>OU342745.1:119190610-119442779 GCA_910589775.1 Avena eriantha
AGAATATCTGCAACAAGCGGAGAGAAATCAGAGCTCTCCGGCTTGAAATATTCAATTGAAAGTATCCAGGGATGAGGCTGAAGGCAAACATTCTAGTACTCAAACCTTGCCTTTTATTTCATAGTCGAATTTTTGTTCAACTGTTGTTCTTTTAACTACAGCACTGGTAAAGCAAACCTATGCTATGATTGAGGAGGCCGAGAATCTGAAAACCCTGGAGGTGGAAAACAAGGACCTCCGCCAAGAGCTGAATAAGCTTAAGGCGGATCATGAGAAGAGCATTGCTCAAGTTCTCGAATCCTCCTCCATGGCCACCGAGGAGCGTGATCGTAAGATTGTGCTCTAAGATAAGAAAATCTCGGATCTCAGCAATGAATTGTTTAGAGAGAAGGATATTACTGAGGCACTCTGAGCTGATCTCCAGAGTCTTCGGGAGGAGAAGACCAAAGTCGACAATGTCATCTTCGGTATATTTCCCTCTTTCTAACTTTTCTGCATCTTCTGACTTTTCGTAGTCCGGATTTATTTCATTAACCCCTTTGCATTACATGCGCAGGTCCAATGAACTTACTAGACTCAGCCTCTGCCGAATCTCGCACTAGCCGGCTTACACAAGTCGGTGATGTGCTTCATGACTTCCGCCAATCCATTGACGATATTGGCGAAGTTCTCAAGGTTCCGGTCATTGCATAGCATGTCCGGCTTTGAAGTGCGAGACAAGTCCAAGGAGATGCCCTAGCTCATCTAGGACTGGAACATGTCCTACGCACGGACCGTAGCACAGAACGCTCTCACCATGGTCCTGAGCCACCATGGAAGCATGGAGATCTGGCAGGTGACCAGAGGGTATTCTAGTGTGGATGAAGACGGTCAGGAGAAGGACATCAAAGAAATTATGGACTCCTATGCGGGATATGGGTGCCACGTAGCTGACTTGACCAGCTATGATACCCCCTTCTTCACTCGCGTAGAGACACCGCCTTCGCCCACCGAAGAAACTGGTGAAGCTTCCGACGACGAGCAAACCATCTCTGATTTGAATGTCTCGAAAAGATATCGAGGCAAGATTGATGTCTCTAGTGAGCCGGTATCTCCTTCTTCTTCCACTGCATCGTAGAGCATTAGAACAAACAATGTATTATTCTAAAAACAATTCGGGTTATAAATCAGTAGTATGATACTTTTGCTAGTGCTAACTTTTATTTTATCTATTCAGCACCTTTGGCTTTATAATTTTTGTGCCTGAAATGTTTACATAAGCACTTATGATTTTTTGTCTATACTTATTGTTTATCTGGCTTTCCACCTCGTCCCTTTCGTGAGTCGGCCAACCTTTAGCACGGAAACTTTGCCGAGCAACGGAGCTCAATTGCTAAACCAGTTTAAACTCGGAAACAAAGCTGGCTTCCAGTACCAACAATTCACTATTCAGAAAATGCCTGCATCCGGCAATCAGACAAATAACCAAAGTATAGACTATAAAATTTAGATTTATACCCGAAGGTAGCAATTTTAGAATCGGAAATCTAAACCAGAACAAACATGAGCATAAAGTACTTTCAAGTATTCTGGGATTTTCGACTGTGACATGATCATTCGGAAATAAGATGGTAAAAAACTTCTCAGAAAAAATTTGAGGCAACCAATACTTTATTTCTTATTTGAACATGTACACATATATGATTACAAAGAGAGGTAAACTAAGAATAAACGGGACGTAGCTGAGCAATATTCCATGGTCTGTCTAATTCTTCTAGGTCTGTACTACCTCCAGCTCTCTTTCTTTTCTTAGTAGCAGGTCTTTCTTTGACTGGCCGTATATCAGTTAGATAGTAAGAACTATTGTGCATTACTCGCTAACTAAAAAGGGCCCTTCCCATACTAGGGAAAGTTTGTGCTTTCTTTTCTGCACAAGCCGAAGAACCAAATCGCCCTTATTGAAAGACTGGTTTCTGACTCTCTGGCTATGATACTTGCGTAACTTCTCCTCGGACAATATGTGTATACAACTTGCAGGTAAGACCATAAACAATACTATCATAATGAATCAATAACATGTTCAGATCTGAAATCATGGCACTCGGGCCCTAGTGACAAGCACTAAGCATAACAAGTTGCAACAAAGTCAAAAATCACTAATAATAGATACTAGGCACCATGCCCTAACAATCTGATGCCATTACATGAACGATCTCATCCAATCCCTACCATCCCCATAGCCTACAACGGGGGATTACTGACTCACAGATGGGGGAAACATGGATGGTTGATGGAGAAGCGATGGTGATGGCGATGATCTCCTCCAATTCCCCGTCCCGGCAGGGTGCCAGAACGGAATTTCTGGTTCCGAATCGCGGAATCTAGTGGTGGCGCAGCGGAACTCTTTCTCGAAAAATGTCGAACCACCCTTGGTTTTTAGGTCAAGAGGCAACTTGTAGGCGAAGAGGGAGGCCGAGGGGGCAGCCGAGGCGGCCACACCACCCCCAGGCGTGGCCAGGTGGTGTGGGCCCCTCGTGGCCCTATTCCGTCTCGTCTTCTGGCTCCGTGAGTCTTCTGGTGAAATAGGATTTGTGGCATATTTTCCGGGATTTTTCCTGATAGTTGATTTTCCGCACAAAACTAGACACCAAGGTAATTCTGCTGAAAACATCGTCAGTCCGTGTTAGTTGTATCCAAATCACATAAGTTTAGAGGAAAAACAATAGCTAAAGTGTTCGGGAAAGTAGATATGTTTTGAACGTATCAACTCCCCCCACGCTTAGCTTATTGCTTGTCCTCAGGAAATTCAGTTGAAAACTGAGTGCGATAAAAGAAACTTTCACGAACACATTTGAAGGGTTCCGTAGCAGAAAACAAAAAAATTATATCTACTCGAACACTAATACCAGGATCTATACTATGTAGACATAAGTAACGGAGAAGGAATACATTATTCATACCTTTGCAGAATGAGGCACGCCTTACGCAGGAAGGCGTATATTGATGAAGACGAGCAGCAACCCAAGTGTGGTGCCTCCGAAGTTCGTCACACGTCCGGTGTAGGGGACGTCAACAGGGCTCCGATCCAGCCGAGCAGCAGAAGAAGTAGATGCCGGATCGCCGATCACACGACAGTAGAGTGAAGGTGGGGAACTCAACTACGAGGTCATCCCCAATATTACGGGGTAGTCCTCAGCAGATGAGAGAGAGAGAGAATGAAAGGAATGGGTGTGTTCCAAGGGGAAGGGGACACCTTTATATAGTGGGAGGGGGCGCACCACCTAGGGGCCAGGCGGGGTGGGACTAATCCCCACACCCGCCGGCCACCTTGGGGCAGTCGCCGGCCCTAGGTGGGCCCCACTGGGGCGGCCCACCAGCCCTAGGCCGGCTGGCCCCCACTCCCTAGGCGCCTTGCCCACTTGGGCCTCCCTTCGGGTGAGGCCCATTAGCAATATAGTGCCTTCAAAAATAAAATAAAAAATATATTTAATATTAATTCTCCAATTAACATTTAAATACACATATTATATTATTCCTTCACTCCGGAACACCTTCCGGACCCCTTCCGATCTCCATCGGATGTTACCGAAACTATTCTGGTTTCTCTCTCTCTCTCTATTTCTCATACGATACCTCATCTACCCTAAGCGTCCCAACCCTTAAGCGTGACATCCTTCGGTTCTGAAACACTCTGGACATGACAGAGACCACTCTCATATCAATGATCAACAGAGGGACCTGGATGGCCATGTGACCCCCGTGCGTTTCACGAATACAATCGCTCGAACCGTGAGATAGTCGTTCCCCATTCCCTTTGTCATATGATACCTAATTCATCCGAGACTTGATCTTCGGTATCTCCATACCTTACTTCTATCTCGTTACTAATGAACTTGTTTTCTCGTTCTCATGTCGTTGCATTCCGTGACCTAGTCACATGCTTGCAAGCTTCATTAATGCAACGTCACCGAGATGGCCACATGTATCTGTCCGTTACATAGACTAGACAATTCATGGTCTTGATATGTACTCCTCTACGCATTCCTTCAGAAAATCTAAGTGGCACCTTTTTGATCACCTTGTTACGAGATGATTCTTGATAACCATCTAAGCTTCTTCCAGAATGGTGATTTGCATTACCTCACAGTCAAAGGATCGGGTTGCGAGGTTCTCTGTGTTTTATCATCAATGGTGAACTTTGTAACTAGATCTCATTAAGATATAACGGTCGGATGTTTGTCTATCATATTATTCAACTAATAACATGACCTCATTGTTAGTTGGCATAAATGCCCATGATCTTGAAACATAGACCATCCTCATGACCAATGAACTAGTTCACTAGAGGTAACTAGAGACACGGTTTGTTTACATACCACACGTGTATTAACGTTTCGTATTAACACAGTAATAGCACATTATGAAACGTATTATGAATATACAGGAGATATATCAAATAATACACTTTATTATTTGCCTCTAGGGCATAACTCCTTCAGTCTCCCACTTGCACTAGAGTATACAAAGCTAGTTTACAATAGGCAGGAACCTAACACCAATGGAATCTCGGTGTTGTTCGTGCTTATCCTGTTAGAGAGCTTTAGTCAAATGATCTGCTACATTCCGTTCCATATCTACTTTGCAAATCTTGACTTCACCTTCGTCAACAATCTGCCGGATGATGTGAAATCTAAGCTTGATGTGTTTGGCTGTGGAATAAGTTCTTGGTTCCCTTGCATTTGCAATAGCTCATCGTCACGGGGTCTTGCGCATTGGTAAAAACTCCTAGTTCGATGATGAAATTCCTTAGCCAAATAGCTTCATTTGCTGCATCAGCTGCAGCAATATATTTAGACTCCATTGAAGATTGTGCCACCACCGATTGCTTCTTGATCTTCCAGCTTACCGCCCCACCATTCACCAAGAAAACAAATCATGTTTGAGACTTTGAGTCATCATGATCTAAATTCCAGCTCGCATCTACATAACCTGTTACGTTTAGAGCTTCATCATTTCCTCCATAGATTAGGAACATATCCTTTGTTCTTCTCAGATACTTTAGGACATTTTTCACAGCTGTCCAGTGATCCGGTCCTGGATTACTCTGATATCGGGTCGTCAAACTAAGAGCCAATGCCACATCAGGTCGGGTACTAAGCATTGCATACATGATAGATCCTATTTCTGAAGCATAGGGGATGTAAGACATCTTCTCTCTATCATCGTCCGTTACAGGACATTGAGTCATACTCAAGTTGCAATTCTTCATCATAGGTGTAAAACCCCTCTTGGTGTTTTCCATTTTGAACCTCTTCAAAATCTTATCTATGTAAGTACTCTGACTCAATGCTATTAGGTGCCTTGATCTGTCTCTATAGATCTTGATTCTTAATATGTATGCAGCTTCACCTAGATCCTTCATGGAAAATTGGTTGCTCAAATATGCTTTCACGCTATTCATAAGATCCACGTCGTTTCCCATGAGTAATATGTCATCCACATATACTACTAAGAAAACAACCAAGCTCCCACTGGCTTTCTTGTAAACACAGAACTCTTGTTGGTTTTGGACAAATCCAAAACTCTTGATCACTTGATCAAAAGGTTGGTTCCTGCTCCGAGATGCTTGCTTCAATCCATAAATGGACCGTTGAAGTTTGCATACCTTTCCAACATCCTTAGGATTGACAAAACCTTTTGGTTGCATCATATACAACTCTTCATCAATGTGACCATTGAGGAATGTAGTCTTGACATCCATCTGCCAAATTTCATAGTCGAAATGTGCAGCAATTGCAATTAAAATCCTGACAGCCTTAAGCATCACTACGGGAGAGTAAGTCTCGTCGTAGTCAACTCCTTGAATCTTTCGAAACCCCTTTGCGACAAGTCGAGCTTTGTGAATGGTCACATTACCATTCACATCTGTATTTTTCTTAAAGATCCACTTATTTTCCACGGCCTTGCGGCCCTCTAGAAGATCCACCAAGGTCCAAACTTGGTTTTCATGCATGGATCCTATTTCGGATTTCATGGCTTCTAGCCAGTTCTCGGAGTCAGCACTATCCATAGCTTCTTTGTAGTTCGCAGGTTCTTCCTGATCATCTAGGATGACAGACATCACAAGGCTATTGTACCAATCAGGAGTGGCACGAACCCTTGTAGACCTACGCACCTCATGAGTCTCGATGTCATTGTTTTGATCATTATCAATGGGCTCTTCCTCCATGTTGGAGAGCGGTTTCAGAACAGCTTCCGGTGCGCTACTCGGAATGCGGAGAGAAGGGTCAACAATTTCATCTAACTCAATTTTCCTTCCACTCGCCCCTTTTGCAAGAAACTCTTTCTCGAGAAAGGTGCCGGTTTTTGCGACAAGTGTTTTGCCTTCGGCTTGATTGTAGAAGGTATATCCAATGGTTTCCCTTGGATATCCTACAAAGATACATTTTTCCGATTTGGGTTCGAGTTTGTCAGGCTACAGTTTCTTAACATATGCCTCACATCCCCAAACTTTCAGAAAAGACAACTTTGGCTTTTGCCCATACCATATCTCATATGGGGTTGTCTCCACGAATTTGGATGGTGCTCGGTTTAAAATAAAGCGGCAGTTTCTAACGCGTATCCCCAAAAAGACACAGACAAATCAGTTAAAGACATCATGGACCGTACGCTATCCAATAGGGTTCGGTTACGACGTTCCGACACACCATTACGCTGTGGTGTTCCGGCTGGCGTAAGCTGTGGGATAATCCCCCAGTCCTTCAAGTGCATGTTAAACTCATAACTCAAATACTCGCCCCCTCGATCCGATCGAAGGTGCTTGATTTTCTTGTTCAGTTGATTCTCTACCTCTTTCTAAAATTCCCTGAACTTTTCAAAGGTTTCAGACTTGTGCTTCATCAAGTAGATATATCCATATCTGCTCAAGTCATCAGTAAAGGTAACAAAGTAATGCGTGTTGAGACACTCATTGGTCCACATACATCCGTATGCATGATCCCAAGTAGGTCTACAGCTCTCTCCACTATACCGTAGAATGGTGTCCTTGTCATCTTGCCCATGAGGCATGGCTCACATGTATCAAGGGATTCAAAATCCAATGATCCAAGAAGCCCTTCTAAATGAAGCTTCTTCATGCGCTTTATGCCAATACGACCAAGACGGCAATGCCATATGCACATGGAATTATTGTCACTGTGCTTACAACGTTTAGCATCAACACTATGGATGTGTGTATCACAATCAAGATCAAGTAAGAATAAACCATCACATACAGGAGCATGAACATAGAAAACATCATTCATATAAATTGAACAACCATTTGTTCCTGATTTAAACGAATAACGGTCTTGTAACAAGCAAGACCCACTCACAATATTCATACTCCGTGTGGGTACATAATAGCATTTATTCAAAACCAACAATAATCCTGACGGTAGACGTAGATGCAGGGTGCCGACGGCCATCACTTCGACTCTCGAACCATTGCCGACGCGCATCGTCACCTCGTCCTTCCTCATGTGCCTCGTACTCTGCAGATCCTGCTGAGTGTTACAAATGTGAGTAATAGATCCGGTATCAAATACCCATGTGTTACTCCTGGCGCTTGTAAGGAATACATCAATAACATGTATATCATATATACCTTTGTCCGGGATGGCTATCTTTCCAACTCGCTTGTCTTCAAGGTACTTAGGGCAGTTGCGTTTCCAGTGCCCATCCCCTTTGCAGTAGAAGCACGAAGTGCCGGGCTTAGGGCCAGGCTTCACAGTCTTTGAGGTGCTAGGAACAAACCTGCCATCCCTCTTAGACTTCTTGCCTTTGTCTTTTGCCTTTTGCCCCGGTTTCTTAAAGTTGGTGGTCTTGTTGACCATCAGCACCGTGTGCTCCTTCTTGATTTTAACCTCAGCAGTTTTGAGCATGGCGAACACCTTAGCAAGGGTCTTAGTCATCCCTTGCATTTTGTAGTTCATCACAAAACTCTTATAGCTAGGGGGTGATATGTCCATTTTGCATCACTATTCTATGTCTTAATTCACTATTATTCATTGATATATTTCATATTGAGAGGTGATACTTATGTTATTTCATCTGTTTTTGCATGGTTGATGACTTTTGGAGCATGGACCGCTGCAGTCAGGATTCTGATGGAAAAGGTGCTATTTGGAGGCAAAATTCGCGAAGATCAGAAAATCCGGGAAAATATACGGAAAATCCTATTTTTATAGAAGACTAAGGATGCCAGAAGACGGAGTGGAGATGGGCCACAGGGGGCCCACACCACCCCTGGCGCGGGCAGCCCTAGGCCGCGCCAGGCGGTGGTGTGGCCACCCTAGCCCACTCCAGCCTCTCCCCTCTGGCGTATATCATCCTCCTGAAACCCTAAGACTCGGGGAGCGACCACAGAAAGATTCCGCCACCTCTGCGGGGCGGAAAACACTAAGAGAGAAAGATCTCTCCGGTAGACAGATTTCTGCCGGGGGAATTCCTTCCCGGAGAGGGGAGATCGTCGCCATGAACACCATCATCAAGCTAGACTTCATCGGGATCATCATCATCATCACCACCACCACCATCATCACCATCAGCACCCTCATCACCATCTCCATATTGCTGTAACAATTGTGTTGAATCTTGCATAGTTCATAGGGGAATCTTTCCCGGTGTTGATTACTCTTTGTAGTTGACGCTATTGAGTGAACCATTGAATTATTGTTTATGTTCAAATTGTTATACATCATTATTCCATCTCTGATCATGATCCATATGATGTCTTGTGAGTAGTTCGTTTTGTTCTTGAGGACATGGGAGAAGTCTTGTTGTTAGTAGTGGAGTTGTGTTGAGAAAGATTCAATAGATTGTTATTTAAGTTGTGGTGTACTTCTTCTAGTGGACATCGATTACATGACACTTCACCTATATGGGCCTAGGGGAATGCATTGTGTATTTGGCTACTAATCGTAGGGGTTGCCAGAGTGACAGAAACCTGAACCCCCGTTAGGAAACCATTGCACAAGGGACGTAAGGGTCTTAGAGTTTAAAGCTGTGGTTAGGTTTCTACCTTAATTACTTTCTTGTACTTACGGATGTTTGCAAGGGGTATAATCATGTATTAGTCTTGGATGGGGCGGTACATTAGCACAGGTTCACCCACACAACACTTAGCAGGCTAGAGAAGATTAATCAACTATATGAAGCGAAAGCACTTGACAGTCTTCCCATGTGTCCTCGAGAACGTTTGGTCATCTTAAGTAGTACATCCGGCTTGTCCTTTGCTGCATAAAGGATTGGGCCACTTGCTGCATTTATTCCTACTATCTTTTATTTACTCGTACTTTGTTTACTTGCTTTATCAAAAACCCCTAAAAATCCGGTTGCTAAGTATTTACAGAGAATTCCTGATCCATACCACTAGCCAACACCTCCTGCTCCTCGTTGGGTTCGACACTCTTACTTATCAAAAATACTGCGATACACCCCCTATACTTGTGGGTCATCAAGACTATTTTCTGGCACCGTTGCCGGGGAGTGAAGCACTATTGGAGAGTGGAACTGGTAAAGGAAACTTCTATTGTGAGTATTGTTTACTTCTGCTAGTTGCTTTATTTTCGTTATGGATAATTCGCTGAGTTTCTTATTTGGTAATTCTACTACCACTACTAAGGTAGTAGATAAGCCACCACCTGCTGAGAATGATGTTTTCAAAATACCTACAAGAATTATTGATCGTGTTATGGAGAACTACTATGTTGGGGATGGAACTGTCCATCCCGGTGATCATTTGCTCTTTATACACGAATTATGCGGGTTGTTCAAGTGTGCAGGTATTACTACAGATCAAGTTAAGAAGAAGTTATTCTCATTATCACCAAAAGGTAGAGCTGAGGAATGGTATAAGCTGCTGAAGAATGGTCAAGCTCTGGAATGGGAGGAAATAGTGCCTCTCTTCCATTCAAAGTTTTATCCTCCTAGTGAGATTCATAAAGATCGGAATCAAATATACAACTTTTGGCCTCTTGATGGAGAGAGTACAACTCAAGCTTGGGGGAGATTGAAGTTACTAATGCTCAAATGTCCCATTCATGAGCTTCCCAACAATATTATTATCAATAACTTTTGTGCAAGACTCCCTCTACATGACAAGGATTTATTGGACGCTTCTTGTGCTGGATCATTCACTTGTATGGAAGAAGAAGCTAAATGGGATCTTCCGGACCGTATTCAAGACAATGATGAAGCTTGGGAGAATGACAAAGGTAGAAAGTCAGGTATAAATTCTGATTATGAATGCATTGAATCTTTTATGGGAACCGATGACTTTCAAAATGTTAAAAATGGTTATGGTCTAGACTCTCAAGCTATTGCTTCTTATTTTAAGGCTTTTGCTTCCTACATTGAAATGCCTAAAAAGAAGTGGAATAAGTATCATGAACCTTATAAAGATGTTTCTAAGAGTGTTCCTGCAAGAAACACTGAAGTTTATACTGCTAATCATGTCTTACCTGAACCTTATATTGAGAAAATGCCTTTCCCAGTTAAGATTAAAGAACATTCTATGATAGCTAGTATGGTTGATGAAAGTGCAAATAAAGCTGTTGAACCTGATAAACAAATGGTTGATGAACCTATAATAGCAAATGTGAAAGACTTTGTCACTAAGCATGAAGAAGAGGGACACACTATCCTTTGGAAGGATACCTCTAATTTTGTTTCACAAAGTAGTGTTATGAGAGCTAGTATTCCTGTGTTTTCTGTTAGAATAAGTGATCATTGCTACGATGGTCCTTGTGATGGCTATATTGTTAAGTTTATGCATGATACTGAAAGTTACTATGAGAGAGGGAAAAGTGTTCTTATGCATAGTTTCCTCGTTTTATGCTGAAAGTTTTTAGGTTGCACTTCTTTTGCCTTCCTATGCGAGTAGCCTATAGTTTCAGGAACTTGTTTGTTTACAAAATTCCCTTGCATAGGAAGTGAGTTAGACTTAAATGTGTTTGTGTTTTTTCCTCTTAATGCTCTCTTTCACTTCAATTCATATCCCTATGTGAGCATCTTCGAAATTATCATGCCCATCTTAATGGCTATAAAGAAAGAGCTTTTTGGGACACAACCCAATTTGTTTTTGCTTTCAATTTGTTTTTGTTTTTTCAGTCTTGGAAGTTATTACTTTGGTAATAACCGCTCCTTATCCGCTTTGTTTGGTTTTTGTGTCAAGATCAACCTCTAATGAGAGAGAAGTAAGATTTGGGGAAGTTGCTGTCCCGAAACAGATTTTTGTGCTTCATCATAAAAATTCGTGAGAGATCTCTGTATGTCGGATTGAGCTGTAATTTTTTGTGCTTCTGCCCTAGGTTGTTATGTAACTTTAGTTAGTTTCTCACTTTTTGATTTGAGCAACAGAAGATTTTCGAAAAAATTGATCTTTACCTGCTGGTCTGTTTTGACAGATTTTGCCACTCTTGCATTTGCTTCTTTATTCGATTTCCTTTTCAAATTCTTTTTGGGTTTTCAGAAGGAGTTGCTACAGTATCTTATGTTTTGATGGTTTTCAGTTGAAGTTGAACTCAAAAGGTTTTATCACTTAACTTATACTAATGTTGCTAATGAGAACTGTGTGAAGTTTTGTGTGAAAGAAATTTCCAGGAAGTAGAGATAATGGTGTAATGAGAAAGCGGAAGGTTTTATAACTCAAGTAATAAGTGTATAAAGTTGAATATATTGATATTATTCAAGTGGTGACTCCGGAAGAATCTATTAGATAACAAATTTGGAAACCTGCAGAGTCTGTTTTCAAATAGGTAACGGTTCTGGTAAAAAAAGTTCCACGAAAATACCATCCAACTATATTTGTGCAGTTTTCAGTCAATAAGGAAAGTTACGAAGCGAAAAAGGGATGGAAACAGAGCCTGGGTGGCCCACACCACCCTGTGGTGCGGGCCCACCCCTGGCCGCGCCACCAGGTGGTGAGGCCACCTCAGACTCCGCCTCCGACCCGTTTTCACCCAGTACCTTCCTCTTGTTATGAAACTTCGTAATATATAACCCCCCAGATCTTCCGAGGTTTGTATATCGTGTTTTCGTCATGTTTTTGTTTCGATCTGTTTTTTGCCAGGTAGAATCCTAGATTTGTAGCCACAATGTCTTCCACTTGATCAGCCGAGGGAGATTCCTTAGAAGAGATCATCAACCCATACATGAGAGAGTTGAAGATTCATCCCAAGGAGTTGTTGCTCGAAGGTGGGGAGGTCCGGATTAAAGAGGTTCATGGCCCTAAAGGTGAAGGAAGTCTAGAGGACAGGATGGAAGCACTGGAGCAAGAAGTCTTTAGGTACAAGAAGATGGCAGAGCGCGAAGTGGATATCATCCATAAGATTTGTTCCGAACTCATCACCGAGCACCAAAAGGAGACTGCTGAACTCAAAGACAAAGTCCTCTCACTCCGCCAAACAACCAACGAACTGCAAGCACAGTTCTATGATGTTCAAAATCAAAACTGTGAGTATGAGGCTAGATATAAATGCATAAGTGCTGCTGCAAGTTTCAGGATGTTGGAAACCACGATGTCCTTTGTTGATGGGAAGCCCTTACCCTAGAAGACGAACGAAGATGAGAGGATACCACCACCACTGAAGGAGTAATTTGTCATCAGGTTTGGCATCCCCTTGGTTTGTTCCAAGCTTGGGGGAGTGTCGCGGTATCACATCACTATCTTCTATGTTTTTACCTTTTTAGTAGAGTCATCTCATGAATAGTGGAGTTATTATGTAGTATGGTTTGCATTATGGAAGTGTCCCCTCTCTCGTTAGATATGTATCCCTTGGTGTGAGTTGCCGTTATGGAATATTAATGAGAAGTTCTATCATTCACTCTTTTTGCATAGCTTATATTAGTTTTCAATTCGTGGTTGTATGATTGATCTTGTTGTTAGTATCGGTATCACTTTGGGATCATCGAGTTAATTTAGCTGGTTTTGGCAAACCTGGCTCGGTCAGTAGCACACTATTTTTGAGAGTTGAAAGAAAAGATAGAAGTACTCTAAAGAAAAATAATTTCATCATCCTTCTTTCTTGATTTGCTCATAAGTTTAGTATTCTCTAGTTAAGATCTTTTGTGCTTCCAAGGAAGATTGCATGTTTTTCTTTATCGCTTGTATGTTTGTTTGTTTCCTTCAACTCTTGTACTTGCTACCCAGCCTTGCTAGCCAAAAACCTTACTGAGAGGGAATTCTTCTCGTGCATCCACTCCCCAAAACCAAAACCTTTGCCATTTGTGTCCACCATACCTACCTATTATCATTATTGCTATTCCAAGTAAATTCTTGTTTTATCTACCTCCCAAATTAAACTTGTTATGCGAAAATTAGTGATTAAAGCTCCCACGAACTTGATGGCACATGTTACTTTCTTGCATTTAATAAACTTGAACCACTGGGTCCTTCTTTGTTGCGTATATTCTTGCGCTTTATGAGTTGAAGTTAGCAGAACCATGTATCATGGGGACCGCTCTCAACACTTCATTTGTACTTGTACCTAGTTGATATCATGTTCTTTTGCTTATGGATCCCGATAGTGTGAAATAAAAGTGGAACATGTAAGATCATGGAGTTTATATGTGTGTTAGAGAAACGCCTGGGCTGCTAGCCTAAGCCATGCCTAATCATGGTGGAAACTTGCAGCATAACTATAGTGAGCATTCTATGAAGCATCCTCAATAAAAACCTATGCAAATAGCAAATAAAACGATTGCTGAGATGCTCACTGTCTGCTTGCCTTGTCATTTTGATTATGGGATAGCTCCTGTGTCATGTGCAAGGGGTACCCCGTTGGCGGTTCTCGATGGTACGCATGTATTTACAATGACAAGAGCTTACTCGTGACTGAAGTTGAGTAGCATGAGGATCGGTACTCATAAGTAAGTGGCATGGCACTCCAATTCATAACTTGTCAAGCATATCCTCTTAGTAGTGTCACTTTAACCTTAATCACCAAAAGATGCCTATGATAGGGGCATTGAGAGCTGAAAGCTAGTAAGTATCATAATTTTTGGGATCTCTTTATGAGACTTGCAATCCCTGCTTCCCTCTGCGAAGGGCCCTTTCTTTTACTTTGTAGTTGAGTCAGTAAACCTACTCCCTTCCATCTCAGCAAGTATTTTGAGTTGTTGTTCATATGATGATTTATTCAATCATGTTTCTTATGTTCATTGTTTTGCACATTGCTCTTATATTGATGTTTACTACTTTGAAAGCTATCATTGAAAAACCAGCTATTTGTGAACTCCAGCAAATTATCAACTATTCTTCGACCAAGAGCTAAGTTTGCCATCACCAATTATGATTCACTTTATGTATCTTTATTGTGTTTCCTTTACCTATTGCAAGTTGAGTTATATAATAGTGAGTTGTCTTCTATTATGATCTATGTATTTGATGAATGTGATGCTTCTTGTCCGTATTCTTTTATCGACTCTTCACTCAGTAAACCTGAGGCCATGTTTATTGAGCTCACTTTCGCTTGAGGACAAGCGAAGTCTAAGCTTGGGGGGAGTTGATACGTCCATTTTGCATCACTATTCTATGTCTTAATTCACTATTATTCATTGATATATTTCGTATTGAGAGGTGATACTTATGTTATTTCATCTGTTTTGCATGGTTGATGACTTTTGGAGCATGGACCGCTACAGTCAGGATTCTGATGGAAAAGGTGATGTTTGGAGGCAAAATTCGCGAAGATCAGAAAATCCGGGAAAATATACGGAAAATCCTATTTTTCCAAAAGACTAAGGATGCCAGAAGACGGAGTGGAGATGGGCCACATGGGGCCCACACCACCCCCTGGCACGGGCAACCCTAGGCCGCGCCAGGAGGTGGTGTGGCCACCCTGGCCCACTCCAGCCTCTCCACTCGGGCGTATATCATCCTCCCGAAACCCTAAGAATCGGGGAGTGACCACAGAAAGATTCCGCCACCTCTGCGGGGCGGAAAACACCGAGAGAGAAAGATCTCTCCGGTAGACAGATTTTTGCTGGGGGAATTCCTTCCTGGAGAGGGGAGATCATTGCCATCAACACCATCATCAAGCTGGACTTCATCGGGATCATCATCACCACCACCATCATCACCATCAGCACCCTCATCACCATCTTCATATTGCTATAACAATTGTGTTGAATCTTGCATAGTTCATAGGGGAAACTTTCCTAGTGTTGATTGCTCTAATAGTTGATGCTATTGAGTTAACCGTTGAATTATTGTTTATGTTCACATTGTTATACATCATTATTCCATCTCTGATCATGATCCATATGATGTCTTGTGAGTAGTTCGTTTTGTTCTTGAGGACATGGGAGAAGGCTTGTTGTTAGTAGTGGAGTTGTGTTGAGAAAGATTCAATAGATTGTTATTTAAGTTGTGGTGTACTTCTTCTAGTGGACATCGACTACATGACACTTCACCTATATGGGCCTAGGGGAATGCATTGTGTATTTGGCTACTAATCGTAGGGGTTGCCGAAGTGACAGAAACCTGAACCCCCGTTAGGAAACCATTGCACAAGGGACGTAAGGGTCTTAGAGTTTAAAGCTGTGGTTAGGTTTCTACCTTAATTACTTTCTTGTACTTACGGATTTTTGCAAGGGGTATAATCATGTATTAGTCTTGGATGGGGCGGTACATTAGCACAGGTTCACCCACACAACACTTAGCAGGCTAGAGAAGATTAATCAACTATATGAAGCGAAAGCACTTGACAGTCTTCCCATGTGTCCTCGAGAACGTTTGGTCATCTTAAGTAGTACATCCGGCTTGTCCTTTGCTGCATAAAGGATTGGGCCACTTGCTGCATTTATTCCTACTGTCTTTTATTTACTCGTACTTTGTTTACTTGTTTTATCAAAAACCCCTAAAAATCCGTTTGCTAAGTATTTGCAGAGAATTCCTGATCCATACCACTAGCCAGCACCTTCTGCTCCTCGTTGGGTTCGAGACTCTTACTTATCAAAAATACTGCGATACACCCCCTATACTTGTGGGTCATCAAGGGGCAGTGAGTGCGGCACCCTATCTATGGCGAGCTCCTCCGGGATTTTGCAATCCAGGGCATTTAGACGCTTAACGTAGCCAGACATTTTGACCACGTGCTCACTAATACTGCTGTGCTCTTCCATCTTAGCAGAGAAGAAGAGCTCAGAAGCATCATACCTCTCTGCACGAGCCTGCGGAGCAAAGACAGCCTTGAGATCCTCAATGATCTCAAAAGAATTCATCTTCTCAAAACGCTTTTGAAGCTCCGGCTCCATGGCATAGAGCATTCCACTCTAGATGAGGGAGAAATCGTCCGCCTTGGACTGCCAGACATTCTTTTCATCCTAGGAGGCGGAATCTGCAGGCTTAGCCGGAAGCTCAGCCTCGATGACATAAGTCAACTTGTAGGGGACTAGGAGGATCCTAAGATTGCGGAACCATGCAGTGAAGTTGGTTCTATCAGTTTTCGGCTTGTCCTTCTCGAGGAAAGTGCTTAGGTTGAAGGAGGGTGGGCGAGACATCTACAAAGGTTTGCAAAGTGTTTAGACTATGTTCATAATAATGAGTTCAAATTTTAATAAAGGAACTCCCACTTAAATGAACATCCCTCTACTCGTTTAGTGATCACATGATCCCTATCCCCTGCACCTCCCCCGATCATCACGGCCATCAGTGCAGTATCAAAGGTGGACATTCCCTAATGTCGATCACATCAACTATGTGATTCATGCTCGACTTTTCAGTCTCTTGTATTCCGAGGCCATGTCTGTACATGCTAGGCTTGCCAGTTCTAACTCGTGTGTCTTTGCAGTGCAACATGGCTTGCACCCACTGTATGCGAACGTAGATATGTCTGACCCCCGATCATCACGGCGGGCCTCATACCGAAGAACTTTCTTGGTGGTGCACACACAAGGGGAATACGATAACTGGAATACTACGAGGGATTATCTTATCATGCTACCGTCTAGCAAGTATACTAGCATGATAAGTAATGCTTCAAAAGTAAAGTGTTATAACATGGCTATAGCTTTATGATCATCATCAATAGCTTCAAAGTTTCGCAAACTTGTTTGTTGCCATGATATAATACTTGCCCCTGTGCAATAATGAAGATAGACGCTTCTATATTAACTATTGCATGTTTTACGCAGCTTTAGGGCTTTCGTATTAGAACCCCTTCCCACCTACGAACGTCGAGCCACAACATGGATTCAATGATTGTCGTTCTTCTTCCCTTTTCAGGGCCCTCTAGTGTCAATGCCATATCAACTACTGTAGAGAGACAGACACCCCCCTAAGCCACTTTGATTTGTGGACCAGTCTTGTGAATCACCACGTGAGGTCGGTTGGGGGGCGCTTCATCAAACAGTGTCGTGATATGAACAATAACACTACAGAGGGTAGCAACTAGAGAATCAATGCCCACATATTGCTATGTGTTCTATCCGTACGACATGTCTACCCATAGACCCGCTCTGATACCATTGAAGGGTTCCGTAGCAGAAAACAAAAAAATTCTATCTACTCGAACACTAATACCAGGATCTATACTATGTAGAGATAAGTAACGGAGAAGGAATATAGTATTCATACCTTTGCAGAATGAGGAATGCCTTACGCAGGAAGGCGTATATTGATGAAGACGAGCAGCACCCCAAGTGTGGTGCCTCCGAAGTTCGTCACACGTCCGGTGTAGGGGACATCAACCAGGCTCTGATCCAGCCGAGCAACGGAAGAAGTAGATGCCGGATCGCCGATCACACGATGGTAGTGTGAAGGTGGAGAACTCAACTACGAGGTCCTCCCCAATATTACGGGGAAGTCCTCAGCAGATGAGAGAGAGAATGAGAGGAATGGGTGTGTCCCAAGGGGAAGGGGACCCCTTTATATAGTGGGAGGGGGCGCACCACCCAGGGGCCAGGCGGGGTGGGACTAATCCCCACACCCGCCGGCCACCTTGGGGCAGCCGCCGGCCCTAGGTGGGCCCCACTAGGGTGGCCCACCAGCCCTAGGCCGGCTGGCCCCCACTCCCTAGGCGCCTTGCCCACTTGGGCCTCCCTTCGGGTGAGGCCCATTAGCAATATAGTGCCTTCAAAAATAAAATAAAATATATATTTAATATTAATTTTCCAATTAACATTTAAATACACATATTATATTATTCCTTCACTCCGGAACACCTTCCGGACCCCTTCCGATCTCCATCGGATGTTACCGAAACTATTCTGGTTTCTCTCTCTCTCTCTATTTCTCATACGATACCTCATCTACCCTAAGCGTCCCTACCCTTAAGCGTGACATCCTTCGGTTCTGAAACACTCTGGACATGACAGAGACCACTCTCATATCAATGATCAACAGAGGGACCTGGATGGCCATGTGACCCCCGTGCGTTTCACGAATACAATCGCTCGAACCGTGAGATAGTCATTCCCCATTCCCTTTGTCATACGATACCTAATTCATCCGAGACTTGATCTTCGGTATCTCCATACCTTATTTCGATCTTGTTACTAATGAACTTGTTTTCTCATTCTCGTGTCGTTGCATTCCGTGACCTAGTCACATGCTTGCAAGCTTCATTAATGCGATGTCACCGAGATGGCCACATGTATCTGTCCGTTACATGGACTAGAGAAATCCTGGTCTTGATATGTACTCCTCTACGCATTCCTTCGGAAAACCCGAGTGGCACCTTTTTGATCACCCTATTACGAGATGATTCTTGATAACCATCTAAGCTTCTTCCATAATGGTGATTTGCATTACCTCACAGTCAAAGGATCAGGTTGCGAGGTTCTCTATGTTTTATCATCAATGGTGAACTTTGTAACTAGATCTCATTAAGATATAACAGTCGGATGTTTGTCTATCATATTATTCAACTAATAACATGACCTCATTGTCAGTTGGCATAAATGCCCATGATCTTGAAACACAGACCATCCTCATGACCAATGAACTAGTTCACTAGAGGTAACTAGAGACACGGTTTGTTTACATACCACACGTGTATTAACGTTTCGTATTAACACAGTTATAGCACAGTATGAAACGTATTATGAACATACAGGAGATATATCAAATAATAAACTTTATTATTTGCCTCTAGGGCATAACTCCTTCAACATTTGCTTCATAAGATGTATATATTCTCAGCATATGGTCTACTACTCAGGTAATTCATAATAAAGAGTACGCAACTAAGTTTACTTAATAGTCATTGCAAGCTATGAAGAGATTCCAACTCAAAATAATAAGTAGCATGAAACATAAACATAAGCAACATTGCAGTGCGCATAACAAGGTATGATAGAGATGTGCCTCGCTTGCCTTTGATTGTAGAGCAAACATAAATGCCAAGGCACCTCTGAAGTTCAAGTGAAGACTAGAAGTAAAGATATCAAAGATACAAGCATCAAAGTCATAACACAATTAATCAAGTTTTGAGACAAGCACATTACACTAAGAATGACAACTATGCTCTCAAGAAAGTGCTCATAGAATAGGTGGTGACTTAACAAGGGAATGAAAAGGTTTTGATAAGTTTGAAAGGCTTCCAAATACTGAAAGTATGGTACTCATTAGCTTTGAGCTCTCATTGCCCCTATCATAAGCAACTTTAAATGGTTAAGGTTAAATTGACACAACTAAGAGGATATGCTTGACAAGTTATAAGTTAAAATCTCATGCCCCTTACTTATGAGTACCGAACCTCATGCTACTCAACTTCAGTCACAAGTAAGATCTTGTCATTGTAAGTACATATGTATCATAGAGAACCGCCAACGGGGTACCCCTTGCACATGATACATGAGTTATCCCATAATCAAAATGACAAGGCAAGCAGACAATGAGCATCTCAGTGATCTTTTTATTTGCTATTTGCATAGGTTTTTATTGAGGATGCTTCATAGAATGCTCGTTATGGTTATGCTGCAAGTTTCCACCATGATTAGGCATGGCTTAGGCTAGCGGCCCAGGCGTTTCTCTAACACATATACAAACTCCATGATCTTACAAGTTCCCCTTTTATTTCACACCATCGGGATCCATAAGCAAAAAAATCATGATATCAGCGAGGTACAAAGTACCAGTGCAATGTTGAAAGCGTTCCCCATTATACATGATTCTGATAACTTCAACTTATAAAGCGCAAGCATATACGCAACAAAGATGGACGCAATGGTTCAAGATTATTAAGTGCAAGAAAGTAAAGTGTGCCATCAAGTTTGTGAGAGCCTTACTAACTAACTTTCTCATAACAAGCAAACATTTTATTCGGAAGAAAACAAGGCATACTAAATATGCACGGAATAACAAATGATGCTAATAGGTAGGTATGGTGGACACTTTTGGCAATATTGGTTTTAGGGAGTTGGAAACACGAGTAAAGCTTATACTCAATGCAAGTGCAGGCTAGCAATAGTAAGGGCGCGACAAACGAGAGAGCAATAACTATCATAATCATGCTTGCAAAAAAACAGGACTAATCATGGCATAAAAGTGATTCAAGACCCCTGAGGCAAAATAATTCATCGAGGCTTAACTAATTATTGTTTCAGTCATATGCATGCATAAGCATGTGCCAAGTCAATTCAAGTGAAACAGTTAGAGGAGGATACCACAGTGTCATACCAAGTTATGAATAGAGCAATGCAAGCAAACATTCATTTGACATGCTACAAACTATTAGCGAGCTGGAGATAATTATAAGAAAGCAAGAACTACTAAGCATCCATAAATAACATACACCCTACATGAACAGACTAAGCATGCCAACAATGATGAGTATATGTACAAAAATGAAAACAAATAGAGTTCGTTACCAGCCTCTTACCACACCTCAAGTTGTCATTAATCCTCATTATTGCCCTTCACTTGTGTAGCTTGAATAATAACATGAAACCAAATTCCACTTAGGACTGCTGAACCCTGCAACAAACTTCACAAAACCAAAGAAGAAGAACAAATATTTTTGGTGTTTTTGATTTTTAAAGGCAAGAGCAAAAAAAGAAAAACAAGCAAAGCAAAATATTTTTGGGTTTTTCGAATAGTTCAAACAAAGCAAAAAGGAAAAAAGCAAACCAAGGCAAAAAGAAGAAGAAGCAAACAAAGAGAAACAACGGAAATATTTTTGGTCTTTTTGTGTTTTAGAAAGCGAAAGTAAAGAAAGAACGAAAACCAAAAAGAGAACGAAGCATGGATATACAAAGTACCGACTAAACATGATATGGAGATGAGTGTGATGTCGGTGTACCTCCCCCCAAGCTTAGGCTTTTGGCCTAAGTGGGTATCAATCCCAAGCTGGCCAAGATGCAGCACCTCCGTAGTACGGCGAGGAGGTACCCTCGTCCTGGTGCGAGCTCGAGGATGCCCCACTGTAGTGCACAGAGTAGTCGTAGGAAGGCACATCCCCCTGGTGCTGCCTATGGAAACCAAGCAAGCGGAGCTGCTCCTCCACCTCCTCCTTGGAACGCGAGCACGCCCTCTTGTGAATACTAAACAAAGTAGACTGTGGCAAAGGAATATCTCTTTCATCCCTGTTAGTAAACAACATACTATATACTAAACTGTCCGTATCTGAGTCGGCATTGACGAAGTGATGTGTTTTCATGGCAGCAAGATCAAACCTTTGTGGTGCCAATACAGTATCATTAGGATCCACAGAAAGTTCTAATGCAGTAACCATGCGTGAAGCAATAATGCCCCCATAAATAGGTCCCCTAGCATCTAGGCGGCGAGCAATGAGAGAGCCAAGATTGTACCGGGTATCATTATTAAGTGCAGCAGCGAGGAAGGCTAAATGATAATTGGAGATATTACTTGTGTTCTCCCTACCAAGAATGCTAGTGGCAAGATAATAAGCAAAGTATCTAAGAGCTGGGAGTTGGATGTTTCTTATCTTCCCGCGCTGAGCTACGCGATCATCATCATTTGTCACACTTCGATAGAGCTCCAGCAAATCAGCGGGTCGACCTTGGATCTTCTTCACTGTCCCCGTCATGCATATACCTATAATGCTACAAAATATTTTCAATGACATGATAATAGGCTGATTATAAATTCTGAAAGAAACAGTTCACTGATAGGGGGTGTTAGTGAAAACAAAACTCTCAACGAAAGTTTTGGTGAGCACGGCATATTGCTCACTCTCATCTTCCATGTATGAGTTTAAACTGACCCTCCAAACCAGTAGTAAGAAATCATCGAGGATCCCTGCAGCTTGCAAAAAGGTAAAACAAGGAAAAGTAGATGGGTGAGCATCTCCCTCATCTCCTTCATTGCCAAAGCATGGTGCAATAAGGTCTTCGTTGTATGAAGGCCTAAACTGAGATGCCGACCTTGAGGGCCTTGAACTCCTAGGTGTGTCCCTCTCAAATATTTGTCCAAATGTGTGGTTGTTCATCTTTGATATTCTGAAATTTAAACATCCATTATACAAGTGATTGCAAAGTGAATACATAATGAAGGGAACTACTCATGGGGACTTGTAAGAGGCCTAAACATGCATCACAACAATATATCTAAGCATTGAACAAGCTTACAAACTCTCATAACCTATCATCTACAGCAGCAAAATACTCAAGATATAAACCACTAAACACGAATCTACTTGGACAAGCGGAGGAGTCACATACCGGAGAACAAATGCTCCAAATTTCAGCAGCAAAGATGGGCTGAGCAAGGAGATCGAAAAATCATGGACAAGAATAGCAAGAACACGATTTCGAGCAATGAACTGGTGTTTTCTCAGGAGAGAGAGAGAGCAGTGGGAAGTGAGAGAGTGAGTGGAGGGCCAGGGGTGGCCCACACCATGGCTAGGCGCGCCACCAGGTGGTGTGCCTGCCTGGTGAGCCCCCTGGTACTCTCCAGGCACTTCTCTGCCCCTTTTTTCATGTAAAAGATTAATATGAATTTTCTAGAATTTTTCGAGACACTTTATTTTTGAGCAATTTTTAGGTATAGATGAATGATTTTCTGATAGAAAAAGGTTTCTGAATGATGCAATGACAAAGCAAAGCTAAAACTTCAGAAGTTCTAAGACACTCTAACATGCAAGCAACTAACAACAGAAAAGCAAACTAAACGAAAGCAAAAACTAAAATGGATAAAATAAAAGTAAGCGGAGATAATCATGGTGAAAACATTGTTTTGTTCATTAAAATCCCTTTGTTAACAAGGTTGATCAGGTCTTGTTACCAAAATAATTTTATATGAAACAAAACTTTGTATTCCACTAATGATTATGTTACCTCAACCTTGATAACGATGGTCCCAATCATAATAGTTTCATATTTTTCTCGTGGTATGGGACAATATATTTCTCCAACTTGAATGCCCTCAACATATTCAATTGAATTCAAACCATAAGTCCTATCAATCTTCTTGGCGAAATAGACAGTATGCTCCTTGTCATTAACATTAAAAGTCACCTTTCCTTGATTACAATTAATAACAGCTCCTACAGTGTTAATAAAAGGTCTCCCAAGAATAATAGACATGTTATCATCTTCAGGCATTTCAAGCACAACAAAATCAATTAATATCAAGCAATAATGAGCCACTTGAACAGGTACATCCTCACATATACCAACATTTATAAAGATATAGCAGTTGGTATTAGTTTTTCCAGTTGAAGTCTCTTATAGAGAGAAAAAGGCATAACACTAACTCCTGCTCCCAAATCACACAAAGCAGTTCTAACATAAATATTTTTAATAGAGCAAGGAATGGTTGGAATCCCTGGGTCTCCAAGTTTCTTTGGAACGTTACCATTAAAGGAATAATAAGCAAGCAAAGTAGAAATTTCTTCATTAGGGACCTTCCTTTTATTAGAAACAATATCCTTCATATACTTTGAATAAGGAGGAAATTTAATAGCATCAGTCAAAGGAATTTGCAGGAATAAAGGTTTCATCCACTCACAAAACTTATTATAGTGTTCATCTTCCTTTGACTTGTGTTTTTTATCAGGGAAAGGCATAGGTTTTTGGACCCAAGGCTCTCTTTCACTACCATGTTTCCTAGCAACAAAATCTTCTTTAGTGTATTTAGTATTCTTAGTGTGCCTTTCAGGTTCTTCTTCAACTTTTTCTTTATCAGGAACATCATTTTCTTCATTACCACTTTCAGTTTCAGCATCAGAGACAGATATACTATTAGGATCTTTAGCGGGTTCAGAGGGTTCTACAATAGTTTTATGTTTCTTTTTTCTTTTCTTAGGAGTAGTACCACTATTTTCAGCTTGTTGAGAATCCTGCTCAATTCTTTTAGGATGCCCCTCAGGATATAGAGGATCCTGGGTAGCAGCACCACTTCTAGTTCTAATTTCATAAGCATGTTTTTCTTTAGCAGCATTAACTAGCAAGTCTTTTTGTACTTTAATAAGCTGATCAATTTGAGTTTGAACCATTTGAAAATGGTTAACAAGCATTTTAACATCATTAGATGTTCTTTCCACAATATCCTTCAACTCAACAATAGCTCTACAGTTTTCCATTAAATGATTTTGCACCTTTTTATTAAAATTATCTTGCTTAACAATAAAAATATCAAATTCTTCTAAGCATTGATCAGGAGGTTTAGAGTAAGGGATATCACCTTCATCAAAATGTTGGAGAGAGTGTACCTCAATAGTGGATGAGTGGGAGATTGTCTTACATAATTCTTCTATAGGAGGTAAATTCTTGACATCTGCAGCTTTAATTCCCTTCTCCTTAAGACATTTCTTGGCTTCCTTCATCACTTCATCATTTAGTTCAATAACTCCCCTCTTCTTTGATGTTGGTATAGGCACAGGGATAGTTGGTTCACGTATAGTTGTCTCAGGTATTGGTACCGGAGGAGTCCAATCTTCATAATTCTTGCTTATTTTAGCCATTAATTCCTCAACTTCCTTGGGAGTCCTATTCCTGAAAACACAATCAGCACAACTATCTAGGTATGTCCTAGATTCTTCAGTTAGTCCATTATAAAATATGTCAAGAAGCTCATTCTTAGGTAATGGACATCCAGCCTGTGCATGAATCAAAGCACAAAACATTGCCCATGATTCAGGCAATATCTCTTTTTCTCCCTGTTTAAAATCAAAAAGTTCCTGCAAAATAGCATGTCTAGCACTAGGTGAAAAATATTTCTGAAGGAAGGTACTAATCAAGCAATCAGGGTTATCAATAGATCCAGGAGGTAAATTATTAAACCAAGTTTTAGCTTCTCATTTCAGTGAAAACGAGAAAATTTTAGCAACAAAGTAGGTCCGCATCTTAATATCATCAGAAAATAAGCCACTCATGGTAGAAAGCTCAGTCATATGTGCTACCGCACTTTCATTCTTATTCCCACAAAAAGGTTCTTTCTCCACAATAGCTATGTAAGATAGATCAAGAGAGAAATCATAATCCTTATCTTTAATGTTTATGGGAGATGCAGCAAACTTAGCATTAGGAGACAATTTGGGTTTTATAATACGCCTCTCAAGGAGACTCTTAATAGCACTCCTGTCGTGGGTGTTTTGACATTCTTTAATAAATTCATCACTCATCTCTATATAACCGTCCTCAATATCATAGCTCTCTCTAGACTCAGGTGAACTGACAGGTGTAGTAGTGTCTTCATTAGGAGTTTCAGTATTTCTAGCTATAGTTCTAGCAATCGTAGCGTCTAGGAAAGGACCTAATGAACCACTCTTATCAAGCATAGTAGAAGTAGCAACATAAGTATCAGAAGTTTCAGATTCAGCAGTAGTAGAAGTGTGTGTAGCATGTGTATGTGGTGGTGTAAGGAGCTTACTCATAACAGATGGTGAATCAAAAGCAACAGAGGTGTTCAGAACCGTAGCTCTCCTTGTAGTGGATGGTAAAATAGGAACCTTGCCATCACGAGACTTACCCATGATGGATGGATGGCGGCAAACAATAGTGATTCCAAGTGAACTTGATAAATAAAGCTATACTCCTCGGCAACGGCGCCAGAAAATGGTCTTGATGACCCACAAGTATAGGGGTGTATCGTAGTATTTTCGAGGGAAGTGAAACCCAATTTATTGATTCGACACAAGGGGAGCCAAAAAATATTTACAAGCCTTAACAACTGAGTTGTCAATTTAGCTACAATAGTAAAGTAATAGCAGTAGTAAAAGTAAAGACAGTAGTAACAATAGCAGTAGACAGTAGGATTAAAGCGCGGTAGGCATAGGGATGGATGGACGGGCGTTGCATGGACAAGACAATTCATATGGCAATCAAAACATATGGCATTTGCAGATAAATAAGATAAAGCGTCCAAGTACTAGATAATCATAAGCATGTGTTCCATATATAGTCATACGTGCTCGCAATGAGAACTTGCACAACATGTTTTGTCCTACCACCCCGTTTGCAGCGGGGCCTCAAGGGAACTACTGGCAATTAAGGCGCTCCTTTTAATAGAGCACCGGAGCAAAGCATAAACACTCTGTGAACACATGTGATCCTTACATCAAAGCCATTCCCTCCGGTTATCCCGATTGCTGTCACTTCGGGGCCTTTGGTTCCGGACAACAATATGTGTATACAACTTGCAGGTAAGACCATAAACAATACTATCATAATGAATCAATAACATGTTCAGATCTGAAATCATGGCACTCGGGCCCTAGTGACAAGCACTAAGCATAACAAGTTGCAACAAAGTCAAAAAGCACTAATAATAGATACTAGGCACCATGCCCTAACAATCTGATGCCATTACATGAACGATCTCATCCAATCCCTACCATCCGCATAGCCTACAACGGGGGATTACTCACTCATAGATGGGGAAACGTGGATGGTCCAACGTGAAGCGATGGTGATGGTGATGGCGATGATCTCCTCCAATTCCCCGTACCGGCAGGGTGCCAGAACCGAGTTTCTAGTTCTGAAAAGCGGAATCTGGTGGTGGCAGTGCAGCGGAACTCTTTATGGAAAAACGTCGAACCCCCCTTGGTTTTTAAGTTAAGAGGCAACTTATAGGCAACTTATAGGCAAAGAGGGAGGCCGAGGGGACAGCCAAGGCGGCCACACCACCCCCAGGCGCGGCCTGGCCTGGCCCGCGGGGCTAGGTGGTGTGGGCCCCTCATGGCCCTACTCCGTCTCCTCTTCTGGCTCCGTGAGTCTTCTGGTTAAATAGGATTTATGGCATATTTTCCGGGATTTTTCCTGATAGTTGATTTTCTGCAAAAAACTAGACACCAAGGTAATTCTGCTGAAAATAGCGTCAGTATGTGTTAGTTGTATCCAATCACACAAGTTTAGAGGAAAAACAATAGCTAAAGTGTTCGGGAAAGTAGATATGTTTTGGACGTATCATGCTTCGAGTCTTGGTTTTAGGCCTTGTAGGATTAAACCATTTGCTCTTTCGACTTGTCCATTAGCTTGTGGATGGGCGACTGACGCAATGTCAAGCCGGATATTTTGTTTATTGCAGAATTCAGCAAGCTTTCCCATAGAGAAATTACTCCCGTTGTCCGTGATAATGCTATGCGGATAACCGTATCGGATTATGACATCCTGGACAAATCTTCTGGCTGTTGCTCTATCACAACTAGTGACGGGTTTATCCTCAATCCATTTTGTGAATTTATCCACCATCACTAAGAGATGGGTAAATCCACTTGGAGCCTGTTTAAATGGTCCTACCATGTCAAGCCCCCAGACCACGAAAGGCCATGTTATAGGTATTGTTCGCAACTGATCAGCTGGAACGTGATCTTGTTTGGTGTACTTTTGGCATCCCTTGCACATCTTGACCAGCTGTTCGGCATCTGCCTTGGCTGTAAGCCAAAGAACCATGTCGGAAAGCTTTTGCCACTAGAGATTTGGATGTAGCATGGTGACCACACTCGCCTTCGTGGATCTCTCGTAAGATTTCCACTCCTTCTTCTGGAGATACGCAGCGCTGAAAGACCCCAGATGCACTCCGATTATAGAACTCACCACTAATTATAGTGTAGGCTTTTGCTCGTCGGACGATCTGCCAACTCAGAACTTTGTCTTGGGTAATTTTCCATCTACCAAGTAATCAAGGTAGGGTTGAGTCTAGCTGGGAATCACAGCCACAACTGCTACTAAAGGTGAGTCGGATTTGGTCGGATATTCCTCATCTAATCCTTTTATAGGGAACTTTGAGGTGCTCCAAAAAAGCGTCACCTGGAACCTTTTTCCGTGCAGAGCCTATATGAGATAGTGCATCTGCTTCCACATTTTCTGTTCGAGGGATGTGTTGAACTTCAAACCCTTCAAATGATTTAGATAGTTCATCCACGACAGCTCTATATGTTGCCATGTGTTCATTCACATTACAGATATCCGACACTTGTTGGGTAACAAGATCCGAATCTCCATAACACATTAAATGTTGGATGCCGATATCCTTAGCAATCCGGATTCCATGCAGTAGTGCTTCATACTTGGCAATGTTATTCATTTCCGTGAAGTGGATCTGCAATACGTAGAAACGTTTATCCCCTTGGGGTGATTTGAGCACCACGCCAGCCCCCTAGCGCTTTAGACCCGTCAAAATGTAAGGTCCAGTACTCCGACTCTGGTAGGGTCATATTCTCCGTTGTCATTATCCAATCAATGACAAAGTCAGCGAGGATTTGGGATTTGATTGCTTTACGAGGTTTGTACTCAATGTCGAAAGCTGAAAGCTCTATGCCCCATTTTGCGACGCGTCCTGTGGCATCACTGTTGTTGATTATGTCTCTCATGGGAGTTGTGCTCACCACGGTAATTGGATGTTCCTGAAAATAATGCAGTAACTTACGAGATGCTAAGAACACACCATAAGCCAACTTTTGATAGTGCGGATACCGCTGCTTTGATTCAGTTAAGACCTCGCTGAGATAGTAAGTTAGACGCTGCACCAGGTGTTCCTGATTTTCCTCTCGTCTCTCCACCACCATGATGATACTGACGACCCTGTTTGTCACAGCGAGATAGAGCAACATCAGTTCCTATGGTTCCGGTGCTACAAGGATGGGAGCAGATGAGAGTACTGCTTTCAGGTCTTGTAGTGCAGCTTCAGCTTCGTCGGTCCAAACGAAATTTTTAGTCTTTTTCAGGAGATTGTATAGTGGTGCGGCTCTTTCACCGAGCCGGCTTACAAACTGACTGACTGCGGCAATGCAACCAGTTAGTCTTTGAACGTCCTTCAAGCGAGTTGGCCTGGAGATATTGAGTATAGCCTTAATCTTGTCTCGGTTTACCTTTATGCCTCTTTGAGACACGATAAAACCTAACAATTTTCCGGCTGGTATTCCAAAGAAGCACTTCTTCGGGTTAAGCATTATGTTGTATTTTCGTAGATTGGTGAATGTTTCCTCCAAGTCAGAAATTCATGTTTCCTTGTTTTTGGACATCACCACAATGTCGTCCACATATACATGTACATTGCGTCCGATTTGGTCATGGAGGCAACACTGCATAGTGCGCTGGTACGTAGCTCCTGCGTTCTTGAGCCCAAAGGGCATCGTAACGAAACAGAAGGTTCCAAAGGGGGTTATGAATGAAGTTTTGACTTTGTCAGATTCCTTCATCCGAATTTGGTGATAACCGAAATATGTGTCGAGAAAACATAGGAGTTCCGAGTCTGCCGTAGAATCGATAACTTGATCAATCCTAGGTAGAGCGAACGGATATTTGGGACAAGCCTTGTTCAAGGTGGTATAATCAACACACATCCTTAAATTAGTGGTGTCCTTTTTAGGGACCATTACAGGATTGGCCGACCACTCAGTGTGGATGACCTCTTCTATGAATCCGGCTAACTCGAGCCGGGCTAATTCCTTAGCTATTGCCTTACGCTTTTCATCGTTGAAACATCGTAGGGAATGTTTGACGGGTTTAGCGTTCGGGTGTACATTTAGAGAGTTCTACGCAAGTTCCCTAGGTACTTCGGTCATGTCAGATGGCTGCCATGCGAACATATCTTGATTTGCTTGGAGGAACTTGATGAGCGCGCTTTCCTATGCGCTATCTAGGCTTACACATATCTGGGTCACCTTGGAGGGATCATCATCCTTTAATGGTGTCTTGTTCGCCTCTTCCGATGCCTTGAACTCCAGATTCGGCTTTGTCACCTCCTTCTTCGTCGCGGGCATCTTGGACGGATCAATGGTCTTCATGATCTCCTGGTACTCCTGGGCGTGCAGCACAGCTTCAGCAAAGGTGACATTTCCATCCTCGCACTCTCACGCCTTCTTCGGGTCTCCCTGATGGTGATCACGCCTTTGGGACCTGGAATTTTCATCATATTGTAAATGTACCACGAACGAGCCAAAGCCTAGTAAGCTAGACGTCCGAATATAGCATGGTATGCGCTCTTGAACGGGACCACTTCGAAGGAAAGTGCTTCCGTCCGATGTTTCTTTGGAGTTCCAAAGGTAACATCCAAAGTGATTTCTCCCAGGGAATTGGCTTGTCTTCCTGGGACAACTCCGTGAAAGATCACCGAGCTATAATTCAATTGGGTCTCCGAGATTTGCATCCGGCATAGCATTTCGACATACATGATGTTAATGTTGCTGCCGCCGTACATGAGAGTCTTGGAGAAATCATAGCCGTCAATAAGTGGATTGACGACTAAGGTGTATTTTCCTCGCCTGTGCAACTTAGGCGGATCATCAGCACGGTCAAAGGTGATTGCCACTTTCGACCAGTCCAGGAGTTGGGGGAGAGCCGGAACGGTCGCGTGGAGTTCATGCAGAACTGCTTTCTTGACCTTAGCTGGTTGAGATCCGAGGAAGGTGACTTAAGTGTCTTTCTTTGTTGGGAAGTTTTTCTTCCCTTCTGGCTTGGGATTTGAAGGATCACCTTCCTCCATGTCGGAATCTTCCTTGGTCTCTTTATCTTTTTCGTGATTCTTCTTTCCCTTCTTCCGCTTAGCCCTATAGCCAGCAGTGTCCTCTTTCTTGATGTCTGATACGTTGCTGACATATCCATAATTTTTGATGTTCCATGCTTGGTTTTTATCTACTTTCTTATGTTTTGTTCCAACTTTGGAGTACTTTCTATACACTTTCTTGGACTAACCTATTAACAAGAGCCATAGTGCCAGCTGCCTGTTTTCTGCTGTTTTTGGTTCCAGGAAAGTTAGAAACTGAATATTCTTGGAATTGGACGGGACAAAAGCCAAAGTCAGTTTTTCACCGAGGGACACAAGGATCCAGAATACGAGACGGAGAGGGGCCAGGGGGCCGCCACACCACCTGGCCACGTGGCCCAGCCTGCCTCGTGCCAGGGGGTGGTCTGGCCGCCTCCGGCACCCCCTCGGCCTCCCCTTTCGCCTATAAGATGCCTCCGATACAGAAACCCTAAGTACCCGATCAAAATTCCACGAAATAGTTTGTAGCCGCCGTCATCTCCATCCCTAGATCAGGAGGGATCTGAAGCTCTTCCTAGCATCCTGCCGAAGAGGGGAATTCACCCTGGAGGCCTTCTTCATCATCACGCAAGCCTCCGGTGTGATGCGTGAGTAGTTCATCGTTGGACTACGGGTCCATGTAATAGCTAGATGGCTGGTTCTCCTCCTTTGTTCTATCATGTTTAGATCTTGTGAGCTCCATTCATGATCAAGATCATCTATTTGTAATCCTACATGTTGTGTTTGCGGGGATCCGATGGATATTGAGATGCTATTTCAGATTGATTATTGATTCTATCATGTCTTTGTTATTTGTGATCTTGCATGCTTTCTGTTGTTAGTAGCGTAGATGCTAGCAACTCCAAGAGTTAGTATTTATGCTCGATAGTGGGTTCATGCCTCTAGTAATCTGGGGAAGTGACAAAAATCTCTAAGGTACTAGATGTGTTGTTGCTACTAGGGAGAAAATAGCAATCCTTTCTCATAGAACAATCGTATTGTTTACTTCACGCAATGCATAATGCAATTATCTGTTGCTTGCAACTTAATACTAGAGGGGGTTCAGATGATAACCTGAAGGTGGATTATTAGTCATAGATGCAGTTGGATTACGGTCTATGTATAATGTTGTAATGCCCAATCAAATCTCAAAGGAGTCAAGATGAGTAGTATATGCATGATTGCTTTCTCGATGTTTGTCAATTACCCCGCTGTAATTTGTTCACCCAACATGTCATCTATCTTAAACGGAGCCACCACTAGTGAACTATGGACCCCGGTCCTTTCTTTTATCATCAATCTACAATCAACTGTTTACTGCTTTCTATTTACTTTCTGCAAGCAATTACTTTCTTACACACAATACGTTTAATCCTTTGTTTTCAGCAAAACCGATGAGATTGAAAACCTCATTGTAAGTTGGGGACAGAGTTCCGTGGTTGTGTTGTGCAGGTCTCCATGTTGCTGCTGGCACCGGTAGTGCGCCCTGCCAAAGTTCAGCTAGCAACACCTTTGAGGTGTTTCCTTGCTCCTACTGGTTCGATTAAACCTTGGTTTCATAACTGAGGGAAAACTTGCTGTTGTGCTCATCATACCTTCCTCTTGGGGTTCCTCAATGAGCTCGAGATATCTTGGGCCATCAAAGCTATTTTTTGGCGTCGTTGCCGGGGAGTCAAGGACATCTTCACAAGGGGAGTCCCTCATAACTAATCTCTTTACTTTGTTGTTTTTGTTTTTCTTAGTTTATTTTTGCTTTGTTTGCTTGTTTCTTTATCAAAAACACACAAAAATTAGTTCCTACTATAGTTGGTATTTTTGTTGGTCTGTTATTGTCTTGGTTTATCATGCTTACTATCAATGGTTAGTTTCTTTGAAACTGAATTTAATTGGCAAGGTGGGTTCACGGAAGAACAAAAATATTATTATAAGGAACAGCGCTTGTCACAAAAAGGGAAACTCTTATGGGAACAAATTGATAAATTGAATACCATTGCTAGAAATGTGTGCTCTACTTATAATGTTACTTATTGCGTTGATAAATCTTGTTGATGTAGGAGGTATAAACACCTCCCTTTTCAATGTGAGTATAATGTTACCATATCTTCTTATGTTAAAGGAAATTATGACTTTTATGATGTGGAACAAATTGAAGAATTTATTGCTTGGAAGGGTGCATTCGAACTAGCTTATTTGCTTGAAAATACTGATGATGCACCTTATAAATATGAGGTTTATGATATACTTCAATTTTGCTTTGATAATTACAAGGAAGAAAATGGCTATATTCTTGAATATCTTAATAGATGCTCTCCACCAGCGGAAGAGACTAATGCCTTGCAGGAGCCTATGGAAGAAGAAATTGCTGAAACTGGAAGCTCATTGGATGAAAAAGAGGAGGAGAGTGATGATCAAGAGGATGAAGAATGGATCTACCCATTCCTACCTTCTAATGAGAGTAACTCTTTACCCCTTACAATATTGATTATCCCCCATGCTTACTAAAGGAGGATGAATATTATGTTCCTGAGGATTCTTTTGAAAATGTTTATAATAAAGCTCTAGTTTTTGTAGATCATGAAAAGCATGCTTTATGTGATATTTATATTGTTGAGATTATTCATGAGGCTACTGAAAATTATTATGAGAAAGGAAAATATGGTTGTAGAAGTCATGGCACTGCAACACCTCTATATGTGCTAAAAGTTTTGAAGTTACTCTTGTTTTATCTTCCTATGCCTGTCACTTTGTTCTTTGTGAGTTTATTTGTGTATAAGATTCCTATGCATAGGAAGTGGATTAGACTTAAATGTGTTTTGAATTTGCTTCTTGATGCTCGCTTTTACTTCAATTCATATTTCTTACGTGAGCATCATCGAAATTCTTATGCCTAACTTAAAGGCGTTAAAGAAAAGTCCTTATTGGGAGATAACCCAAAAGTTTTAGATGAGTCTTGGAAGTTATTACTTCGGTAATAACCGCTCCTTATTCTTTTTATTTGCTTTTTGTGCCAAGAATAACCTCTAATAAGAGAGAAGTAATGATTGGAAAAGTTGCTGTCCCAAAACAGATTTATGTGCTTCATAGTAAAAATTCTTGTAAAATCTATGTACGTCCTTTTGAGGCGTGAATTTTTGTGCTTTTGCCCCAGGTTGTTATCTAACTTTCATTAGTTCAACACTTTTAGATTTGACCAACAGAAGGTCTTCCAAAAAAATTCGTCTTTACCTACTGGTCTGTTTTGACAGATTTCTGCCATTATTTGTATTTGCTTCTGGTTGGTTCCTTTTTGAGTTTTTTTTGGGGAATTGAGCTATTTAAGGGAAGTGCTACAGTAGCTCGTGTTTTAGTGGAAGTTTTATTGGTGTTGGAACTGAACCTAAAGACCTATTATCTTGAGTGCACTAATGTTGCTAATAAAGTTTGTGTGAAGTTTTGTATCAAGGAAAAATTTCAGGTGTATGGAAGGAATAAGTAATGAGATGAAGGATGGACTAAAGCTCAAGCTTGGGGATGCCACGTGTGTCACCCCAAGAAATATCCAATAAGTACAAGTGTCAAAGCTTGGGGATGCCCAAGGCATCCCCTTCTTTATCAATAAAAATCCCAGGTTTCTTCCAAACACTTCATTTTTATTGTTTCATGCACAGTTGTGTTGTTCTTGGAGCGTCTTCTTTTTCGTTTTAGTTTTGGTTTTTCGTTTGCTTGGCTTTCTTAGTTTGCTGAATAAATTGGTTGGACCCCCTCTGACAGGGTATACCCTACAGGTACACGAGCTTGGTATAAACGGCCTGAATACGTAGAGGCCCACGATGTTGCCAAGGCCCAAATGAAGAACTCGAGTAACCTACGGACTCTCGATTGCTTGAAGAACAAGAAGAAGCTAAAAGATAGAAAATTAAAAGGGGAAAACCCTAACATGTAACCGACTCGACCTGCTACCCGAGACCTAGCCTATCTATATAAAGGCTAGGAGGGGCGGCGAGGAGGACACACGCAACCTTAGTTTCCACAACCCTCGCTAGATTGCATCTGCGCACCATTGTAATCTTCGATTCCTTTGATAATTCCACGAGCAGACAAGCAGGAGTAGGGACCTCTACGAGGCCTGAACTTGGGTAAATCTTCGAGTCCCCTGTGTGCTTGTTTGCTAGCCGATAGATGTCTCCAGCGCTCCCACCTTCTCCAAAACCCAAGTCCATAACAATGGGCATTGATGAGTTAAACCCTCGTCAATTGGCGCCGTCTATGGGAATTGGGAGTGCTAATGTTGCGGCTTCTTCGGCCCCATCAACCGCGATCTACAACTCCGCAACAGCGGAGATTCCCCGGCTCTTTGGTGTGTTCGACTTCACCGTCCACACGCCAGCCACTCGCCCTGCTTTCGAGTCCGTGGGCGACGGAATCAGCCTGGCGATCGGGAGCTTCCGCATCCAAGTTGGTCAGATGGGCACGCTTCGCATGCCTAACCAGCCGACGGTGACATCGATTGCCCCAGCATCGTGGTTCCCTCCATCGATCAGCACCCTCAGTGAGCTCAACGCCCCGACGACAGTCGAGAACACAGTCAGCGACAGCAGTCGCGACTCCGATCTGAGAGATCTGGCAACTGAAGATGAAGCCTATGGCTCTGGATCTGAGAGTTGCGGGAGCAGCAGCTTCCCCAATCACTTCATGTGCGCCATCATCAACGCGGGTGACACCTTCGCCAATCGCGACAACACGGGCAACCGTGGCAACGAAACTGACCCGCCGAACGGCGACAATAGTGGCAATGGCGGCAACGGTGGCAATGGTGGCAATCGCACCTCCGTCAACAATGGAGGGGCAGTCGAGCTCCCAACCATAACAAACGAGCAAACCGGCGAACATGTCGTGATCAAGCTCGACGAGCAGGAGTGGGCTCGCTGCCACGAGGCCTTACGAGGCAACCCTCAACCCTTTGGTTCTCCGCAAGAACTGCTAATGGGCTACCATTGGCTCCTGAAGGAAGAATTCAAGCGCCAAGTGCAAACAATCGCGCAACTCGAGGCGCGCAAAAAGGTGGCAGACGAGTCGAGCCTTCGACGTGCTGGGCTCTCCTCCCACGGAGGATCCTCCTCAAAGGGCAATGAGTACCTCGCAAACAAGAGGCGATCTCGGATGGCCCACCTCACCGAGCAAGAACGCATAGAAGCTGCAAAGGTCCTCGACTTCAGCTCTATGACAGTCGACACACGGGCCAACATGGTCCCCAAGACGCCGCAGGCCGCGGTGACAGCAGCCACCATGTACCTCCTCAACAACCAGCCGCCAGCTGGAGATCCCCGATCCGCCATGCACCGATCTACGATCGCGGGCTTGGGACTAATCGAGGCTGCCCTCGACAGGGAACCAACACCGGAGCCGAAAAAGGGCAAAGCGCTAACAAAGCGCTACTCCTCGCCCTCATCCAGTGATGACAGTCACGACCTTTCTCGACACCGCCGCTCATGGTGACACGACCACGACTATGATGCGCGCGATGACCTCACGCAACGCAAGATCGACAAATCAAGGGCGCGACGTGCTCGGTTGACTAACTCGAAAGAGGAAGATGTGGAGCTCTATGGCGCCAGATGCTTCAGCAGGTCCATCAGGCAAAAGCGAATGCCCAAGGAGTTTAAACTCCCGTCGGAAAACCCGAAGTTTGACGGCCTACAAGACCCGAAGATCTGGCTGGAGGACCACATCTCCTCCGTCAGGCTCCACGGTGGTAGTCGAAGCACGGCCATGCACGGATCCATTCGTAGTTGGGATGAGATGGTTTACAGCTTCGTGCACAACTTCAAGGGCACATACAAGTGGCCTGCCTCAATCGAAGAGCTGAGATGCTGCCAGCAAAGATCGGGTGAATCGCTACGCTCCTACATCCAAAGGTGGTCCATCATCAAGAACTCCGCAGAGAACATCTCGGAGGATCGCGTGATTGACACATTCAACAGTGGCGTCTGCCGCCTAGAGCTCAGGGAGGAGCTGGGCCGCTCAAAGCCCAAGACCATCGACCACCTGATGGAAATCGCGAATCGGTGGGCCGATGGAGAAGATTCGGTAAAAAATCGCGTTCATTCCGAGGAGGAGGAAGAACTCGAGCGCATACGCAATTGCCGAGGCAAACGCCGCATGCGCATCTATGATGACCACGATGACGTCAACATGGTCGTAGCTGGCTACGCAGACAGACGCGATGATAACCGCAATAGCGGATACCGTAGTGGTGGATACCGCGACTCCGGGAAAACCACGCAAGTGTGGCAACGCCACAATCGTGATGAGGCACCCGCGACATCCATTGAAGACAAACTGTCCGGGCCATGTACGGTGCACTTCTACATCGACAAGCATCATGGAAAGAAGAAGTCCAGCCACCTCCTCAAGGACTGCCTTGAGTTCCTCAAGCTACACGAGGGACTAGCTCGGATGAACCGTAGCGCAGTCGAAAGGGGCTACGGAGCCGCCCCAGGCGCTGTAGCACATGGAGCTCCGCCACCACCACCCGGGCCACCCCCGAATGCAGCTGCACTGGACCAGCACCACGGAGGCGAATCATACCCACGGGCCATGGGTACCATGATGATCCAAAAAGGGCGCCCCTCTAATAGGGTGCAGAAGGCCATCACACGCCAAGTCAACTTGGCCACAAACTTGCCACCATCCACCACTGAGTACCTCAGCGGAAGCGAGTCCTGCATCACCTTCGACAAGTGCGACCATCCGCCCAAAGTACCTCGCCCAGGCCATTGTCCCCTCGTACTCGAGGCGCAAATTAGAGGCTTCGACATGAGCCGCGTCTTCATGGACGGCGGAAGCGGCATCAATCTTATATTCGCGAATACCTTGCGAGCAATGAGGATCCCTCTGACTTGCTTAGAAGCCTCGGACACAACGTTCCACGGCATCGTCCCAGGCAAGGGCGTGTATCCCCTTGGCAAAATCAACCTCGACATCATCTTCGGCACGCCGAAAACTTTCGGCGCGAGCGCATGAACTTCGAGGTCGTTGACTGGCCCTCGCAGTACCACTGCATCCTCAGACATGCCGCGTTCGCTAGGTTCATGGCGGTACCACACTACGCCTACCTGTAGATGAAAATGCCAGGTCCCAATGGCGTCATCATAGTCAACGGGAGCTTCGAGAGATCTGACAGTTGCGACAGGGAATTCAACAGAATCTCCCAGTCCTTCGGCATGCAGGAAGAACTCGCGAGACTGAAGGAGTCGACAGACAACAGTCTGCCTCCCCTAAGCAGGCCAAGCTCACCTGAATTATCCTTCGACTCATCGGTGCACACAAAGAAAGTCTAGGTCCACCCATCGGACCCCACCAAGACGGCCCTCATCGCCAACAACTTGCGTCCCGCATAGGAACTCGCACTCGTCGAATTCCTCCGTGAGCACTGGGACATTTTCGCCTGGTGTCCAGCGGACATGCCAGGAGTTCCCAGGGAATTCGCCGAGCACGCACTCAACGCCAACCCAGACGCAAGGTCAGTCAAGCAAACAATCCGGTGATTGTCTGAGCCAAGAGCAAAAGCAGTCGGAATGGAGATCAACAGACTCTTCGACGCCAAATTCATACGCGAGATCAAGGAAAGCACTTGGCTCGCCAACACGGTGCTAGTACCAAAAAAGGACACGGATATCCTGCGGATGTGCATGGACTTCACCTCTTTAAATAAGCACTGTCCAAAGGATCTTCCCGCTACCGCGAATTGACCAGATCATCGACTCCAGCGCGGGACGCGAGCGCCTCTGCTTCCTCGACGCCTACTCAGGCTATAATCAGATTCGAATGAAGGAGGAAGATCAAGAAAAAACAGCGTTTACAACGCCCTTCGCTGTATTCTGCTACAACACGATGCCCTTTGGGATAAAAAACGCAGGAGCCACCTACCAGCAGTGCATGCATGCTTGCCTCAAAGATCAACTTGGTCGCAACATTCAAGTCTATGTCGACGACATAGTAATCAAGACCAAGGAGGAAGCCTCCCTAATTGACGATTTACGTGAAACCTTCACCAACCTCGACCGCTACCGGATCAAGCTCAATCCGGACAAATGCGCCTTTGGCGTACCATCTGGGCAACTACTCGGGTATCTCATCTCCACAAGAGGAATCGAGGCAAACCCGAAGAAAATAAAAGCCATACTAGCCATGGAGAAGCCGAAAAACATAAGGGGCGTCCAGCAGCTGGCTGGGCGGATCGCGGCCCTCAGTCAATTTATCAGTCGGATGGGAGAAAAGGCACTGCCCTTCTACCAACTCCTCTGCAAAGCTGAAAAGTTCGAGTGGACCAACGAAGCGCAGGAAGCATTCGAAGACCTCAAGCGCCTGCTATCCACTTCGCCAGTATTGGTGACCCCACGAGAAAGGGAACCGATGTTGCTGTATATCTCCGCCACCAACCAAGTGGTCATCACAGTACTTGTGGTCGAACGAGCCGAGGAAAACAAGGTCCACGGGGTACAGCGTCCAGTCTACTACCTCAGCAAGGTCCTCACGCCAACAAAACAGCGGTACCCGCACTACCAGAAGCTGGCGTACGGCGTCTTCATGACCGCCCGACGACTGGGCCACTACTTCCAGGAACACCCAATCGTGGTGGTCAACGATGCCCCGTTGGGGCATATCCTCAATAACCACGACGCCACGGGACGAGTCACGCTTTGGGGGATCAAATTGTCTCCACGAGACATTACATACGAAAAGCGCGACGCAATCAAGTCGCAAGTTCTTCCTGATTTCCTTGTGCACTGGATGGAAAACCAGCTCCCCGAAAAACCAGATATGTCCTACCTCTGGACAATGCACTTCGATGGATCCAAGTGGAAGGACGGAGAAGGGGCAGGTGTCATACTGACATCGCCCCAAGGGGACAAGCTGAAGTACATCCTGCGAATGCAATTCACCACCTCCAACAACGAAGCTGAATACGAGGCCCTGCTACACGGGATGAGGATGGCAAAAGCATGTGGCGCCAAGAGGCTCATTATATATGGCGACTCCAAGTTGGTCGTCAACCAAACAATGCATGAGTGCGACGCACTGAACGACAACATGATCGCGTACCGCGACCTCTACGACACACTCGAAGGGGACTTCAACGGTTGCGAACTGCGACACATAGGTCGCGAAAGCAATGAAGAGGCAGACACACTCGCCAACATAGGCTCTACCTGCGGCCCCATACCACCTGGGGTATTTCTCGAGCAAATCTATGAATGCTCCATCAAGCCAAAGGCAGCAGAGAAGAAAGCAAGCGCAGCAACGGACTCGGGGGCTACGCCACCCAATGAGCCAATGGAACTCGACGACCTGGAGCTGGATACAGGACTCGAAGGGCCAATGAGCGTCATGATGATCGAATCATCCTGGACTCAGCCGTACATCATGTACCTCCTCAGCAAAAGGCTACCGGATGATCCGACTGATGCACGGCACATCGCGCGGCGATCCAAGGCATTCGCTGTTATCAACGGCGAACTATACAAGCGCAGCATCACAGGAGTACTCCAGCGATGCGTCTCCACGGCTGATGGAAGAGTTGTTCTCCTCGACATCCTTGAGGGGACCTGCGGACACCACGGTGGCAGTCACGCCCTCGTGGCCAAAACTCTACGAGCTGGGTTCTACTGGCCTACGGCCATGCGCGACGCCAAGGACATCGTCCAGAAATGTAACGCATGCCAGCGATTCGCGGACAAGCCGCACGCACCTGGCGCAGAGCTCCGACCAATTCCATTGGCCTGGCCCTTCGCGCAATGGGGACTCGACATGGTTGGCAAACTCCCAAGGTACTCACGAGGAGGCTACGTCTACCTCTTGGTCGCAGTTGACAAATTCACCAAGTGGATAGAGGCCATGCCAGTGACCAATCAATCAGGGCATAGCGCAGTCAAGTTCTTCGAGTCCATCGTCTACCGCTTCGGAGTGCTGCACAACATCATCACCGACAATGGGACAAACTTCACATCCAAGGAGTTCCAAGAATTCTGCGAGAATTTGGGAATCAGCATCAGCTACGCCTCGGTGGCACATCCACAGACCAACGGTCAGGTCAAAAAGGCGAACAGGCTCGTCTGCAGCGGCATCAAGAAGCGACTCCTCCGGCCACACGAACAAGCCGCGGGTTGCTGGCCAGACGAACTGCAGTACTCTGGAGCCTACGCACAACTCCAAACAGTGCTACAGGCTACACCCCGTTCTTTATGGTGCACGGGGCTGAAGCGGTGCTACCCGATGAGGTCCGGTACAAAGCACCGCGCGTGGTCGCTTACAGCGAGCAGGAGTCAACCCTGGCACTCGGAGACTCCGTCGACCTCCTTGACGAGGCAAGGGAAATCGCCGCGGAAAGATCAACGATCTACCAGCAGAACCTGCACAACTACCACAGTAGGAGGCTACGCCCCAGATCCTTCGTGGAAGGCGACCTGGTCCTGCGACTGAAGCAGCAAGGACATCTCAAGCTCGAGTCCCCCTGGGAGGGACCATACGTGATTACAGAAGTAATCCCAGGTGGCGCCTACCGCCTTCAAGATTTAGAGACAGGAGTCGCATACTCCAATCCCTAGAATGTCGCGCAACTGTGACGCTTCTACCCTTAGTCGTTTTTACTTTTACATTGCCAATAAGGCCACCGAGCCTAGGCTACTTACCCACACATTATACTTCATACTGTCCCACGAATAAATAAAGCTAATTGCCCCAAAACTCTGTGTTCTCCTTTATTTTTCTGCAACTTATCCACTCGGGGGCTGCGCCACCCTATACACATATATTCTACGAACTAAAACGCGATATCCTGAGTAGCTGGCACACCAATCGAAACCCTTGACACACATCAACCTAGTTGCAAGGCACCTGACAGGTTGACAAGGGACTGAGATAAGCGTATGGCTAGGCTAACAAAAAGGAATCGCATAGTGCAACACACTCACAAAACATACACGCTAACAAGCTCTTTATATGTCATCAACAATCAATTATGCACATCATTACATACGAACTTTACAACATTGGTACGCTTATGTGCAAGATACTTACCAAACTACTATTGCAACAAGAGAATGTTGGTCTTCTCCTCGAAGAAGTTGACAATCTCCTCTGCTGGGTGATCCACCGCCTGATAGTGCGGCACCATATTCCAAACAGAACCTGCTGGTGGTGTAGGTGGACCAGCCGCAATTGCTGCAACATCTACATCAGGCCTATGCAGTCGCACTAGCGATAGAGAGGCCTTGGCACCAGCCACCAACTGCTGCCTTACACACTCGCAAACTGTAGCCAAGTCTTGGAACTTGGCAAGGAGAGCCTGCAGGATCGAGGGAGCAACATCCAGCGGAAACATCGTCCGATAAATGCTCTTCAAGCATGACTGCGACTTCTTCAGAAAGTGCAGCACTCGCGACGCATGATCCTGCAGGGTTGCCAGTGCGATCGCACGATCATGATCCACCCAAAAGTATCCACTCTCCTGAAGTTGCTCTTGGGTCAGGTCATGCATGCGAATGGCAATCCTATCTTTCTCATCCTGTGGATGGCGTGCACTGACAACTATACAAAACAACAACGGAAGTGTGAGGACAGCACACCATAGTGAGTGACTACAAGGAAAAGATAAGAGTAAGCAAACTAACATTTAAGTTGGTCGCCCAGCTGCGTCACCTCCCCCAACAGATATTGTTCTCGGGCGGCGGTTTTCTCTGCCTTCGATTTCCATACATCCGCATTACCGCGGAGTATGGCAATTCACGCTCCAACTGCTTCACGCGATCACAAAGTCGCGAGTGCAGAGACAGCTCATCCACCCTTGAGCGCGGCGGCGCCAAAGTATCATCAAGGGGTGGCGAATCCTGAGGTTCCCTCAAAGGATCACTTGGCCCTATCACAAGCCAAGCAAGAAGCAATAAGAAGACCAAATCGATGCACAGACAAAAGATTCGAGTGCATTCAAGATCAGCAAAAGTATCAGCAGATACACTCGCCAAAAAGGCATCTTCTTGACAAAAGACATAAACTAATCAACTATTACAAAGCTACTGAGGAGCAACTGGCTTCTTCGACTTAGACGGCTTCGGGGGCCTCATCGAGTCCTTGGCGGTATCAGATGCCACTGACTTTCCGCCGGCCCCTGATGCCGCAGCCTTTGCCGCCTTCTTGGCTTGCTGCAGCTCCTCAGAGTACTTCGCAACTGTGCTAATCAGCTGCGGCCCATACTTGCCACAAGCAGTCGCGAAGGGAGCAAAGACTACCTGCTGGCCATCCACGCTAACGGGAATCGCCCTCGAGACCGCTGCAGGATCAACTTCGACACCATGGGCCTGCACCATAGGGAGTAACATTGACGCGCCAGCCGCACGAAGCGAGTTCTTGAAGCTTGCAAGGACACCCACGACGAGGGACTCCACCAGCTCATCCTGGAGGCGAGTGAGCACGCCCTTGGCCTTGGATAGCATATCTTGAACGGTGGCGCTGCGGTCCTCGACTGCTGAAAGAGCACCCGCCAAAGCATCATCACGACGGAGGCCCTGAGGGTCGAAGCTCAAATCACCAGCATCTGCGCATAAACCCACACACGGGCACAAAAGTCAGCGCCAACGACAAATTTGAACAGAGAACGATAATGATCTCCAATCAAGGTACCTGAGAGGCCCTTGGCAATCGAGAAAAGCTGTTCTTCGAACAACTTCTCCCTAGCTGTGATGGAGGCACGCATATCCTCTTCACACTTTTGTGCCTCGTCACGCGCCGCAATTGCCTCATCGTGGCTCTTCACAGCCGCGGCGAGTGTCTTTTCCATAGCGGCGGCATCGCGAAGAAGGGCATTATGTTCAGCTGCAAAACAACACAAAAGGGATTGACTATCAGTCGACTACAGGACAACGATGCAGAAGAATGAGAAGTAAAGGGCACTTACTTTCCACCACGCGATAGCGCGTATCCAGTATTGCATGCTGGCGACCCATCGCAAGCACCTGCTCCACCAGGCGAGCGGCTTCCTTCACAAGGAGCTATCGCAAAAAAGAAAACAACAAAGATCAGCAGATGCCATAGGCAAAATTGACTGCAGCACAAGAAGAAGAGATACTAAGCTATCGCAAAAAAGAAAACAACAAAGATCAGCAGATGCCATAGGCAAAATTGACTGCAGCACAAGAAGAAGAGATACTACACTCACATGATCCTCCAGTAACTCCGAAGTCGACTAGTGTGCAGTCATCCGGGCAACCATCCGATGCTCCCCATCGTGTGGAGAGCTTGATGAATTGTGCCCGGAGTGGGCCGTCAATGGAGGAGAAGGAGCACGCTCAACCTCTTTCTTGGCTCTGGAGGTCGCGACTCTAGATTCTTTCAAAAATTGGACGTCGCCAGAAGATGAAAACGCATGCTGACTGCAAGATCAAATCAACATCAAGAAAGGCAACTGCAAAGAAGAACCAAAAAAGGAAGATTCGAATACTTACCAATCAAATTTATCAAAGTCAAAGGTTGGCTCCCCCAACTCTGATGAGGACTCCTTTGGCAATTGCATCTTCTTGCGAGAAGAGGGTGCCACGGCACTCACAGGAATGGCAGAGATCGGCGACTCCGCACCAACGCCTGCACCTTCCGGAGTCGAAGGAGACGATGCATCGGAATCGTCGCTGCGCGAGCGCTTGCGAGTATCCGGGCTACCCGACTCGGGGGCTTCCTCCTCCACATCAGATGGAACGGTCGACTCCGACTTGTCCTCTTCCAAAGCTTCGCGAGGGATAACCCCCTCAGGAAGAGGGGGCATACAGGGTGACACCGCCCAATCCTGCATACAGATCACAATTTAGCACAAAGTTCAGAAACAGCAAAGAAGCAATCAACAAACAAAGCTACTACGTAGCACAACTATACCTCAGGGGGAGGATTAGCACCATCGAACGGAGCAACGACTGGTTCACTGGGGAGCATATCCTTGGCGGTGTACTTGGTGACCAGTCGAACCCTTTTATCTACCTCACTCACGGACATGCCATCGGCAGACACGCGAGTGACATTGTCAGCGCCAGCCCACTGAAACATGGGATGGACTCTGGCCTGCAGGGGCTGGACGCGACGGCGCAGCCACGTGCGAATGAGGGCGCAGCTTCCCTCCTCTTTGCATATGCGACTCTCGAGGTCGCAGACGCGCTCGTACAGCACATCTGTCTCCGCAGACTCGCCAGGCATGACCATATTCTTCCAGGAGAGCCTCCTCTGGCACGGCGTCGCGGGGTCGAAGGGTGCGAGTCCAAAGTGTTCTCTGTCAGCCTTCTCGTCTCGGACGTAGAACCACTTATCCCTCCACCCTTGGACGGACATTGCCAGCTTGATGTCGAAGTATGTGGCGGATGGATCGACGTGGATTCTGCAGCCGCCTACATCATAGACTACTGAGCCAGACGCCGCTTGACATTTCAATTTGAAGAGGCGCTTGAAGAGGCCGAAATGCGGCTCGATTCCAAGCCAGCACTCGCAGAGGGTGATGTAGCAAGCTACGTGGAGGATGGAATTGGGGGATGATACATTGCAAATGTATCTATAATTTTTGATGTTCCATACTTGGTTTTATCCACTTTCTTGTGTTTTGTTCCAACTTTGGAGTACTTTTCATATGATTTCTTGGACTAACCTATTAACAAGAGCCACAATGCCAGCTGCCTGTTTTCTGCTGTTTTTGGTTCCAGGAAAGTCAGAAAATGAATACTCTCGAAATTGGACGGGACAAAAGCCAAAGTGCCTATTTTTCTGGAAGTCATCAAGTGCCATAATACGAGACGGAGAAGGGCCAGAGGCCGACCACACCACCTGGCCACTGCCAGGCTGGGCCCATGCTAGGGGGTGGTGTGGTGGCCCCTGGCAACCCCTCGGCCTCCCCTTCTGCCTATAAGATGCCCTCGGGACGAAAACCCTAAGTACCTAATCAAAAATCCACGAAAGAGTTTGTAGCCGCCATCATCTCCATCCCTAGATCAAGAGGGATCTAAAGCTCTTCCCGGCACCCTGCCGGAGAGGGGAATTCATGCTAGAGGCCTTCTTCATCACCATGCAAGCCTCCGGTGTGATGCGTGAGTAGCTCATTCTTGGACTACGGATTCATGTAGTAGCTAGATGGCTGGTTCTCCTCCTTTGTGCTTTCATGTTTAGATCTTGTGAGCTCCGTTCATGATCAAGATCATCTATTTGCAATTCTGCATGTTGTGTTTGCGGGGATCCAATGGATATTGAGATGCTATTTCAGATTGATTATTGATTCTATCATGTCTTTGTTATTTGTGATCTTGCATGCTTTCCGTTGTTAGTAGCTATCTTGGCCAAGTAGATGCTAGCAACTCCAAGAGTTAGTATTTATGCTCGATAGTGGGTTCATGCCTCTGGTAATCTGGGGAAGTGATAGAAATCTCTAAGGTAGTAGATGTGTTGTTGCTACTAGGGAGAAAAAAACAATCCTTTGTTCATAGAACAATTGTATTGTTTACTTTACACGCAGTTCGTAAAGCAATAATCTGTTGCTTGCAACTTAATACTGGAGGGGGTTCGGATGATAACCTAAAGGTGGATTATTAGTCATAGATGCAGTTGGATGGCGGTCTATGTATAATGTTGTAATGCCCAATCAAGTCTCAAAGGAGTCAAGATGATTAGTATATGCATGTATTGCTTTCTCGATGTTTGTCAATTGCCCCGCTGTAATTTGTTCACCCAGCATGTTATCTATCTTAAGGAGAGCCACCTCTAGTGAACTATGGATCCCGGTCCTTGTCTTTTACATACAATCTACAAATTGTTTACTGTTTTGTGTTTACTTTCTGCAAACTATTACTTCTTTCCATTCGATACGTTTAATCCTTTGTTTTCCGCAAAACACGGTGAGATTGACAACCTCATTGCAAGTTGGGGACAAAGTTCTGTGGTTGTGTTGTGTAGGTCTCCATGTTGCTACTAGCACCGGTAGTGCGCCCTGCCAAAGCTCAGCTAGTAACACCTTTGGGGTGTTTCCTTGCTCCTACTGGTTCGATTAAACCTTGGTTTCATAACTGAGGGAAACTTGCTGCTATGCTCATCATACCTTCCTCTTGGGGTTCCCAACGAGCTCTAAATCAACCATGCATCAGCACTTTTCTGGGCGCCATGCATTGAGCCATCAGGGGACAGCTAATGGAGCTGTAGCCCGTAATAACAAAGAAGGCCCCTGAAGAGAGGATGCAGGGGCAAAGAGAGGCCGCGAATGATGAACGCTAGTAACATCACTCGAAAACCGGCAGGAGGAGAGGGGATTACCTCGCCGCCGGGGACGCGCGCATCGGCGACTGCGGAGGACAAAAATCCGTCTTGGCAAGAAGACGAAGCTCTGAGGACTTGATCACCAAGGGACGCCACGCGCCATTCGTGACGCGAGTGCCCGCACCCTTCTTCTTTCCACCGGCGGCGATGCTGGTGCCCGCGCCCTTCTTCATCACAGCAGCGGTAGTGACGGAATCGGCCGCAGCACCTCCTTTCTTCTTCCCATTGCACGACGGCGATGCGACCGGAGGAAGTAGCTAGGAAATGTGCGGAGCTGGTCCAGCGCCACGGAGGGAAAAGAGCGTAGAGAAAGCAGAGGAGCAGCGGCAATGGCGATGAAGGCAAAGGATGAATGGAAGTAGATGTGAATTTTACCGTCGCAGCGTCACTACTTAACCCCTGGAAGATGCAATCCAACGGCTCAGAAAAACCCTACCAGACGCGTGGCATTCATCGTGCTCGACACGTGGAGGAGCTGAAACGCGAACCGTCCTCCACTATTCCCATTACGCGTGGAAATCGAGGAGGCGCAGTTAAAATAAAAATTATGCACGCCCGGTCAAATCAGAGTTAGGGAGTGGGACCCACCGCTCGTCACGTCCCGCCAAACTCACTCACGCGGGCAACTGAGGTCATGAAATCGTCAGCACTGACGTCATCAAAAACTACGCGGCAGAAGACTCCGACTACTTTAGTCCTCGCTCGAGTCTTCGACTCCACCAAGCACTCGGGGGCTACTCCCATAGGGAGTGCTGGTCGCGCACCCTACGATTTTTTCTTCTTCTTTTACAGGAACATGAACAATCAAAGCAAAACCCAATCACTCGAAACACGGTTCGACTATGGACATGGGTTACTCCCATAGGGAGCGCCGGAAATAAATTCGACTGAAACAAGCAAACAAAAGACGACAGCAGTCGCAAAAGTTCTTTAGTCCCTGCCTGAGTCCGACTCAACCAAGCACTCGAGGGCTACTCCCATAGGGAGCGCTGGTCGTGCACCCTATGATTATTAGTACAAAGTATTGTGTGTTGATCACATCCACACTCGAAGTTTATGGCGACACCGCCTCATATTTTTTCCCTACAAAGAGACTGCGTCTCCTGGGTCATCCGAATCGTCTCCGCGATGATAAAATTCAGATGTCGTGCTTACAGCGTGAAGATAAGACCTGAATAAGGCCTGGCAACGCATTATCTGCACACTACCAGGAATATATCGTACCTACAGGTACGATGAACATGCCTTGACGGACGCGTCGAGTGCTCGCACCCATATACTGGAATTCGACTCCTGTAAGACCTCCACGGCTTGAGTCGAATTACACCAACACTTTTCCGGATTCAAGTCCGGGGACTCGAGTTTGAGTAGATGGTGTTGTTTTACCCTAAGGTAGTTAACTGATACCGGTGCATCGGTTAAAATCAGGCACGCACATCAACAATCCCTATGACATAAACAGAGCAGTCGAAAAACATACTCAGTCATGCACTCGAAAGGCTTCATAAAGTCTCCAGTCGAATTTACGATTCCACTTGACACTCGAGGGCTACTGACATGGGTATACCCTACAGGTACTCGAGCTTGGTATATACGGCCTGAATACGTAGAGGCCCACGGTGTTGCCAAGGCCCAAATGAAGAACTCGAGTAACCTACGGACTCTCGATTGCTTGAAGAACAAGAAGAAGCTAAAAGATAGAAAATTAAAAGGGGAAAACCCTAACATGTAACCGACTCGACCTGCTACCCGAGACCTAGCCTATCTATATAAAGGCTGGGAGGGGCGGCGAGGAGAACACACGCAACCTTAGTTTCCACAACCCTCGCTAGATTGCATCTGCGCATCGTCGTAATCTTCGATTCCTTTGATAATTCCACGAGCAGACAAGCAGGAGTAGGGACCTCTACGAGGCCTGAACTTGGGTAAATCTTCGAGTCCATGTGTGCTTGTTTGCTAGCCGATAGATGTCTCCAGCGCTCCCTCCTTCTCCAAAACCCAAGTCCATAACAATGGGCATTGATGAGTTAAACCCTCGTCACCCTCTTTCATACATTGGTTCAAATAGTTTGGTTTGGATTGGAAAAGAGTAGGAAAGTTCATGCTTAAGTGGTAAAGAGAGCTTGTTTTTGACTGTGGGCTATGCTTTGTCATGCCATGCTTGATATTGTTTTGGTTTTATGCTTAGTATTCTTTGCTATAGCATGACTTGTTATAAGCAATTGAGATTTCTTAATGTGCCTTTGAAGAATCATGCGTTCTTTTAGCATATTAAAGCATAGTATTGTGGTATTCTCCTTTGATGCTTTATTCGGGTTAACTTGGCGCATGCTCACACCATGTTATGACTATCCCAAGTCACCATAGCCTTTATGATCCTTTATTTTTCAACTTGTAGTATCACTTTATGCTTTGATTAATGATGTTTTGTTGCTCTGCATGATTATGGCCATTGTTGCTCTCTTAGTTGGTCGCTCCCAATCTTTTGCTAGCCTCCATAACCAAGTGTGAGTTCCACTCATGCATCCAACTCCCAAAACCAAGTTATTCCAAAGAGTCCACCATACCTACCTATTAGCATATGCTATTCCAAGTATATTTATGTTTTTATCTACCTTCCGAATTAAACTTGTTATGAGAAAACTAGTGATTAAAGCTCTCACGAACTTGATGGCACACTTTACTTTTCTTGCCCTTAATAAAATTGAACCATTGTGTCGTCTATGTTGTATATGCTTGCACTTATATGTTGGGGATTAGCAGAACCATGCTATCATGGAGAAAGCTTTCAACATTGCACTTGTACTTTGTACATAGTTGATATCATGCTCTTTTGTCTATGGATGTCATCGGTGTGAAATGAAAGGGGAGCTTGTAAGTCCATGGAGTTATATATGTGTGTTAGAGAAACGCCTGGGGCGTTGGTCTAATCCATTCTGTCATGGTGGAAACTTGTAGCACCATAATGAGCTGTCTATGAAACATTCTTCTTATAAAAAAAGAGTCAGATATTGAGAAAAAAGAGAAAAAGAAAAAAAGAGATATGAGAAAAGAGGAAAGAGAGAAAAAAAGCACCATTTTCCCATGGTAAATAAGAAGATTGCTGAGATGCTCGTTGTCTGCTTGTCTTGTCATTTTGATATGGGGATTCTTCCGTATCATCAGGTAAGGGGTACCTCGTTGGCGGATCTCTATGATACACATGTACTTACTATGACAAGAACTTACCGGTAACTAAACTTGAGTAGCATGAGAAGCGGCCCTCGCATTCAAGGGACGTGAGATTTCCAACTTATACTTCGTCAAGCATATATACCATAGTTTGTTCACTTTAACCTTAATCACTTGAAGATGCTTATGATAGGGGAAATTAGAGCTGAAAGCTAACAAGTACCATAATTTTTGGAAGCTCTTTATGAAACTTGAATCCCTACTTCCTTCTATGAGGGACTTTCTTTTAGTTTTTATGTCGAGTCTCAACTTCTATCTTTATGCACCTACTTTGAGAGCATAGTGGCCATTCTTAGTTCTATGTCCATTGTCCCAAGACTTGTTGATTGATGCATAGCTTTGATATTGTTTGTTTTAAACTATTTGTATCTAGTCACTCTTATGAACTTTGAAGGTGTCCTATGCATTTATGTTTGCTACTCTATGAGGGACAAGCTGAATGCCACTATGCTATGTTTTCCTTATGTGAAACAAACAAACGTATTGCAAAGCATTGTTATTCATGAATCTTTTGTTTATGCCTTTTCATGTTGCAACATAGTTGCTATGTCTTATTGTTAGAACTTTGTCTTTCATGCTATGTTGAAGTACTATCATCCTAGCTATCAATGTTTTACAAATACTTTGATCAAGTTTATGATGGTGCATGTCACCTAAAAAATTATTATTTCTTTTTATCACTTACCTACTCAAGGACGAGCAGGAGTTAAGCTTGGGGATGTATATACGTTGCTAACGTATCCATAATTTTTGATGTTCCATGCTTGGTTTTTATCTACTTTTTATGTTTTGTTCCAACTTTGGAGTACTTTCTATACACTTTCTTGGACAAACCTATTAACAAGAGCCACAGTGCCAGCTACCTGTTTTCTACTGTTTTTGGTTCCAGGAAAGTCAGAAAATGAATATTCTAGGAATTGGACGGGACAACAGCCAAAGTCAGTTTTTCACCGAGGGACACAAGGAGCCAGAATACGATATGGGGAGGGGCCAGGGGGCCGCCACACCACCTGGCCGCGCGGCCCAGCCTGGCCCGCGCCAGGAGGTGGTCTGGCCACCTCCGACACCCTCTAGGCCTCCCTTTTCGCCTATAAGATGCCTCCGATACAGAAACCCTAAGTACCCGATCAAAATTCCACGAAAGAATCTATAGCCGCCGTAATCTCCATCCCTAGATCAGGAGCGATCTGAAGTCTTCCTGGCATCCTGCCGGAGAGGGGAATTCACCCTGGAGGCCTTCTTCATCATCATGCAAGCCTCCGGTGTGATGCGTGAGTAGTTCATCCTTGGACTATGGGTCCATGTAGTAGCAAGATGGCTGGTTCTCCTCCTTTGTGCTATCATGTTTAGATCTTGTGAGATCTGTTCATGATCAAGATCATCTATTTGTAATCCTACATGTTGTGTTTGCGGGAATCCGATGGATATTGAGATGCTATTTTAGATTGATTATTGATTCTAGCATGTCTTTGTTATTTGTGATCTTCCATGCTTTCCGTTTTTAGTAGCTATCTTGGCCAAGTAAATGCTAGCAACTCCAAGAGTTAGTATTTATGCTCGATAGTGGATTCATGCCTCTAGTAATCTGGGGAAGTGAAAGAAATCTCTAAGGTACTATATGTGTTGTTGCTACTAGGGATAAAACAACAATCCTTTGTTCATAGAACAATCGTATTGTTTACTTTACATGCAATGCGTAATGCAATTATCTGTTGTTTGCAACTTAATACTGGAGGGGGTTCGTATGATAACCTGAAGGTGGATTATTAGTCATAGATGTAGTTGGATTACGATCTATGTATAATGTTGTAATGCCCAATAAAATCTCAAAGGAGTCAAGATGAGTAGTATATGCATGATTGCTTTCTCAATGTTTGTCAATTGCCCCGCTGTAATTTGTTCACCCAACATGTCATCTAAAGGATAGCCACCACTAGTGAACTATGGACCCCGGTCCTTTCTTTTATCATCAATCTACAATCAACTGTTTACTGCTTTCTATTTACTTTCTGCAAGCAATTACTTTCTTACACACAATACGTTTAATCCTTTGTTTTCAGCAAAACCGGTGAGATTGAAAACCTCGCTGTAAGTTGGGGACAGAGTTCTGTGGTTGTGTTGTGTAGGTCTCCACGTTGCTACTGGCACCGTTAGTGCGCCCTGCCAAAGTTCAGCTAGCAACACCTTTGAGGTGTTTCCTTGCTCCTACTGGTTCGATTAAACCTTGGTTTTATAACTGAGGGAAAACTTGCTGTTGTGCTCATCATACATTCCTCTTGGGGTTCCCCAACGAGCTCGAGATATCTTGGGCCATCAATGTCGTCATTAAAACGACACTCGGCGTTCGTGTGAGACGAACCCCATTGGCATCTAAGTGATGTACACATGGGTTATTGACAATGTCGTCCCAGGAGTAGGTTTTGCCAAGTTGCTGGTCTCCTCTACCCAGGACTCTTGATGCCCCACAACCGCATCCGTGGCCACCGCCGCGTCCTCCTCTTCCTCCAGACCCGAAAGTAGCAGTGACTACTGTCGTTTCCGCGTTGGGTTTTTCTTCCGAGGTATTCTTGCGCTTCTGAGCTTGCTGCTTTGGTTGTTTTGCCGACCGTGGCACAGCTAGGGCATTTAGTAATCCCTCTGCGTCGTCATCAACATCTGCATACTTGCTCACTGTTTCTATCATCTCTCCCAGATCAGTGACCTTGTCACACTTCAAGCGATGACGTAGTAAACCAATTGGGAGTCCTGCAATGAAAGCTTCAATCGCAGTTTGGTCATTTACTCCTTCACAGGAGTTCTTACTGTCGATCCATCGTCCGAGATAATCTCGGCAAGTTTTTCCGGCTTTTTGGGTGCAACGTTGTAGGTCTCCTACCGTACAGGGCCTCTGATATGTGCCTTTGAAATTCCGAAAGAACGCTCTTTGCATCTCATACCAGTTGTGGATGGTGTTCTCCGGAAGTTCATTGAGCCATGATCGTGCCGTCTTCCGCAACATAAGTGGGAGATACCGGGTCGCGACCAGGTTGTTTCCGCCTTTGGTGAGGCAGCAGGCCTGGAAAAAGTCCTGGAACCAAGTGTCTGGCCCAGCTACACCGTCGTAGGGTTGGATGTGTCTTGAGATAGCAAATCCTTCGGGGAATTTTGTTGCTCTTATGCGCGGTCCAAAGCATTTTGGGACCATGTATATATCATCGTTTTCGTAGCGCCGCGCCTCTATGTTGGAGTTAATCATGTGTCTCGCATCACTTGGGGATAGAGATCGCCGTCCTGATTGACGGCTATGGCTGCGGTGCCTTGGAGCCGGACTTCGGCTTTTGCCACCACCTCCTCCGCCACGACGCCCTCCTTGGCCTCCTTGAGAGCCGTTGTGGTGGATGCTTGGCGGAGAGGGTGGAGCAGCTGGATTGTTTCCGGCTGATCGCCGGCCTCCATCCGGAGCATCATTATTCCGGCTCTAGGGAGGTTCTTCATTACGATGAGCCCCCTGCCAGCTTGACTTGGCACGGTGTCCGTCGTTCCTTCATCTGTCACTCCCAGCGTGGTGGGGTTCAGTCGGACGGCTTGTATGTCTAGGAGGTGGCATTCTTTGCCGGTCCTCCTCCCGACGTTTCTCTTTGTCTTCCTCCCTGCGATCGTTCGACTCTCGCCGGGGAGGATTTCTTAGATACAGTGCAGCAATCGCCTCTTGCTCGGTGGCTGGAGCAACGTTGCGCCAGTCACGTGCAGTTCTGTGCTAATGTACTGAAGATCTGGTTCTTGAGTGATTGTCTTCCCGATGGTCGGAACGGTGATGCTGTTCCGGAATCCGTTGAGGTCTTATGTCGTTCCAGGCCGGATACGTGCGACATTGGTCGGATTGAGAGACCAGTTTTCCGCTCCCGGATTTCGCGACCTTTTGTTGCTCTAGACCCTTGGTGAGTAGCTTAATGCCCAATCAAACCTGTTCTGGGCCTGGATTATTCGCCAGGATGTCTCGGGCTATAGCGGTGTTTTGCACTAGTGTTGGATACACTAGATCTCCGTTACTGTCGAGCCGAGGCATCCCCGGATCTCCCTCAAAGAGAACCTTTCGTACTTCCAGAAATTTATTGTCATGTGTGTGTCGTTTCCGGTTCTTCTGATGTTGTAGAGAGATGAGCTTCTCCGCAGCAGCCATGCGCTTCTTCTCTTCCTCGATGTTTTTGGCTTCATCCAGGAGTACTTGGCGATGCGCTTCTAGGTCTTGGGTCCTTTTGTCCAGTTCTGTAGCAGTGAGTTCTGTCGCAGTAGGGATAGGTGTGGTTAATGCAGCATCGATGAGTTTACGGGCACCTGCGGTGACCACGTGTCCATCCACCGATTCTTTTTTGGGCTCATATGGGATGAGTGCTCCATCCGAGTCTTCCTCATATTCCTCAGCAATCACCTCCTCTGCTGGAAGTTCTTTTTTGCCGGGGTCTTGTTCTTCTTGTTCTTCATGTTTGCCTTCTTGGCAGCGCCGGTAGCAAAGACGGCTTTGGGTCTGTTTCTCGGAGTCAAGCTCTAATTGGTACTTTCGGACATTTGGACCTCGGGATTATCTCCGATATCCATGTCATCCTGCGCTTTGGGAGAGTTTTCTCCGGATCCTTCATCCATGGCTTCTCCTTCTTCTGTAGCTTTGGAGTTGTACTCCTCTTCATATTCCGCGGAGAACTTTCAGAAATCCACCGACGTCATCGAGTCATCCGAGGATGCGGGTAAGTCGGTGTTTGTTCCGATTGCCTCTAGCACCGAGTCCTCATTGTCTCTAGCATCGACACAGCCGGATCCAGAGCCAACATATCCAACGAAGTGCGATGTGTGGGTCCTAAGGTAGTTGCGGCTTTCCACGTGGTCTTCCTCGAAAATCCGGATGGTTTCGAGAACCTCATCCACGTTTGCGCCTTGCAGCATCATGCGCCTCAACGTATGGCTCAGGAAAGGTTGGTCTGTTCCGGTGTTGGCAGAGCCGGAACCAAGGTTGTTGTTGCGCTCCTCCTAGACTTCGACCTCGGCGGGTGGATCGATCTGGGATTTGGCCTCGCTAGGGAGATCCACTCCAGATTCTACTTGGACCGCAAGATATGCTTCAGGTTCGGCTTTCTCCACTATCTCCGCAACAGGTGCGGGCTGGGTGGGATTAGGGTTTTCTGGGATCCGGAACTCTACCGCCTCCACGGACAAAGGGGGCCCAACAATTTCTTCTGCCTCTATCATCACCGCTGGGGTGGGTGGGGCAGGTTCAACGAATCTGATGTACACATCGATCTCGCCGAAAGACATGATGGTGTAGGCAGTCACGGCCTCCCTAGCCGGAATCCAAGTCTTATCGAGAACGATGAGAGGGACGTCACTGGTGTAGAGGATGCGACCGACGGTGATAGTCTTGCCGATTCCGATTCTTGCAGATTCCGCTCGGAACGCGGATCCGAAACTCACTTGCCCCACGGTAGGCGCCAACTGTCGTCATATTGATGACAAGTACGCCATGAGGGGGTCCTCGGGGCGTGTGGAAGAGAGGAGTGTGAGACATACGATGTTCCGGGACGGTGAGCACACAAGTTTACCCAGGTTCGAATCTGCCGGCTTTGGACGGATCCTACTTCTGCTAGAAATCCAGTAATACGGCAGAGCCAGAATATGGGTTACAAGGGTTTCGCTTGTGCGAAAATTGACATTGTAGACTATTGTGAGGGTGCCCTAAAGGCTTTCCCTAGGACGGCTTATATAGATATCCGGCCTAGGGTTTACATGAGAGACATATCCGGCTACGTCTAAGAGTCGGTTACAGAGTACATCTTGAACTACAAGTAACACTATGGGCCTATGTCGGTAAGTCTTCTGGGCCTCCCGTAGCCGAACTAGACTCCGTCTCTTCTCCCTGACTGGGCCGCCCGTGAAGCAAAGCTCTAACCCGAAGTGGCCACCCTGGTCAGTGAGGCACAGTGAGGATACCCGGAAAGTATATCCCAACACCACTCATGCAATCTTTGCATTTCTGTTGGTAGACGTGATACCTGCTCAGGTTTGACCAGAGGCTCCCCGCGGACAAATTTCTATGCTATATCAGGCTTGGGTATATCTGCGTCATGGCCTAGCAGTTGATAAACACTCCCATATATGTGAAATTATAAACTGCAAGATCATGCAAGATAGACACCACTACGACGAGCTTCTCGAAGATGTCTATAGGACCCCGATCTCAGGCATCTTTGAGGAGCTCGTCATAGAGCCGCTCCCATATATGTGAAATTTATTAACTCTCAGACGTATTGATCTAATGAGACAGGTTATGTTTTTTGCTAGTGTATCTTCTTATGAAGCTTTTTTGAATTAACCTTATTTTTTGTTAAATTTTTGTGATTATTATTGTTAATATGCTACATATATATATATATATGTCTATAATGATGATGTTATTTGTTTATATCCATCCAGATTTGAAGATGCAGTGGTTACAAATCCCTCTAATTCTAGAGCATGAAATTAGCTCAACTAGCAATGACAGATAACAGGATAAAGTTGCTAACCTTTTTTAACCCTTAGATAGATGTAATGATTTTAGTCCCGGTTGGTGTCTGCATTATATAATATCAAAAACCATTACACAACATCATGAATAGAGAAGTGACCAAACTAATACCAAAGTAGAGTAGTGACCAATGTTATTATTGCAAAAAGAAAAAACTGATTTAAAAACTTTCCACTCCATACTCATTTTGATCAATTACTAAGTAAACCACATCTACACATATTCAAACTAACAAGTTAATTTGAGCTCAGTTTGCATATAAATCAAATAAACTCCCACATAATTACTCCTAAAATAAAACCCACAAATCCGTCAACTTCCAGAGCATTAAATGAGGTAAAGTAGCAATAAAAGATGAAAGAATATAGTTGCTAACCTTTTAGAACCCTCAGATGGGCGCCGTCAAATCTTGACAAATCGTGTGAAAACGTGAGAATGAACTCGAGCTCAGGGAGGAAATAGCGAGGAGAAAGCAGCAAATTGAAAATGGAGTATGGCTAGGGGAGAAAAGATGATATAAGGATTTTAGTTTCGGTTGGTGTCTCTAACCGAGACTAAATGGGCTGACGTCAGACCGAGCCTGCCGGCCATGCCCCTGGGACGGTACTAACCGTTAAAACCGGGACTAATACTACATTATTCCGGGCCCAAACACGATCGAAACTAATGCTCCGGACGGAAGGCCTTTTTATACTAGTGCACCGTTAAGGCGGGCAATTTTTTTTTTGTGTACAACCTACCACACGCGTCCATAGCGTTTTTGGAAAACAAACAAGCCTTTTTATTCCACGGTTTCGCTTAGTGCGGGGAGATTAACAACATGCATTGCATCATCGCTCGTCAGGAGGAGATTAAGCTATCACACGTCAGACTTAACCAGCCGGCAGCATGCGTATATGAGAAAACGGACCGTAATGCGAAGTGAGCCAGCTGCTCGAAACCTAACAAGGGAAAGATCCGCGCGGTGCTCCGATTAGAAAATGTTAATGGCGCCCGTCAAGTGCGTTAGCTTGAGGCGAAAGGCAGCTAATCGTTCACGTCGCCGGTTGTTTATTACGATGATGGCCGCTTGGTCATCCTCGAAAGGTGGTGGCGACTGGCGTAGTGGCGTATGCAAGGATATAAAAGACGCCGCGAAGTTTAACAAGTCATCGTCATCGTCGGTGGCGGGCACCAAGGACCGAGGAGTTCTTTAATTGTTCGGAGCAAGAATTAGCTATAGCTAGCATCGGCGGATCGCCATCCTTTTCAGCCGTCGATTGATTCTAACATCCGAGGAGCAAAAAAATCCTCGATTTTTCTTTTTCTCTTCCGATACAGTTGGAGGTTGGTTATTTTTCTCTTCGGTAACAGTGAGGAGTGTACTACCTTGTTTTAACACAAGGTCGCGACCTCCACTGTAGCAATTGAAGCTTTCGCATTTGTAGGCAAGCCGGCCGTGGTAGCGTGTCGTATGTCGGTAAGGGCAACTCCAACAGCCGGAGCCCGTCCGTTTCTGTCCGACCAGACACGGGAAGGACCAATGGCACCCCTCAAACGTGTACGTTTACTCGTATTTTTAGTCTAAGTTTGGGCTGGTTTTCGATCCGGCGGATAGTCGCACGAACGAGTCGGTGTCCTTCCATGACTCGCAAGTCAGGATAGAGTTTTACAAGTGAATATAAATCTAAACTGAACCAAACCGTCCTCGGGGCCCATCAAACGTAGCCAGTCCGCCTCTCGTCTCCATCGATGTAGCAGGTCTTGGCCTTGTCGCTAGCGCCGACGGAGCTCCCATGGCCCATGCCGTCGCCACGCCGTTGGAGCTTACTTGGCCCTCGTCGGTGTGCCCCTTACCCCTCCACGCCTATCGTGGCTTCCTTCACCCGACGGTGCCTCTTCGTGGCCAATTTTCGTCTGTTGAGCCACATGAGGCTCATGCCAGCTCGCGTAGCATCAGGACCCTCGGCGCGACCGCTTTCACTTTGGCATTAGCGGCTTCCACGACAGATACCGCATCGGCCTGCTGCCGCGCCGCCATCGCAGCCTCGTCCTCCCGTCGTGCTGGGTTGCTATTTGCACAACAATGTACTAGCGACACACTTCTTATGCCTCTAGCACGGCAAGTAGGGTTGCCTACTGGCGGGCGGCCTCTTCTGTCTCGCTCTCGTTCGCCATGAACCAGTGGCCACACTCCTCCAACGCGGCCATCACCCGCAATAGCTTGATGACGTTGTTCTTGAATGGACACATTGGAGGCCTCCAGGTTCTGCTAGCGCGTGGTTTGGAAGGACTCGAGGCGGGCAGTCTGCTCGACGGTCGTTGGCGCCCGTAGGGGATCCTCCTCCACTTCTTTATCCCACTCCTCTATGTCCTCCTCGTGGATCATCATCGGGCTAGGAGGGTAGCCTGGCTAAGCTGCGCCTAGGTAGTGAGAAGATGGCGAGGCATGGTTGTGCCTCTGGTGTCATCCCACTACCGGTGGCCCGGTCTTTATAGGCACAGACACACAGTCGGGAGGGATGGGGGAATGTGGGAACAGTATTCCAACAGGACAGAGGAGAGAAACCACCGAGAAACGGTGGCACAGGCCGGAGGGAAGCGCGTCGGCCACCATTAATGGATAGCTTAAACATGAAGCCTGTAAACATACGAACTGTAAAAATGATTTACTATCCACGGAAAGCCCATTTTACAGTCTAAAACGGTGCCAGACAGAACGGATACGTTAAATCCTGACTTGTACTGCATAGGGCCCACCTCCGGCCCACTTTTTTCTTTTTTACCTTTCTTCTCCTACAACCTCCTTGTTGGGTAATCCAAACAAATCGTAGTATGTTTTTTACAGTTTCCAAGTGTGGGTCGGCTTGCATGTCACAAGTTGTCCGTGTCCTACTAGTACTAGTTGATACGTTTTGTGTCCTAGTGAAGTAGAATAGGAAAGTTTGGTCAGAGTCGGTTTAGTTTTTCCTAGTTTAGTAGAATATGTGTGAGTATTTGGCTTGTGCTAGCTGAGTACAAGTCGGAGTTCATGTAAGAGTCGAGCAGGTCTTCGGAGCCCTGTGTCCTATATAAACAGGGGTACCGAGTCTGTTGTAAACCACCAGAAAATTACGAAAAGCAATAGAAAAATATTATGAGGCACGGTATGTGCCTCTAGCTATTTTTGTGTTGCTGCGTTCGTGTGCGTACTCTGGTCCCTGCCGGTTGTGTTAGCGTCAGCGAGATATAACAACGGATAAAGGAATCCGTGTCCTTGTGTTTCTGTTGTCGTTGGACCCAAGTTACTGCGAGATCGTGCGTCCGATCCCAAGGCGAATTCTAACAATTGATATCAGAGCCAAGGTTGGAGGCTTCGCCGTCAAGTTGCGTCACGGTTGAGTCAGAGGATTCTTCGTCTCCGTGAAGTTGTGTCACGGACAAAGGAAAATCGAAGAAGAGAATTATGGCAACACCAAGGGAAAAAAGCAGCGGTGTTACCATCCGTTACCCCATGCTTGAAGGTGAAAACTATGGGGTGTGGGCTGCGAAGATGAAGGTTTTCATGCGTGCACAGGGTGTTTGGACCGCAATTGAAGCCAATCCGAAGATCGACGAGACAAAGGATGAAGAGGCTTTCGCTGCCATAGCTCAAGCTATGCCCGATGTTGTTTTCATGACCATATCGCAGAAAGATACGGCAAAGGAAGCTTGGGAGACTATCAAGGAGATGCATGCTGGTGATAATCGCGTCAAGAAGGCCCGTATCCAAGCTCTCAGGAGAGAGTTCGATTGGATGACCATGAAAGATGCTGAAGGGGTTGGTGAGTTCGCGTTGAAGCTAACCTCCATGGTTAATGAGATGAGAGATCTTGGATCAAAGATAGAGGACATCACGGTTGTTGAAAAATTGCTACGTACGGTCCCTGACAAATTCCTACCGATTGTTGGCACTATTGAGCAGTGGGGAGATGTGGAGAAGATGTCGGCGATGGAAGTGATCAGGCGACTAAAGACCTATGAGTTAACATTGAAGGGACGTGAACGTGACAAGGAAGAAGAGCAACTGATGTTCTCACGTGCCAGCGACAAAGATAAGAAAAAGCACACTAAGTTCGACATATCGAAAGTTCGTTGCTATAATTGTCAGGAGCTTGGCCACTTCTCCCGGGAGTGTCCTAATCCTCCACGGAGGGAACCAAAGAAGGAGCACGGGACTCTTCATCTAGCCATGTGCGACAATGATGATGAGCCGAGGTTGTTGTGAAGATGAAGCGGTGATAAAAGGGTAAAGAGTTGTGTCTTTATTTTCTTTAGTGTCAGATTAGTTTGTGTGTCCCGACAAGAAGACGAAGACCAATGTGAAGATGATGCGGACCGGTTAAGATGTGTTCCTGCATGAGGCTATGCGTTTAGTCTTACGTGGCACGCTAAGATGCGACAGCGTGGACTGGTAATCCAGATAATGTGTTGGTCAAGTCAACGAGTCGAAAGTTTGGATTAAGGGGTGATTGTTGGGTAATCCAAACAATCGTAGTATGTTTTTTTACAGTTTCCAAGTGTGGGTCGGCTTGCATGTCACAAGTTGTCCGTGTCGTACTAGTACTAGTTGATACGTTTTGTGTCATAGTAGAAGTAGAATAGGAAAGTTTGGTCAGAGTCGGTTTAGTTTTTCCTAGTTTAGTAGAATACGTATGAGTATTTGGCTTGTGCTAGCTGAGTACAAGTCGGAGTTCATGTAAGAGTTGAGCAGGTCTTCAGAGCCTGTGTTCTATATAAACAGGGTACCGAGTGTGTTGTAGACCACCAGAAAATTACGAAAAGCAATAGAGAAATATTACGAGGCACGATACGTGTCTCTAGCTATTTTTGTGTTACTGCGTTCGCGTGCGTACTCTGATCCCTGCCGGTTGTGTTAGCGTCAGCGAGATATAACAACAGATAAAAGAATCCGCGTCCTTGTGTTTCTGTTGTCGTTGGACCCAAGTCGAGATCGTGCGTCCGATCCCAAGACGAATTCTAACACTCCTGACCACCGCCGCCCCGCCCCCGAGCTCGCGTGCGTGCGTGCTGCTGGCTCCCAAGCTCGCGTGCGTGGGGTGCGGCTGCTCGCTGCTGGCTTGCGTGCGTGGGGCTGCTGGCTGCCGAGCTAGTGTGTGTGGGGTGTTGGCTGATGGCTTGCGTGCATGGGGCAGCTGGCTCCCGAGCTCGCGATCATGGAGCATAATTCCAAGATGGAGGCAGGTGAAGGATTCGCGTCACTGACTTGGTGTCGGCATGCTACTGCGCGACCTCGAAGCGGGTCTTGAGCTGCTCCAACACGATGCCTGGGCCTGCAGGGGCTGCTGCTGCGGTGGTGGCGGCGGAGGCTGCTCGGACGGCGGCTGGGCGCTGGGTGGGCGCGAGGGCGGCACGCACGAGACCTGCGGCTTGGAGGCGGGGCGGGCGAGGAAAACCGGGGAGCTGCCCAAGAACGTGGCCATGTCGCTGGCGCCGACACGGTACCTTCCTTGTGTGACGGGTGAGGTTGTACGTGCGCGGAGCAGAGTTCCGTCGCGGTCTGCACATGTGAGGTTCTCGCGGATGGATTCTCCGTGTAAATCGTTTAAGGGTCGAGCGAGTTTTACGGGATTCGCTAGAGCACACTTCGACCATTTTTTTAATAGGTTTGATCGTTTTTACAGGCTTCGTTAGAGATGCTTAAAAGCTACGAGTAAACATTTCTCTTGGTTGTCGGTACCAATCTTGCTTCCTTCGACCCGTAAAAAGTGAAGTGAGATGAACGAACGGACATACTAGATGGATCGATGCAAGTTGATGCAAAAAGAAAACGAGCCGGGATGGAGAGACGTGACTCATCCACGCGACACGAGGCAACGACGCTAGACATATCTCCGTGACGTGAGGTAGCACAATCAACGGCGCCAGGTGGTGGCACGTCATCTCCCGCCCAAAAAGGCGCCGACCCGAGAGCGTCGCGACCACCAGTTCTCGCGCGTGGACCCCGCGAGGAGCCAGGGTGCAGGCTCGGCACGGATCTTTCTGGTCCTGGGTGGCTGGGTGCGCCGTCGCGTCACGCGTGACGAGCCGCGCGGCAGCGACACGTAGGGGGCCCCGCCTTTTGCCATGAGGACAGTAGTCGACGCGTGGTGCTGGTGGTGTTCGCTGGGGCCCGCGGATCGCTACATGGCGTCAGGCTGGTCATGGTGGGAAGTGCATATGTTACTAGGCTAAGTTACTATCTTCATAGTAGAAAATAATATAGGTTTGGTATCATGCACAGTCTCATTTTTTGTAATGTAGATTTATTTTGTCTTAAAATGTATGATGTTATGATAACATAGCTAGTTACCCAAAACCTTTCTCTCATCATTTAATTGCATGTCATATCATCTAAATGCTTAGTTGGTAATATAAGTATGACTAGGTTACTATCTAAGTTACTCCTACTATAACTATGCTAGACTCAGGGGATGCATGTGCGGGAAAGAGTAGCATGGGAGATGCGCCGCCGAGTCTGCTGCGTGTGCGGCTCGTGGGAATCTTCCAAGCGGCTTCGTTTCGTTTCTTTCCGTAAATTAGCGGTTAGGCCCTCTTCAGACCTCGAATTTGCACCTCCAATGACCTCACACCGTAGTTACTCCAAAACAAATAAATTGAGTTTGTCTATATTTACATGCATCTATATATTAAAACATGTCTAAATATAACTGAATTTAGACATCCAAGTTATTTATTTGGGCCAGAGGGAGTACTATTTTGATTTTTACTCCCTCATCAAGAAGATATGCGTTGCATACTTTCTCTTTGCCAAACGCTTGGTTACTCGGAGTGTCTGCATAGTACTCTTATTTTCTTTGCCAAATGATTCGTTTCTCGGGGTGACAAGACATATGACTTTTTTTTTAACTTTTTATACTTTCACTAGTCCATATTAATGGCCTCAATTTTATCTAGATACAAATACATTTAGTTTAAATACTTAATTAGATACATATGAATTTAGGTAAAGTTGGCCATTAATATAGACCGGAGGAAGTAGGACATTGTTCCTTCTCCTTGTTCATTCGTGGTACTATGTGTTTATTGGGTGATTCTACTTAGCTTCTTTAGTTCATACTTCATTTGAAACAATTGCAATTAGGAAAAATATGTGGTTAGAGGACAAACCATTCTTTTGTAAATAAGGATCCGAGCAAACTTTGTGTTTTGTTCCTATCTCTATTTAATAAACAATTAAAGTACATTAGGATCATCCAAAACCTTTGTTGTTTGTTCCCTTGTTCTTGCTATTTTAACTTGCTTATAGGACGTTGTTCCTTCTCCTTGTTCCTTCGTGCTACTATGTTCACTGTGTATATTATTTTAAATACTTTTTGGTATCATGTGAAGGTACCTTCATTTTGTTACAATGCGTGCACTTCAATGCCACCAACTGATAATACCAACTATGGTTCAAATATGATAAGTCATCTCTCGTACATCATACTCTTATAGGACAACAAGAAAATATTCCTTCTGTGTGTGTTTGGTCCAGGAACGAAGTGAAATATAATGTAATGGTTCCATTCCACCGGAGTGGGTCGATTCCACCTCCGTGTTCAGTTCGGAAAAAACTAAGGAACGAAACGGTTTCGATTTCTGTTCGGATGAGACAAAAACATGGAATAGAATGGCTAGAGTTTTACCCATAATTAACTTTTGTTGCCCAAAACTGAGTAGCTAACAGCTAAACAGAGATCATCTTGTATCAAAATCGAAATACACATAAGCCAATCAGGTGAATAGAGGCCAAATCTGATGCATAGCTAGCAGCAACCGCCGCCAAATTGGAATACACATAGCCTAAAATCAAAATACACTAGGCCAAATCGAATGAATAGCTAACAGCAGCCGCGCGCCCGCTCGTGCTCGACTGTTGCGTCGCCGAGCATGCTCAACTGCTGCCGGGCCACGTCTGCCTGCTTGCGCTTCCACACGTGCTTGCCTGCACCGGCGCGACGCGTGCTCGTCTGCGCCACCGCGAGTGCTCACGTGGTTAGCGAGCTTTTTTCAGGTAAGAGAGAGATTAGCGTGAGTGGAACATGAGTTGCATTCCGGATCTATTAGGAATATTCTTTTTTCTGGAACTAGTCCATTCCATTTCATTTCCCAACCGAGCACGAGAACGGGTATAAGGTGTGGAACAGTTCCATTCCATTCCTTGGTGACGCGAACCAAACACATCCTAAGATGCTACTACAACCTATTAACTCATACCGTATATTGGTAATAACGTCTTATATTATAATATAAAGAGAGTAGTACGATAAAATACAAGTTAGTCTTTTAGAAAATTTTAGCAAAGTGGCCATATTAGTTCTTTCTTCCAAGTCACAATAATTAATCACACGTGATTTGGAGGTAGTATTATAGCTTCTTCGACTCACTCGATTTACAAACACATTGAAAATAGGAAAACATGATCGCAATATCACCTAGCTCTAATCACACAAAATTTATTTTGCACAAAAGTTGTTGATACCGTAAAGGAAAAATGAACACTATAGATTGAAATTCTATTATTAATGTAGTGTAAATATGTGCTTAAATAAAAATACGGACATAAATATATCCTTAGGAGAAATAACATATAAGAAATCGAAAAAACACATATACACAAACCTCAGAGGGCTTATTCTGATTTAGAAAATAGTGGATTGGGATGAATCCGTAAATTTCTACTACTCCATCCGGAAAAGAAGTGAGTTTAATTTGTATAGGTTTGCATGCATCTAAATATGTTTTAGTTATAGATATATATGAATTTACTCCCTTCATCTCAAAATAAATGTCGAAAGTTTATCTGTCTAGAAGTGTCTAAATACATCCAAATTTTGCTGACATCTAGATAAATTCAAGTCACTTATTTTCGATAGAGAGTACAAAATTTTATTAAATTAAAGGAACCTACTCTCTGTTGTCCATATTAATGACCTAATTTTTTAATACAAAATCATATAATCTGTATTAATAATATGCACAGGAGTATAACTTTTGTGCAGATGATTCAGAGGGAGCTCTGAGACGATTTGAAATAACCGCGATGGCCTACACGACAAAGTTTGGAGAAAAGATACTCTGCCACGAGTCACAGTATCACGCACTCCAATGAATGGAAAAACAGAAAAAAAGTCGCTTTTCCTGCTCCGTTAATCTCCAAGCTCCTCCTCCTCTCGTCTCTGCTCCGCCTCTCCCCGTCCCGAGATCGCATCAGCGCCACTCGCTTTCCCCCGTCTCCTGCGTCTCCGAGGCCGAGAGGAAAAGGACCCTACCCGCGCGACCCTCCGCCGCCGTCGCCCCGCCTCGGTCTCTCCTTCCCGCGAGGTAAACGCTTCTCTCCCCGTCGTTTTTACGGTGGGGGCGGTTAATTCCTCGTTGTTTCCCCGCAATTTCATTTACTTTCTGGCCGAATTTCTTGGCCGCGCGTGTCTGCGTCCCCCTATTTATGCGTGCGGGGGTGCTGCAAGAAAAAGCTCTTCCAGCCCTACTTCTCGTTTTCCCGAGAGATACTAGGTTCGTGTTCATTCTAGGCTTTGCTTTCCATTTGGTTGCGTAGCCGGGTTGCTGCATCTGTTAGTTTTTGAGCAATTTGCGAGGTCCATTTGAAGCTAGATACCCGTGTCCTTGATGTTGATATGTTCGTGCGTACTTATTTATTGTACTATACAATTTCGATCGTTCTGATGTGACGAGAAGCGACGAGGCTTACATGGTGCTGCATAGTTTTGTGAATTCAATGTATTTTTTTGCCGTGTAGTTTGGTGAATTCGATGCGTTGTAGCTGCTGACCCTTTAGCTAGCTGCCCGGAATGAGAATTTTTGGGTTGCTCTGTTTGTGAACCTGGACCCTAGAGGAGGGTAAATTGCACTCCTGATTTCGCGTTGTTATATCCAGAATCGTTGTCAGTTTGGTATTATAGTGAACGCATGTCCTCTGCTCACCTTTGAGCTACAGTAGTTTTAGTAGAACCTGAATCTCTTCTAGGATTATATTTTACCGTGTTGTGACTGTAAGAACTTCAGGATTCTATTCTAGTGCATGTTTTGCTTGGAATACCATCTTGACGGCACAAAATTATAGTTCAAAAGATACTATTCGACATTAGCAAGGGTAACACTGGGTGTAACCAACTGTTCATACATCTAGAGACTAGAGGAGTGGTGTGTGCATCGTGTTACCATTTTGAGTTTAATGTAACAAACATGTTTGCTTTATGTTAGTTAATGGTGTAAAAAGCTGATAGGTTTGACCGTTCTTGTTTCCTTGATCTTTGTTTCATCCTCAATCCTAGCTTGCAAAGTATAACACCATTAGATGTATGGTTTTAGTAGTTAGTGAGCCAAATTTCTTCATTTTCTTTGTGGTTTCATCTGGCTAAAGATTGAAACCCTATTCCAACCTTTTTCTTGAATATTCTTCTGATACGCGATTTGCAGGTGCCTTACATATAAAGTTGTTTTCTATGGTCCCTTTTCTGGTAGACATATGCCGATTCTTCCCCTTTTCCCAATGATTAGGATACTCGTGTTAATATTCGTCATCCTGCTGTAAAGTTCTAAGCTTTTGGTAAAATCAAGATTAGTACATAAGGATGTCAGTTGGTAAACTTATGCTTCTTGAAAGCCACAGATATGTCAAACACAGGAATGTTTTATGTTTATCTTTGGAACTTGTACTTGTTAAATTCTTAGCTACTTTATCTGATTTCCTGTAGAGATTACTACTGATTTATATTGATTTGTTGGCTTGTCTTTTTCAATTTGCAGAGCACAGTTGCTGGAATTTACGGTTGTCTGCTTAAAGTACGCCCTTGCCATTTCATTCTTGCAGGTAATGCCCAGAAGCTCCAACTTCTTGTATCCCCCCCACCCCCGTCCCAAATTTCGCATATTCATTTAACCTAGACAAATTTTAGGCAACACTCTGCCTAAATCTGCGACAAGTAATTTGGGACGGAGGGAGTACTAAAAGGATATAATAGTTATATCAGGGTATTATTAACTCATAAGTGTCCCCCAATTATGTCAAACCTGGACTGGTATGATGTCCTTATTTTGGACTCAAACTGAAGCAACTCTTGTTAACACAACTCAAATAAAGTGGATATCATGAAACACTGCTCTCCAGACCAAGCACTTGAGCAGAATGCTGCTGTTCTGCTTATAATTCTGCTATCTGATGATTAAATCGCTGTTACATCATTTAGTTGTCTCATATATTGGATGATATATGTGGTATTCAATCTTGGATGTACCCAATATAGAGTCAAGCGAATCATATCTATTAGTCATTAGCATTGGGCATTTGTAGGAGGCCAGGAGAGCTGGGTATGGTGAGAGAACATAGAGCAGATAATGAATTGACTCTCACTTGTGCATATTGCTTTCCCTTAACTCTCTCTTAAAAATTTAATTATAAGGGAATTTGTAAGGGTCCAACTTAATTTATTGGCCATCAGATCTGATTATAGGTGGTTAAGATCATTTAGCTTCCACAACTTGTACCTTTTATAGTAGCAAAGATCTTTTGACTCAATCGGAATCTCTTTATTTTTTTGATAGGCTTGCTATGCGGTAACAGCGGATCATATTTTCGTTCCCTGAATTTTATGCCAAACTCCTGAGCAATGTAATTCATGTTATCTCGTTGTCATGTAAACCGTTCTAGGTTTTCTTACTTCCAAAGCATATAGCAAGAGTCGACATTATACTCCAGATAGTAGTATTATGTAATTGAATACATAAAATACTTTAAAGCCCAATATCCTTTCATTTGTTAGTATGTTAATTTGTTTTGTATTGGTGGAATTTGTGTATTATTTAACTCACTTCTTACACATGTGTCCTTTTATTGTCTGCAGAACATATTTCACTCGATCAGATGAAAGACCTGGCTTGTTATTCTGGCTTGTAGCATCATCACTGCTTTGTGAATAAGTAGCATTTCTCTACTCAGAGCGCTGGAAAATGGATCGTAGAGATACTTCGGGGTTTGTAAGCGGAGGTTGCGAAGACAAAATGGAGTACTAGATGCTATATTTTCTAAATTGATAGTTTTGTTGACCATTATTTAATCTGGAAGTGAGGCAAGCTGGTCCTTCTCCTTAGGGATTGGCTGGGCTTGGGCACCTGAGATAGTCACTGCCACTGAGAACGATGGACCCCAGGCTTGGGCCGTCAGCGTTTAACATAAACTTCTCAAATCCAAATGCCTTTGTGAATGAGTTCCCTGCCATTTCTTCAGCCAGCCACCCAACTGCTAGTTCTAGTCAACTTCATGTGCTAGCTGGGGGCAGTTCGTACTATCTGCCTAGAGGGACCAAGAGAAAATTCGATGGCTTGTCGCTGGTTCTAGGCAACTCATCAAGCTCAGATTCTAGCAAGCAAAGCATGCGTACTGGTTGCACCATTTCTTCTGCTAGGGGCAGTGAGGATGATTCTTCTGTTGATTTGGGCTCAAATTATTTTACTCCGGGCAATGAAGGTACCTCCAGGCTGGATAAGCAGGCTTGTGACTTTACAAGGAGTATGGGGAAGTCTGGGCTTGATCTTGAGTTGTCTTTGTCTGTTGGACAATGTGAATCTTCTATTACTGGGGCAGATCTAAGTGCAGCAACTGTGCAGAATAGTGCATATCTGCAACAATGCATTATGGAGTTTGTTCCAACAGTTGATGAAGGATCGACGTCTCTCCGTCGACCATCTGGTGGCCAGGTCCGTTCTTTTCTATATTCTGCACAGATGGCTGGATTTTCCCCAGGACAAGTTTTCTCAGGTAGCTCTAACCAGACTCCAGGTCCAGCTAAAATGCCAACATACCTCCAACCACAAGAAAATCCAACAGCTTGTACTTCTGGGTTTGTCAATCAACCACACCGCAGCATTAACACAAAAGTTTGTTCGTTTCTGGGATGTGTTAAAGGAGCCAGAGGTTCGTCAGGGCGATGCATTGCACATGGTGGGGGTAGAAGGTGCCATAAAGATGGTTGCAGCAAAGGGGCTGAGGGCAAGACCATCTTCTGTAAAGCTCACGGAGGGGGGAGGCGCTGCGACCATCTTGGGTGCACCAAGAGCGCCGAAGGCCGTACTGATTTCTGCATTGCACATGGCGGTGGTCGACGTTGCATCAACGAAGGGTGCCGAAGAGCAGCTAGAGGGAAATCTGGACGCTGTATTAAGCATGGCGGTGGAAAAAGGTGTCAACAAGACAACTGCACAAAGAGCGCCGAAGGGCGCTCAGGCTTATGCATTGCTCACGGAGGTGGTCGTCGCTGTCTGCAAGCTGGTTGTGGCAAGGGTGCACAGGGCAGCACTGATTTCTGCAAAGCTCATGGAGGTGGCAAAAGATGCACCCACCCCACTTGTACCAAGGGTGCCGAGGGTAGCACACCATTCTGCAAAGGCCACGGAGGAGGTAAACGCTGTTCAACTCAAGGTTGCACGAAAAGCGTGCATGGCGGGACCCAATTCTGTGTTGCACATGGAGGCGGGAAGAGGTGTGTCGTAGAAGGATGCACCAAGAGTGCACGAGGCCGTACTGATCGCTGTGTTGGGCATGGCGGGGGCAAGAGGTGCAAAACTTCTGGCTGTGACAAGAGCGCACAAGGAAGCACTGATTTTTGCAAGGCACACGGTGGAGGCAAACGGTGTGCCTGGGGAGCTGACCTTGGAGGCCCTCCTTGTGAGCGCCTTGCAAGAGGCAAAATGGGTATGTGTGTTCAGCACAACCCACTGCTGGATGATGATCGTATTCATGGGGGCCGAATACTGGGTGCTCTTCTCCATGGAGATTGCCTTCCACACGCTGAAGCAAGCAAGCACAACGTTTTCATGCGTCCAGTGGAGGCTCATTTCTGTGTGCCCGCCCCGGCCACCGAACATCGCGTACACGGTGGTAACAACATCGTGTCAATGTTTGCTAACGGTATGAGCTTTGGAAATGAATCCACCAATGACACGGAGGCTAGCACCTCGGCTTCTCGCAGCTACAGACTACTCGAGAATGGCTCGGAAGCAAGGGTCCTTGGTGGCTGCAACTGGCTCTAGGTGCCCTCGAAATTCCTCGCCTGCATCACTTTGGTATGACTCGTTACATGTGGCAAGTACTCTATCGTCTGCTCCTGTCCTCCGGTGTGAAATCTATGGTGTGATTGTGTGAAGTGTTGTCTTGTGGGTTTATGAGCTGCATGCTACTATTGGCATCATGCGCTCTCTGTATTAATTAGTTAATTAATTACCCCTGTAAGATGAAATAAAAGGGGAAATGTAGCATAAATAGGTGGTCAAGTGTGAATTCTAGGTCCTATATTGAAAGTCCATAGTGTGGTATTCAACGGCGCATCCAGAATTACTCCTGCTGGAGGTTCCTATCAGTATATATATTAGGAACATTACTTCAGATGCTGCTGCTACTGCTGTTGTAAACAATAAATATGATGTCTTCTTGTTTGTTGTCTGTGTCTAAATGAGAAACTTATAATACACTCCTATGTCGCAGTTGTCATAGCTGTATGTTCGGCTTGTCAGACAGCTACTGTCTGGCTTGTGTCAAGATCCTGCAGGCGTGTTCTTCTTTCAGGAAAGAATTTGAATGGTGTACTTTTCAGAATATATTTCATATCCTGAATGGCTTCTTTACACCTGAATACATTGTTTCATGTACAATAAAATGAACCTGGCATTACAACAATTTTTCAGGTTGATGTCAGTTATCATTTCATATAATTTCGAAATACCAGTTTAATTTTGTTACGTTCACTGGAAGTGTCAAACAACGCTTAAACCGGGGATAGATCATAGATAGACTGCTAAAACACTGTACTAACTGCTATTTATGCCTGTAAATAATTGGCCTGGCAATACAGCAGCGGTGCTCTAATTTGAGATGGATATATGTTCTCATTGACGGGGATATGCCAAATGAGCTATGCCCAGCAGGAGGTTTCGACTGGACCAAGATTTCTGCGAGTGGGCCTGCAGGACGGCGACTGAAATGCGACTGTTGAGGGAGCCTGATGACTGGAAGCTGGAGGCCTAGAAGCTTAGTTAGGCCCAGTCGGATTAGGTCAAATCCTCTGAGTCCCTAAACTGATTCGGTTGTATATCTGTAAATCCTAGCGAGGCACCCCTATATAAGCATCCCTAGGGTACTATCTGAACTTACGTTCCATCATACACCCCATCCAAGCGCGAGGCGACTGGTCGAGTCGCCAAGTGGTCCGTCGAAATCGGCAGTTACCCCGGGGATTCGACCACCACCACCAGAAGAAAGCCTGAGGGAAGAAGCACTTACCAAGAAGCTTACGGCAGTTCTCCGTGACGAATTTCTCTAGAGCAGAAAGTTTTTCTTGCAGATCGACGATCACAGAGTCAGAGGCCTTCCGTTCCTCCTCCGCCGCCACGACCGCGGCCTTGGCCCTCTCTTCAGAGGCAGCCATCGAAGCCTTCGCCACCTCCAGCTCGGCTGCCAAAGAGCCGGCTCGTTCCTCCGCCGCAGTCACTGACGCCTTCGTAGCATCAAGCTCGGCGACCAGCACATAACCCTCGCGGGCCTTGGCGAGTGCAGCGGTGTGCTCGTCTGAACCAAGAGAAAAACAATCACAAATTCCGAACAACTGCAAGCAATCCAAACATTGTCAGGACAGCAATTCACCTGCAGTTGTGTGAAGGCACCGATTAGCCTCCTGCGCCACCCATAGGTCGTGCTCCAGGCGCTCCTTTGCAGCCTTCCGATCGGCTGACTCCCTCTGCAGACCCTGAAGATAGAAAATTCATGAGACAAAAAGACGACAAAGAAATTCTAAGGTGTCTAGTCGTCGAAATTCAGCGACTAGACCCTCAGGGACTGGACAACCAAAGCTTTAAGCATCCAGCCGCTAAAATTCAGTGACTAGATCCTCGGGGACTAGACATACCTGGATAGCAGCACCTAGCATGCTGTGGAGTTCGCTGGCGTCCGCCGAAGGGATCACGAAAGGCGTGCGCTCGCGTCGCTGCCCGACGTCATCATCGACGATCTCCGGAACGTGCGATGACTGAGTGTCAATCGCAGTCGCAAACGCTGATGAGGACATCCCTACAATTACACCTACTAAATATGCTCTAGCTGTTGCAAGGAAGGATCAGTCCAATCAGATTAGAGTTGGACCCATTACAAGAGCTCGTGCTAAGCTACTTGAACAACAGGTGAATTTTCTCCTAAACAAATCTGGTACTTTAATTGATGAGAACTTTATACTGCATAAGTCTATGCATTTATGTATCATCAGGTTCCTTGGAGAAACAAGCATGGCGCGAGAAGGAGAAGGGCTACAAGAGGAGCCTAGCATGATGATCGCCCAAGGATGCACGAGGGAGGAGCGGGAGGAAGGCGCAAGAGAGGATCATCAAGACGGAGGCCAAAAGCTCTACATCGACCGGAGTGTTCGGTCGAGTCCACCCGGACAGTTCGGCCTGCCCGAGAGAAGATTTGGCGCGGACAATCAGTACCCTAGTTTGGACACTACCTGGACACCGCCCGAAAACTTCAAAATTTCTAGCCAGACCGGACTGTCCGACAGACTCCACCCGAAGTGTCCGGCCCGACTGGACTGTCCGGCCGACATCAGCCGGACTGTCCGCCCGCCGACCAAATCTAGTCCGAGTCGGTTTGTATCAGTTTGAGTCGTTCGCGTTTAGTTTCGGTTTCTGGCCGACCCAGCCGCCCTTATAAGCCCTGGGACAACCCCTAGTTAGGGTTTAGACCACGTTTAAACTATTTTGGAGTTGTTTCTTTCAAAGAACTTCTGGAATTACCCTGTGATCGAATTATACTACTGCAATCGAGTGTGATATGTTGTTCCATTGGGAATTAGTGGATTGCAAACTACCGTTCATGGTTGATACGTCCATTTTGCATCACTATTCTATATCATAATTTACTGTTATTTATTGATATATTTCATATTAAGAGATGATACTTATGTTATTTCATCTGTTTTTGCATGGTTGATGACTTTTGGAGGATGGACCGCTGAAGTCAGGATTCTGATGGAAAAGGCACTGTTTGGAGGCATAATTCGCGAAGATCAGAAAATTCCAGAAAATATATGGAAAATCCTATTTTTCCAGAAGACGAAGGATGCCAGAAGGGGGAGCGGAGATGGGCCACAGGGCCTGCACACCACCCCCTGGCGCGGGCCACCCTAGGCCGCGCCACCAGGTGGTGTGGCTACCCTGGCCCACCTCTGGCTCTGATCTTTGGCGTATATAATCCTCCCGAAACCCTAAGACTCAAGGAGCGACCACAGAAAGATTCCGCCACCTCTACGGGGCGGAAAACTGCAGAGAGAGAGAAAGAGCTCTCCGGCAGGGAGAAATCTGCCGGGGAAATTCCTTCCCGGAGAGGGGAGATCGTCCCCATCAACACCACCATCAAGCTGAACTTCATCGAGATCATCATCACCATCATCTCCATCATCATCTCCACCAGCACCATCATCACCACTCCGTACCACTGTAACAATTGGGTTGAATCTTGCATAGTTCTTAGGGGAAACTTTCCCGGTGTTGATTACTTGTTATAGTTGATGCTATTAAGTGGAACTATTGAATTATCGTTCATGTTCAGATTGTTACTTATCATTATTTCATCTCAGATCTTGATCCATATGATGTCTTGTGAGTAGTTCGTTTAGTTTTTGAGGACATGGGAGAAGTCATGTTGTTAGTAGTGGAATTGTGTTGAGAGAGATTCAATGGTTTGATAATTAAGTTGTGGTGTTATTCTTCAAGTGGTTCATGTGAACGTCGACTAGATGATACTCCACCTTTATGGGCCTAGAGGAATGCATTATGCATTTGGCTACTAATCGCGGGATTGCCGGAGTGACAGAAACTTGAACCCCCGTTAGGAAACCTTTGCACAAGCGAGTATAGGATCTCAGAGTTTAAGGCTGTGGTTAGGTTTCTATCTTAATTACTTTCTTGTAGTTGCGGATGCTTGTAAGGGGTATAATCACAAGTTTGTATTAGTCCTAGGAAGGTCAGTACATTAGCATAGGTTCACCCACACAACACTTATCAAACTAAAGAAGATTAATCAACTATATGAAGCGGAAGCACTTGACAGTATTCCCATGTGTCCTCGAGAACGTTTGGTCATCTTAAGTAATACAACCGGCTTGTCCTTTGCTAAAGAAAGGATTGGGCCACTTGCTGCATCTATTATTATTGTCTTTTATTTACTCGTACTTTATTTATCTGCATTATCAAAAACCCCTAAAAATCCGTTTGCTAAGTATTTATAGAGAATTCCTGCTCCAAGCCACTCGTCAATACCTTCTGCTCCTCGTTGGGTTCGGCACTCTTACTTATCGAAAATACTACGATACACCCCCTATACTTGTGGGTCATCAAGACTATTTTCTGGCGCCGTTGCCAAAGAGTGAAGCGCTATTGAAGAGTAGAACTGGTAAAAGAAACTTCTACTGTGAGTATTGTTTATTTTTGTTAGTTACTTTATTTCAATATGAATAATTCACTTAGTTTCTTATTTCGTAATGCTACTACCACTGCTAAGGTAGTAGATGAACCTCCACCTGCAGAAAATGATACTTTTAAGATACCTACAAGAATTATTGATTGTGTTATGGATAACTACTATTTTGGAGATGGGACTGTCCATCCCAGTGATCATTTGCTCTTTATACACGAATTATGCGGGTTGTTCAAGTGTGTAGGTATTACAACAGATCAAGTCAAGAAGACATTATCACTGAAAGGAAGAGCTGAGGAATGGTATAAGCTGCTGAAGAATGGTCAAGCTCTTGAATGGGAGGAAGTAGTACCTCTCTTTTATTCAAAATTTTATCCTCCTAGTGAGATTCATAAAGATTGGAATCAAATATACAACTTTTGGCCTCGTGATGGAGAGAGTACAACTCAAGCTTGGGCGAGATTGAAGTTACTAATGCTCAAATGTCCTATTCATGAGCTCCCTAACAATATTATTATCAATAACGTTTATGCAAGGCTTTCTCTTCATGAGAAGGATCTATTGGGTGCTTCTTGTGCTGGATCATTTACACGCATGGAAAAAGAAGCTAAATGGGATCTTCTATACCGTATTCAAGACAATGTTGAAGCATGGGAGAATGATAAAGGAAGAAAGTCAGGTATAAATTATGATTATAAATGCATTAAATATTTTATGGGAACTGATGACTTTCATAATATTAGTAATGCTTATGGTCTAGATTCTCAAAGTATTGCAAATTATTTTAAGGCTTTTGCTTCTTATATTGAAATTCCTAAAAAGAAATGGAACAAGTATCATGCACCATATAAAGATATTGTTAATAGTGTTCCTGCAAGAGATACCGAAGTTTATACTGCTAATCATATTTTACCTGAACCTTACATTGAGAAAATGCCTTTCCTAGTCAAGGTAAAGGAACATTCTATGATAGCTAGTATGGTTAATGAAAGTACAAACAAAGCTGTTGAACCTAATGAACAAATAGCTGTTGAACCTGTAGTAGCAAATGTGAAAGACTTTGTCACTAAATATGTAGAAGATGTACACACTATCCTCTCTAAGGATACTTATAATATTGTCTCACAAAGTAGAGTTAGGAGAGCTAGTGTCCCTATTTTTCTGTTAGAATAAGTGATCATTGCTACAATGGTTCATGTGCTAGTTATATCATTAAATTTATGCATGATACTGAAAGTTACTATGAGAGAGGGAATTTTTTCTTATGCATCTAAATAATATTAAGTTTCCTCACTTTATGCTGAAAGTCTTTATGTTGCACTTATTTTGCCTTCCTATGCTAGCAGCCTCTGGTTTCAACAATTTATTTTTTTACAAAATTCCCTTGCATAGGAAGTGGGTTAGACTTAAACATGTGTATTTTTTCTTCTTGATGCTCTCTTTTACTTCAATTCATATTCTTATGTGAGCATCATTGAAATTATCATGCCCATCTTAATGGCTATAAAGAAAGAGTTTTTTGGGATACAACCCAATATATTTTTGCTTTTAGTTTGTTTTTGTTTATTTGAATCTTGGAAGTTATTTCTTATGCAATAACCTCTCCTTATCCTTTTGTTTGGTTTTTGTGTCAAGATCAACCTCTAATAAGAGAGAAGTAAGATTTGGAGAAGTTGCTGTCCCGAAACCGAATTTTGTGCTTAACTATAAAAAATCGTGAAAAATCCCAGAACGTCGTACTGATCTGTAATTTTTTGTGTGCATGCCCTAGGTTATTATTTAACTTTCTTTAGTTTTGCACTTTTTGATTTGAGCAACAGAAGATTTTCGAAAAAATTGATCTTTACCTGCTGATCTGTTTTGACAGATTTTTGCCACTCTTGCATTTGCCTCTTATATCGATTTTCTTTTTGAATTCCTTTTTGGGCTTTTGAAAGGAGTTGCTATAGTAGCTTATATTTTGATGGATTTCAGTTAAAATTGAACTTAAAAGGTTTATTATCTTGCATGCACTAATGTTGCTAATGAGAATTGTGTGAAGTTTTGTGTGAAAGAAATTTCCAGGTTATAGGAGGAAATGGTGTAATAAGATGGTGAATGGTTAAAAGACTCAAGAAATATGTTTATGAGGATGAAGATATTGATGTTAGTCAAATGGTGACTCCGGAAGAATTTATTAAATGCCAAGTTCAGAGACCTGTAGAGTCTGTTTTCGAATAGGTAACAGTTCTGGTAAGGAAAGGTCCGCGGAAAATCTGTTAAGTTATATTTTTGCAGTTTTTATCTAACATGGAAATCAATGAGTCGAAAGAGGGACGGAAACGGAGCCCGGGTGGCTCACACCACCCCGTGGCGCGGGCCCACTTGGACGCGCCACCAGGGGGTGTGGCCACCCCGGAGCCCTTCTCCGACCCGTTTTCTCTCAGTACTTTCCTTTTGTTTTAAAACTTCATAATATATAATCCCCCGGATCCCCCGAGGTTCGTATATCGTGTTCTCGTCATGTTTTCGTTTCGATCTTTTTCTGTCAGGAACTATTCTTAAAGTTTAGAGGCACAATGGTCTCCGCCAACGATAAGGGCAAGGGGTCTGCAGAAGATGATTTCCAAGACCTTGAGCAGGAGGAGGAGATCGAGAGTGAAGCTGAAGAGGAGGAAAAGGAAGACCAGCATCGGCACACCAGCACCACCATTGCAAGTATTGGAGTGGTGGAAAATCTCGCCAAGTTCAAAAGGACTACTCGGATGTCCACTGGAGGGAAGGTTCCGCATCATTGCTTGGCTTCACGGTCACCTCCTCCACGCACCAAGAATCCCTTCCATACCCTTATCCATGAGCAACAATTCCAGAATATGCCCAAGGAAAAATTACCCTCCAATTGGGATATGCCTCGTTCTAACCATGCAAGAAAAGAATACTTCAAGGAGGAAGAGTGGGGAAAGAATCGCAAGATCTGGGATTCACAGCCCGACATGATCATGAACCGCATTGAGCACAATTCGGAGTTGATTCGTACTCTCACCTTCGAGATTGACGACTTGAGGGAATTGATTGAAAAGCTCATCGAGAGAACACCACCACCAACGAAGGAGTAATTCATCATCAGGTTTTGGCATCCCCTTGGTTTGTTCCAAGCTTGGGGGAGTGCCGCGGTATCATATCATTATCTTTTATCTTTTTACCTTTTTAGTAGAATCATATCATGAATAGAGAAGTTATCATATAGGATGGTTAGCATTGTGTAAGTGTCCCCTCTCGTTAGATATCTATCTATCCCTTGGTGTGAGTTGCCGTTATGGAATATTGATGAGAAAGTTCTATCATTTACTTCTTTTTGCATATCTTATTTTAGTTTGCAATTTCTGTTATATGATTGATCTTGTTGTTAGAATTGGTATCACTTTGGGATCATGAAGTAAATTTAGTTGGTTTTGGCAAACCTGGCTCGATCAGTAGCAACACTATTATGAGAATTGAATAAAAAGGATAAAATTACACTTAAGAAATATAATTTCATCATCTTTCTTTCTTGATTGGCTTATAAGCTTAGTATTCTCTAGTTAAGATCTTTTGTGCTTCCAAGGAAGATTGCATGTTTGTTTTTATCACTTGTATGTTTGTTTGTCTCCTTCAACTCTTATGCTTGCTACCCAGCCTTGCTAGCCAAAAAACTGTACTGAGAGGGAATGCTTCCCGTGCATCCAATCCTTAAACCAAAACCTATGCCATTTGTGTCCACCATACCCACCTATTAGCATTATTGCTATTCTAAGTAAATTCATGTTTTTATCTACCTTCTGAATTAAACTTGTTATGTGAAAATTAGTTATTAAAGCTCTCACGAACTTGATGGCACACTTTACTTTCTTGCACTTAATAAACTTGAACCATTGTGCCCATCTATGTTGCGTATATACTTGCGCTTTGTAAGTTGTGAATTAGAAGAACCATGTTATCATGGGGAACACTTTCAACATTGCACTTTATTTAGTTGATATCATGTTCTTTTGCTTATGGATCCTGGCGGTGTGAAATGAAAGGGGAGCTTGTAAGGCTCATGGAGTTCGTATATGTGTTAAAGAAACGCCTGGGCGGCTGGTCTAAGCCATGCCTAATCATGGTGGAAACCTGCAGCATAACCATAGTGAGCAATCTATGAAGCATCCTCTATAAAAAACCCTATGCAAATAGGAAAGAAAAAAAGGAAGAGAAAAAAGATAAAAAAAGCCTATGCAAATAGGAAATAAAAGGATCGCTGAGATGCTCATTATCTGCTTGCCTTGTCATTTTGATATGGGGAATCTTCTGTATCATCAGGCAAGGGGTACCCCGTTGGCGGTTCTCTGTGATACACATGTACTTACAATGACAAGAACTTACCTATGACTAAAGTTGAGTAGCATGAGGAACGGTACTCGTAAGCAAGGGGCATGACATTTTCAGCCTATAACTTGTCAAACATATCCTCATATTTGTTCACTTTAACCTTAATCACTTAAAGATTCTTATGATAGGGGTAATGAGAGCTGAAAGCTAATAAGTACCATAATTTTTGGAAGCTCTTTATGAAACTTGAAATCCCTGCTTCCCTCTGTAAAGGGCCTATCTTTTACTTTTTAGTTGAGTCAGTAAACTTATTCCTTTCTATCTCAACAAGTATTTGAGTTGTTGTGTTTCATTCATTCATATGATAATTTATTTAATCATGTTTCTTATGTTCCTTGTTTTGCACACTGCTCTTATCTTAGTGAATATTACTTTGAAAGCTATCATTGAAAACCCCATTATGTTTGAACTCCTGCAAATTGTTAACTATTCTTTGACCAAGAACAAAGTTTGCCATTACCAATTATGATTTACTTTGTGTATCTTTATTGTGTTTCCTTTACTCATTGTAAGTTAAGTTATATAATAGTGAGTTGTCTTCTATTATGATTTATGTATTGAAGAATGTGATGCTTCTTGTCCGTATTCTTTTATCGACACTTCACTCCATAAACCCGAACTCATGTTTATTGAGCTCAGTTTTCGCTTGGGGACAAGCGAAGTCTAAGCTTGGAGGGAGTTAATACGTCCATTTTGCATTACTATTCTATATCATAATTTACTGTTATTCATTGATATATTTCATATTAAGAGATGATACGTATGTTATTTCATCTGTTATGTTATTTCATATGTTTTTGCATGGTTGATGACTTTTGGAGGATGGACCGCTGAAGTCAGGATTCTAATTGAAAAGGCACTATTTGGAGGCGAAATTTGCAAAGATAAAAAAATCCCAGAAAATATATGGAAAATACTATTTTTCTAGAAGACGAAGGATGCCAGAAGGGGGAACGGAGATGGGCCACCGGGGGCCCACACAACCCCCTGGCGTGAGCGACCCTTGGCCGCGCCACTAGGTGGTGTGGCCACCCTGGCCCACGTCTGGCTCTCCCCTTTGGCGTATATTATCCCCACGAAACCCTAAGACTCGGGGAGGGACCACAAAAAGATTCCGCTGCCTCTGCGGGGCGGAAAACTTCAGAGAGAGAAAGAGCTCTCCGGCAGGCAGAAATCTGCTGGGGAAATTCCTTTCTGGAGAGGGGAGATCGTCGCCATCAACATCACCATCAAGATGGACTTCATCGGGATCATCATCATCATCATCTCCATCATCATCTCCACCAGCACCAACATTAGCACTTCATACCGCTGTAACAATTGGGTTAAATCTTGCATAGTTCTTAGGGGAAACTTTCCCAGTATTGATTACTTGTTGTAGTTGATGCTATTGAGTGGAACCATTGAATTGTTGTTATGTTCAGATTGTTGCTTATCATTATTTCATCTCTGATCTTGATCCATATGATGTCTTGTGAGTAGTTCGTTTAGTTCTTGAGGACATGGGAGAAGTCATGTTGTTAGTAGTGGAATTGTGTTGAGAGAGATTCAATGGTTTGATAATTAAGTTGTGGTGTTATTCTTCTAGTGGTGTCATGTGAACGTCGACTAGATGATACTTCACCTTTATGGGCCTAGGGGAATGCATTGTGTATTTGGCTACTAATCGCGGGGTTTCCAGAGTGACAGAAACCTGAACCCTGTTAGGAAACCTTTGCACAAGGGAGTGTAGGATCTCAGAGTTTAAGGCTGTGGTTAGGTTTCTATCTTAATTACTTTCTTGTAGTTGCGACTACTTGCAAGGGGTATAATCACAAGTTTGTATTAGTCCTAGGAAGGTAAGTGCATTAGCACAGGTTCACCCACACAACACTTATCAAACTAAAGAAGATTAATCAACTATATGAAGCGAAAACACTTGACAATATTCCCATGTGTCCTCGAGAACGTTTGGTCATCTTAAGTAATACAACCGGCTTGTCCTTTGCTAAAGAAAGGATTGGGCCACTTGCCGCATCTATTATTATTGTCTTTTATTTAATTGTACTTTATTTATTTGCATTATAAAAACCTCCTAAAAATCCGTTTGCTAAGTATTTATAGAGAATTCCCGCTCCAAGCCACTCGTCAACACCTTCTGCTCCTTGTTGGGTTCGACACTCTTACTTATCAAAAATACTGCGATACACCCCCTATACTTGTGGGTCATCATTGGTCGATGGCTGCATGCGGGAGAGTTCATAGATACAGGCTATTTATCTATCCACCATTATCATCATCGACAAGTGCTTGTTGAGAAGATCAGGCCACCCATATCATCTTGGTATTAGATTTGCTTGTTTACTCGGTGAGCGTCCACAAATCCATCCATAGATTAGTTCGTGTTTTCGTCCTATACAGAAAAAGCCTTACAAAAAGAGTTGCCATAGACTAGATTGCATCGTTTTCGAGTTTTAGTTGCTGATTGTATCTTCTCGTAGATCCGATCTGCAGGTTTTCCTCGTAGGAGTCTAGTTTTTGTTTTTGTCTAGGTTTTGGGTTTGACCTTGTTTTGCACCGTGTCCACCATCACCGTTTTCCGCAAGTTTTCATCGTTTGTCCGAGTCCACATAGCATAACTTTTTTTTGTATACCATAGACACAGCCTATCTACAGCATCCGTGCCTAGGAACGTACCCATGAGACTAGTTGCTTTGCTCTGACAGGCTGCTCATTAGGTTTTCAAAGTGCAGAAATTTTCGATAGGCAAAAACCGGACTATCCGGCCGAACTACACCAGACTATCCGGCCCAACCAGAGTCTCCAGCGCATATCAACCGGACTTTTCGGCCAAGTTCTGTTATAAGTTGTTGTACTTGTTTTCTTTGAGTCATATAGTTGGAAAATCAAAAAAAAGAGAAAAGAAAATAGAATCAGTATAAAAAAGAGAGAGAAAGAAGTACACGCGTGACAAAAAGAGATATCAAGTGTGCATTGTTGGAGGCCTAGTTGATCATAGCACTTGTAGATTGAGCAATCTTGTGCCTGTTTACTTTGAGCTTTTACTAGCGTCTCTCTTGTGCATTGCAATATTCCTTTTCATAAGTTGCTTTGCCATGTCTATCTCCACCGTGTGTTTCTGGGCTTTTATACAATCAGCACTAGGACTTGTTTGTGGTGTAGTTAGGATACCATACCTACAACTCCACCTTAAATAACCTTTGTACCCTATGATTGTTAACTATACCCTCGATATTCACTTCATCACATCAATGCACCAGTCTTTGATTTCATTTTGGTAAAGCATCTCTATTCACTTTGGAACGGTAAGATCTCCCTTTCTTGTCAGTTGTGAGTGAGTTGTGAGAGTTTCCACCAAACAGATTTTGATTTTTGCACTAACCTACTAATCATGTCTTCTAGTGATGATGATGTTGTGTCATAGAAAAAGAAGGATGAGGAACTTGTTAATTGGCGCTAATATGAGGCGTTGAAGTCCCACCTGACGCGTGTGTTTACCCACTCAACTGATGCCATTGACAAGAATATCCAAGATATGCAAATGACATTGGATCAGAATGTTGGCACAGTCACTACTATTCAAACCCAAGTGATAGCAATCAATGTCAATGTCACAACTTTGCAGCGTTCTATTGATGCCTTAACAAAAGCATCACAACAACGGCAAGAACATCCACATGATGATGCTTTTGATGACAATGATGAGGGTAGTGCGGCTGATGCTGCCCCACATCTTGGCAGGGGATGTGCCAATCCCCCTGCACCTGCGCCTGCTGCTGCACCTACTTATGGCCGCGGTTTTGCTCCTATTGGGCATGCTCAACGTGTTCAGAACCAAGCTGCTGATGATGGTTTGGGCAAGCAAAAATTCTCAATTCCCAAGTTTGATGGCTCAATTGATCCTGAAGATTACCTCACATGGGAGTTGAAGATTGAGAAGCTGTGGCGCCCCGCTAAAACCACTACTAGAAAATCGCTGTGTTTTTATGCATTGCATCATCATGACCGGATGCTCATGTCATCATGCCACATTGCATTTGAGCATTGTCATCATCATGCATGATTTGTTTTGAAACTATTTTCGAAAAAGCTATTTCGGTTTTCTAAATATCCCGTCTTCACTTTCAAATTAAAACCCGGGCTTGTCCAGAATATTTCGTTTCGTCTACAAACGACTTCTAAGATCTTGTTTGAAATAAATAAAATTTTGATATTATTTTTAGGAGGCAGCTTGCCAGGCCCGAAAGCCCAACCGGCCACCTCCAATAAAATTCAAACCCTAACCCTAGATCCCACCTACCCTATCCCCAAACCCCACACTCCTTGCCCCGCCACCACACCCAACTCGCCCACATGCACGCGCACGCGTCCTGCACTCCACCCCAGCACGCGCACCACGTCGCCTGACCCCACCCCCACCACCGACAGCTCCCCTTGGCCTACCCCGTGCGACCGCGTTGCCTCACCCTCCTGCTAGCCCCGACCCCCCCCCCCCCCCGCCTTAGTCCTCTCCCTCGCTTGTAGAGCTCCGCCGGCGGCGCTCCTCCCCGCATCGTCCCCACCACCGCGACAATGGCGAGAGCTCCCCCATCGCCGCTCCCTCTCCCGACCCCTGCGCTGTGCCCCGAACCTCGGCCCTCCGCCTCGTCGCCAGCCGCCTCCTCCCTGGTCGAGGCAGACCTGCGCGCCGCCCGAGCTCCCCCGTCACCACCCTAGACCGCCACCTCTCTGGCTCACCCGTCTCCTCCGGCGAGCTCGCCGCCTCTCCGCCGTACCCCCGGCTCATCCTCGAGCCCGGCCCTGCGCAGCCCCGTCGCCACCTCCTCTGGCCGTCCTCTGCGTCGGCGCCGCTAGGCCCCGCTTCCTTCCTCGAGCCTGCAGCTCCGGCTCCTGTCGCGACAGCGACTTCGACCGTCCTGGCCGCCCTCCCCAGCGCGCGGCCTCCCCTGTTTCTCGTCATTGCCACCTTCTCCTGCCGTTCCTCGCCTCCCGGGAGCCGCACCCCACGCCCTCTCCGAGCTCGCCCCTACGCGTCCTCACCTTCCCTCCGCCAGGCCTGCAAGCTCGCTGCCTCCCTGGAAGGTGCCACCCCAAGCTCTTGTCCGACCCCCGTGGTTTCCATCCCCGCCTTCCTAGGTTCGGCCGCTGCCGGCCCTCCACCTCATCGCCGTGCCCTCAAGCGACTCTGTAGCATGCGAAGGCCTCGCCTCTGACCAGCAAGCACGTCAGGTATCCCGCCTTCCTGCAGCACAAGCACGACGCCCGCAAGGTGTTCAGGCAAGTGTCCGCACGGGACATGCTTTGGGTTGTCCCGCTGCCACATGCCCGTCTTTGGATGGTTCGTTGTATCCAGATGGCCCGTGGAGCTGCAAGATCTGCCTCGGTGATGTTGACAAGATCTCCCCCTCGGACAAACCAACCCTATGCCGATGCAAGTTTACCACCACACGGGGTGTCCCGACAAGATCTCCGGCCTTCGTGAGACCGAGACCGACACGAGACGAGACCCGGAGGACTACACCAGGCCATCGGCGCCGAACCCGAGTCCGGTGCTCAAGCACTTTGACAAGAACGCCAAGTTCTCCCGCTCGGACACCAAGAACCGAACCCATTGACCGCCAAGATCGCCACTGGAACGACAAGCACTTCACCGCGGAACACCGACGTCGTCGACGTAGAATGCCAAGTTCTTCATCCCGCACACCAAGACTGACTCGATGGCGCTGACCCGACAAGATCTTCGCGACGACAAGATCGACACCGACCAGGGCGAGTCCGATGCGCCCCCTGTCGCCAAATCAAGTCCTTCTTCCCCGGAACGCCAAGCTCTACTTCCATTTTCCGAGAACGTTCCCGTTGAACCGTTCTCCCCGTCGAACCCTGTCGGACCCTGGACCCCCGGAACCCAAGATCTTCCGAACCCAGATGTGTGACCCTAAGCCTCTATTTTTATAATATGACATATATCTTGTTGCATATTAAATCATCATGCTTGCATACATGTCATCTGGTAGGTTGGGTTAAATAGTCGATTCACCTAAATTAAATATGGAGCCTATATGCGGGCTATTCTAGTCTTATTCCGGACTCCATTTAAATTTGTGTAGTGAACCGATGCCATGTTTTGCCTTGTTAAGACAATATTTAAATTACGGGGTTGTTAAATAACTGGAACCTATTAATTAATTGTCGGGACCCTGGTTCCGCTTAATACTTCCTAATTGCACCGCATCTGCATCATATCATAATCATGCCGGATCTTCTGCCATAGTATTAAATATTGCATCCGGTGTTTCTTCTAGTGTTTGCTTCTTCACGGATTAGGCTGATGAGTGGATGCGAGTACCGACAAGTTCTCCGGATATGATCCTTCAGCAATGTTTCCCAGGCGAGCATTCTCCCCCTTTCTACCTATTTTGCGTTTATAGTCTTTATTTCCTCCTGTTGATCGATTGCTATCTGTGTCGCGATGCTTTAGTTTCCGTGCATTATTTATACTCCTTGCAGCCTCTATATTGCCATGGACACATCCTATTGCCTGTTGTTTGATAGATAGTCGGCCCTGCGAGTCGTAGTTGCTTGCTTCTGTGTTGCTTCGCGTCGTTGTCGTTCCACCGTTGATGGCAAGTTAGAAGATTCAGATTGTCAACCTTCTTCCCGGTACCATGAGGCGGATCTCGACGGCGAGATCCCTTGTTAGTGATGTCGAATTGTGGCGCCCCGCTAAAACCACTACTAGAAAATCGCTGTGTTTTTGTGCATTGCATCATCATGACCGCATGCTCATGTCATCATGCCACATTGCATTTGAGCATTGTCATCATCATGCATGATTTGTTTTGAAACTATTTTCAAAAAACCTATTTCGGTTTTCTAAATACCCCGTCTTCACTTTCAAATTAAAACCCGGGCTTGTCCGGAATATTTCATTTCGTCTACAAACGGCTTCTAAAAGCCTTGTTTGAAATAAATAAAATTTTGATATTATTTTTAGGAGGCATCCTGCCAGCCTAACGATGAGTGGATGCGAGTACCAACAAGTTCTACGGATATGATCCTTCGGCAGTGTTTCCCACGCGAGCATTCTCCCCCTTTCTACCTATTTTGCGTTTATAGTCTTTATTTCCTCTTGTTGATCTATTGCTATCTGTGTCGCGATGCTTTAGTTTCCGTGCACCATTTATACTCCTTGCAGCCTCTATATTGCCATGGACACATCCTATTGCCTGTTGTTTGATAGATAGTCGGCCCTGCGAGTCGTAGTTGCTTGCTTCTGTGTTGCTTCGTGTCGTTGTCATTCCACCGTTGACGGCAAGTTTGCACATGATAAATGGTGGAGATGCTTAATGGTGGATACGATCATGACTTTAAATACAACTATTAAATTGCTGGGATAACTAATGAAAGAGGCATCGGTGGGCAATATATGCTATTTGGTTTTTATATCCACTTGTGTCCCGTAGGCCTCGAGTACTTGATACCTGTTCCTTGACTATTCACACTATCCACATACGGGAGAGTCTATGAATCCCCCTTAGCCAGATCTTGATTCATTTCTTATTTCTTGGGGCCACAAACTAGTTTGGGGCTTTATTACTATCCTGTACTTATGCCATGCTTTACTGCTTTATTTACGATTGTGCGTGGAGCACCTGTACTGTTTAGGATCGTGACACTTTTTCGCTGTATCGACAAGCCCAGTCACACTTTCGGGTTCCCAGTCGTTTACAGCCGTCCACACAAACCTTGGGTCCGTCTCGGAGCCAGCCAACTTCGTTGCGGGTAGCTGAATGGGGTCCCCCCCTAAAATAATTTATGAATCCTGTGATTGCTTTGTCGTGAAAGCCTCGTTGGGTTTTGAGTTTGTTTTTCGGAGGTTGATCGTGTGTGTGTTGCTATTTGTGCACCCCTGTAGGGTAAATCTTTCTGAAAGCCGTGTTCGCGGTTATGGACGACTTGGAGCACAGTTGAATCCCTCTCTAATAGCCGACCGTTGTATCGAGTCTCTATAGGTTGTTTAGTGCATGCTACGCTGCCGCTTCAGTCCACCATACCTATGTAGGCGAGAGCCGCCGAATTCTAGCCTCGCCGTGTACTGGCCTTAGTACTGACGCTCCTCTTTTTCCCTTCGCCCTTTGTCGGCACCCCTTTTGTTTTAGCAGGTTTGAGATCGACGTCGTTAGCAGGGTTACCCTTCCGGCTTGGCCTGGGTAGGGTTCTGGACGCCATTGGTTATTCTTTAGGGCTCTTAGCCCCGTTTGCATCTTGTCCGTAGTCGGACGCTCTATCATTTTCAAGGTGATTTGGATCTGTGTATAGTATATCTGTATTCTTGACTCATGGAGTCATTGTTGTATATATATATGTTCTGTGGGTTCCATCGTGGACTAATGTGTAATGGTATTACTTCGTTCTCCACTCGCACGCAAGTTCCTGGTGGGTGTCCTTGAATCGTTTCTATGCGGGTTTGGTGAGAAGCGCTAAAAACTTGCATAGGGCCGATTCGAGGGTGTTACAGAGTGGTATCAGAGCTCAGCAGTTGCGATACCCCACTGGTCCAGCCTATAGGATAACCTAGCTAACGGCCGAAGTAGAGTGTCAAAACTATTTTGCAAAATCGGTTGGATAGATCTGATTAGGTCTGCTTTTACTCCTTACCCCTCTGCTATTCTCCTCTTACCTCTGCGTGATTTGAATCTGCTCTCTTCCCATTCTTCGAGTCCAGGAATTCTCGTGGTTGGGTTTCCGTCGTACCTTCAGGGTTTTGCTTCCTCCTTTGGCATCGGTGCTTCTACCACCGGACTTAGTGCTATCTGTGTGATCCTTTATCTATGGTACCATTCTTTGCTCCTTGTTCGTGCCTTCCGGAGTTTTTCCGACACGACGACATACTCTACCTTAGATTCGATGCAGAGCCTGCATCACTCCTTTGTTCTGAACCTCGCTTGTCGAGATCTTCAGTTTGATTCCAAGAGTTGGTTGCATAATTCTCCTGTTCATGTACAGATTAATGGTTTGAGTGCGCGATGGACTGATCACCATCCGACTACTCTTATCATTCGCTTTTGTATATTGAATCGGTGGATCTAGCAATTTTACTCCATCCACGGAAGCTAGAGGTGGCTTTATTTGTTGATACCTCTACCTTCGCCCTTTGTTCTCGGAGTGTTCTCTCGACGATCACGGACAACGGCCTCTTGTTAGTGGTGTCGCGAGGATCTACACGAAGCGAGAAGATTCAGATCGCCGACCTTCTCCCCGGTACCATGAGGCGTATCTCGAGGGCGAGATCCCTTGTTAGTGGTGTCGAATTGTAGCACCCCGGTAAAACCACTACTAGAAAATCGCTGTGTTTTGCCCTTGTGCATCATCATGATAGCATGCTCATGTCATCATGCCACATTGCATTTGACCATCTTCATGTTTGCATGCATTTATTTGACTAAAACTATTTTTCTAAAAGCCTACCTTTACTTTCTAAATATCCTTCCTCTTTATTTAAAATTATAAACCCGATCCTTTTGGATATTTTATTTTGTCTAAAAACTATTTACGAAAGGCTTTTGAAATAAAATAGTAATCTAATAAGAATAAAAGTTTTTATCCGGGGAGGCAGTCCAGCCAGTCAGACCAGAGGTCTAACCGGGCCAGACTACCTACTACCCAGGCCGTCTAAAACCTAACCCAACTAAACCCTAGTCTGCCCAAACCCTAGAACCACACCTAATCCTACCCACTCCCTCCACCTGCCGCCGCCACTCCGTTACCCCACACCAACTCCGCATGCGCCTTGGCCCCACTCATGCGCTAGCGCCCTTGTCCGCCCACACCGCCGAGACGGTGCCGCATTCCACCGCATGTCAAATGCACAACACGCCTTCCCCGGCTCGCTCAATCCTGACCCTCCTCATGGCCCCACCACGACCTTCCTGACTCGATCCCCATCCCGTCCCCATCACGCTCTCGTAACCCCCGCTCACCTCGCCCCACTCCCGATGCCAGGATCCCCGCCTCGCCTCCTCTGCAACCACGGAGCGCCGCCGATCCCCATCTCGCGAGCGCGCCGTCGCCCAGGAGCCCCGCCAGGGTGCCCTGCGCTCCACCCGTGGCCCTCGTCGGCCCGGACTCACCGTCCATCTCCTCTGCCCCGCGAGGCTCCGTCCGCCGCGCCGCCCCTTCTCCCACAGGCGCCCTCTCTAATAGCCGACAGTTGTATCGAGTCTCTATAGGTTGTTTAGTGCATGCTGCCCTGCCGCTTCAGTCCACCATACCTATGTAGGCGAGAGCCGCCGAATTCTAGCCTCGCCGTGGACTGGCCTCAGTATTGACGCTCCTCTTTTTCCCTTCGCCCTTTGTCGGCACCCCTTTTTATTAGCAGGTACGAGTTCGATGTCGTTAGCAGGGTTACCCTTCCGGCTTGGCCTGAGCAGGGTTATGGATGCCATTGGTTATTCGTCAGGGCTCTTAGCTCCATTTGCATCTTGTCCGTAGTCGGACGCTTTATGGTTTTCAAGGTGATTTGGATCTTTGTATAGTATATCTGTATTCTTGACTCATGGAGTCGTTGTTGTATATATATATGTTCTGTGGGTTCCATCGTGGACTAATGTGTAATGGTATTACTTTGTTCTCCACTCGCACGCAAGTGCCTGGTGGGTGTCCTTGAATCGTTTCTATGCGGGTTTGGCGGGAAGCGCTAAAAACTTGCATAGGGCCGATTCGAGGGTGTTACAGTGATGAAGAAGGCCTCCAGGGTGAATTCTCCCCTCCGGCATGGTTCCGGGAAGAGCTCTAGATCCCTCCTGATCTAGGGATGGAGATGATGACGGCTACAGACTCTTTCATGGAATTTTGATCGGGTACTTAGGGTTTCTGTATCGGAGGCATCTTATAGGCGAAAGGGGAGGCCAAGAGGGTTCCCTAGGCGGCCACACCACCCCTTGGCGCGGGCCAGGTGGTGTGGGTGGCCCTTGGCCCCTCTCCGTCTTGTCTTCTGGCTCCGTGTTCCCCTCGGTGAAATATTAACTTTGGCTTTTGTACCATCCAATTCCGAGAATATTCATTTTCTGACTTTCTTGGAACCAAAAACAGCAGAAAACAGGCAGCTGACACTGTGGCATCTTGTTAATAGGTTAGTCCAAGAAAGTGTATAAAAATACTCCAAAGTGTGGACAAAACATAAGAAAGTAGATATAAAACAAGCATGGAACATCAAAAATTATAGATATGTTAGCGACGTATCACTCCCACATCTTCTTATGGTTCCAATGCTAGGAAGCCCGCCGCTCCTGCTGCTAGCCCGGGTTCCAATATGTCAACTGCGCGAACACACGATGTGGAGTGCCATACTTGTGGAGGTCGAGGACACCACAAGAGAGATTGTCCCAACCGCAAGATGATGTTTGTCAATGAACAAGGAGATTATGAGAGTGGATATGATGTTGATACTCATGGTGATGATGGATATGACAGCGAGCACGGTATGTATGCCTTCCCTGAGCATGCGCCTAAGATAGTGGTCTCTCCATGTACCCTTAGTGTGCATCCTATTGTTGACTCTCAGCGCTGCAACTTGTTCCAAACATAAGCACTCGTTGGCCCTAACAAAGCTTGCAAGGTAATCATTGATGGTGGTAGTTGCAGAAATCTTGCAAGTAAGGAGTTATATGCTAAGCTGAATTTGACTTATTTACTTCATCCCAAGCCCTACTACATACAATGATTGAGTGCAATGGTGAGATGAATGTAAACCATATGGTACGTGTGAATTTTGAAATAGGACCATACACGGATTCTATTGACTTTGATGTGGTTCCTACGACTCTTTGCCATCTCTTATTGGGTCGGCCTTGGCTTTATGATCTCCATGTGCAACACAATGGCCGTGCCAATACATATCACTTGGAGTTCAAGGGCAATAAGATTTATTTGCAACCAATGACACCACAACATATTGTGAATGAGTCTCGTTAGAAGATAGAAGTGAACTTGAAGGAAGCATCTATAGATGGGCGAGAGAGTGTTGTAGCTGTACATGATGTAATAGAGCCCAAAAAGAGTGATATAACAAAAAGTGAGAGAGGGCCTGGTCTAGTGATATTAGCCACCAAGGAAGATATGAGAGAGTTTTGTGAGGATCCTACAGCCATGCCACTTGTGCTCATGTATAAGGGCGAGGTATTGGTTTCTAACGACATGACCCCTATTTCTCTTGGTGTATCTACTCTTTTGCAGGATTTTGGCGATGTGTTTCTAGAAGATGTACCAGCAGGATTGCCTCCATTACGTGGCATTGAGCATCAAATTGACTTGAGCCCTGGTGCCACATTACCAAACCATGCATCCTACAGGACCAACCCCGAAGAAACGAAGGAGATACAGAAACAAGTACATGCGTTGCTGGATAAAGGGTACATTCATGTTTCTCTTAGTCCTTGTGTTGTTCCTGTTATTTTAGTGCCTAAGAAATATGGTACATGGCGCATGTGCGTAGATTGTAGAGCTATTAATAACATCACTATTCGATATCGTCATCCTATTCCACGCTTAGAGGATACGCTAGATGAATTGAGTGGTGCTGCTATTTTCTCTAAAATTGATTTGCGTAGAGGTTATCACCAAATTAGGATGAAAGAAGGGGATGAATGTAAGACTACTTTCAAAACAAAATTTGGTTTGTATGAGTGGTTAGTTATGCCATTTGGTCTTACTAATGCACCTAGTACTTTCATGAGATTGATGAATCTTGTTTTGAGAGAATTTATTGGTCGTTTTGTGGTTGTTTATTTTGATGATATACTTATCTATAGACACAACAAAACTGAACATTGTAATCATATCCGACAAGTTTTGCAAGTGTTGCATGATAATAAATTATATGCTAATCTTAAGTGTACATTTGCAAAAGATAAGGTCATATTTCTAGGATTTGTTGTATCTAAGCATGGGGTAGAGGTAGATCAATCTAAAATTGAATCAATTAAGAATTGGCCTATTCCCATGAATGTTAGTCAAGTTTGTAGTTTCCATGGATTAGCTGGATTCTATAGGCGCTTTGTGAAGGATTTTAGCACTATTGTTGCACCATTGAATGATTTGAGTAAGAAAGGTGTGCCATTTGTGTGGGGTGTAGCCCAAGATATTGCTTTTGATACATTGAAATGTTTGCTTACTTCTGCATCATTACTTGCGTTACCTGATTTTTCGAAGCAATTTGAAGTTGAATGTGATGCTAGTGGTATAGGTATTGGTGGCGTTTTGATGCAAGAGGGTCGCCCTATAACATATTTTTTCTGAGAAACTTACTGGTGCTAGATTGAACTATCCTATTTATGATAGAGAATTGTATGCACTTGTTAGAGTTCTTGAACTTTGGCAACATTATTTGCGGCCAAAATAATTTATCATACATTCTGATCATGAAGCATTAAAGTATTTGAAAGCTCAATCAAACTTGCATAGAAGATTAGCTAAATGGGTTGAGTTTATTGAATCTTTTCATTACATCATTAAGTATAAGAAGGGAAAAGAGAATGTAGTTGTTGATGCTTTATCTAGGAAGAACATGCTATTAACCAATCTTGATGTTAAAAATCCTGGATTAGAGAGTATTTGTGCACTTTATGCAACTAACCATGATTTTGCTGAACCATATCATTTGTGTGCTCTTAAAAACGCATGGGATAAGTATCATATACATGATGGATATTTGTTTAGAGCTAACAAACTATGCATTCTAGAATCGTCGTTGCGTTAGTTCTTAGTGCAGGAATCACATGCCGGTAGTTTGATGGGTCACTTTGGGCGTGAGAAGACATTGCTCATGCCCGCTGATCATTTTTATTGGCCCAAGATGAGGCGTGATGTCTACAGATTTGTGAGCCGTTGTATTACATGCCACAAGTTGAAATCCAAGCTGCAGCCTCATGGTTTGTATACACCTCTCTCTGCACCTACTACACCATGGGAAGACATTAGTATGGATTTTGTGCTAGGTCTACCTAAAACAAAGAGAGGTCATGATTCTATATTTGTGGTAGTGGATAGGTTCTCTAAGATGGCTCATTTTATTGCCTGCCACAAAAGCGACGATGCGTCGCATGTTGCCAACCTATTTTTCAGGGACATCATGAGATTACATGGAGTACCTAAGACGATTGTTTCTGACCGTGATGTGAAGTTCATGAGCTACTTTTGGAAGACCTTATGGGGGAAGCTAGGAACGAAGCTGCTATTTAGTACTACATGTCATCCTCAAACTGATGGTCAAACAGAGGTGGTGAATCCAACATTGTCACAGCTGCTGAGGACTATGATTAAAAAGAATCTGCGGGAGTGGGAAGAGTGTTTGCCACATGTTGAGTTTGCATACAAAAGGGTTGTACATTCCACTACTCAGCTTTGTCCTTTTGAGGTGGTGTATGGCTTCAAGCCATTGACGCCACTTGATTTGTTGCCTTTGCCATTACACGAGAGAGTTGTTATGGAGGCATCAAAATGTGCTAATTACGCAAAGAAGATTCATGAGAAGACTTGAGAGGCTATTGAGACGAAAGGCAAGAACATTGCTGCTGCAAGGAATCAAGCAAGGAAGGAAGTTTTGTTAAAACCTAGTATATGGGTGCATCTACGCGCAAGGATAGGTTCCCACAACTTCGGAAATCAAAATTGAAGCCACGTGGTGCTGGTCCTTACAAGGTGTTAGCCAAGATTAATGATAATGCTTACTCGATTGATATACCTATTGTGGAGTTTGGTGGAGTTAGCAACATCTTCAACGTTGCTGATTCATCACCATATGATGGAGAAGACCGTTCGTGGTCGACGGCTGCATGCGCAAGAGCTTGGTGTTGTGAATATCCCACAGGGTTCGAGAGCTGTTGCATTGGCATCAGGGTTCAAGCGGGAGAGTTCATAGCTATAAGCTATTTATCTATCCACCATTATCATCATCGACAAGTGCTTGCTGAGAAGATCGGGCCAACCCATATCAAATGCCTTTGCCATAAAGCGCGGAAACGATGCGGCTGTTCTCACCGGGGCGCCGGTCGTCGAGGCCGGCGTCTCCACCGGCAGGACCATTTTACTCGGCTCCGAGCCGGTGGCCACCCCTTCTCCAGCGCGAGCGGCAGAGTCATCCTTCTCCAAACTCTCTTCTATCACAGCGTCAGGGTCGCTCCCCTTCTTCTTCACACCTTCACCCAATGCCTCGATGGCGACTACCTTCCTCTTCCTGGATGAGTCGACCTCCCCTTCTGTGCTGGCCGGCGGAACCTTGCTCACCGAGGGGTGGGTGATTTTCTTGGCACCAGTCCTGCAAGATCGCCACAATCATCAAACTTCCGAAACCCTAGAAAGCCATCAAAGACGGTGCAACGGAAACTTACTTGGTGACTAGGAGGGCGCGCAGCCCGGTGCTGATATGCGCAGACTTTTCTAGTTCCGGGCCCAACTTACGTGTGAGCCCCCTCTCTAGCATGATTGCTGGCCTCGGTGTTGCGTACTTGCCCGCCTACAAGGTTGCAACTACGAATATCTCCGGCAATGTTGTTGTGGCTGCCGCCTTAGGTGGTGAGGCCGCCGAATCCTTGGTCGCTTCAAGCCCCGCGTCTAGGGGTGCCGACGCCTCTGGAGCAATGGAGCGAGAGGGATTTCTTCTACCACGTCCGCGACCTCCACGTCCACCCTCGGGTTGGTGTCCTCTAGAGTTTTACACGTGTCTTGGGCGTCCGTGTCGCCTAACTCATCATCTGAGTCAAACATCGCCATGGATCTGGCCTACGACTTCGCCGGTGATTTTTGCTTCGCCACCAGCTTGATCTTTGCCGGTTGCTTCGCCACCAGCTTGATCTTTGCCGGTTGCTTCGCCTTCAGCGGCGTCTTCGATTTCAACGCGGCCTTGGCTAGCGTGGCCATGCGCCGCAAGCTCCGTTCTTCTATGATATCGACGTTGCTGTCGCGTTCTTCGAGGCTGTGACTCGCCTCCATCTCGCGTTGTTTCTGGGCGCGGGTTGTCCGAGCCACGGACAAGGGGGCGCACGCCTCCACGATTTCGTCCTCACTTTCGGAGGACTCGTCCACCTCCTCCTCCTATAGCTCCGTGGGAACCTCTTCCTCGAGTGGAGGAAGCCAGTTCTCCAGGACTTGGAACAACTAGTGGAGACAAAATAAAAGCAACTTGACTAGTACAAACTACCAAAACTACGACTGCAAGACTGCGACTGCGAAACCACGACTGCAAAACTACGACTGCAAGAACACGGTTGCAAAGATGCGGCTACGAAGCCAAGTCAAGAAAGAAAGGAGACTTACAGTGGGGGCCGGACGCTTCCCGGTGGCGGTGTACAGAGCAAGCCTGGCCCTCGGGTCATTGTACTCCGCCCCTGTGATCTTCTACGCGGCGGCGTAATTGTCGGCCTCCTAGACCTACTTTCTTGCCTTCGTGGCATTATCCTTGCCGGTATACTGGTACATCCAGTGAGATTGGGTGGCCAGTGGAACCACCCGCCGCCCGAGCCAGCAGTTATACAAATTAATGGGCTCAAGACCTCCTTATTCAATTCCTTTATTCGCATCAGCATTTTGTCGACGGCCATCCTTTGGTCTTTAGGAAGTGTTGTCGTCGACATCCAGCATGGCTTGCTCCTCTCGGCGGTGTACATCGGGAGCGCCACCTCACCGTCGGGAGTGGACTCCTTCACATAGAACTAGCTCTTATTCCACTCGCTGGTCGCCTTCTTCGGCAGCAAGAGCTTCACGAACGTGGCCTTGGGCTTCAGCTGGAAAGTGACACCACCCGCCGCTAGGATGGGGCCTCTGGATCCTTCACGGCTGATGCGCCCGTGGAACAGCTCCAGCCACAAAGGAAAGTACGCGCGGCATCTGAGATAGCTCTCACAAAAGGCGACAAAGATTGCGAGCTGCTCCACGCTGTGCGACCCCAGGTCCGATGTCTTGATCGCATAGTATGTGCAGAATCGCTGGAAGAAGATAGAAGTGGGGAATCCCAAGCCCCTCTCAAGATGGCTCAAGAAGCAGATGAATTCCCCAGGGCGAGGCTTGGGTTCCTTCTTGCTGGACGTGGGAATTCACTAGTTCCCCTTATAGAGGACGCCCGTGTCCTCGAATTTTTTTAAGGCGGCATTGGTGCACTTCGACTTTCCCCACAGATCCTTTGGAGGCGCCATTGAGGGAAGAAGGAGGTCGCTCTATCCGGAGATTTCGGATCGGGAGTAGATCAGGAGACTGAGAGTGTGCGGGGATGGAGAAATGCGAAGATTTGTTTCTCCCTCTACCATTCTCCTTATAAAAGGGATGCTACCCGCCAATCTCGGGCTAGCCGTTACCTCACGGTAATTCTGCCGAAGTTACCATTGGAGTTACCCAACGGCTAGTTTGACCAAGATGACGATCCAACTTCATCCACTCGACTAGCTTGCTCGCCCCTTCGAATCGACTGGGCGCGGTGATTTGAGCATATTTTCCACTCGCCCATACTGCGATTGAGGACACTTTGGGGAACTTCTCCCTTCATTGGAGGAGCCCACCACCGATTCGACTGGGTGTCTACCCGGACTCGCCTACTCCGACTGCAAAGTAGACACCTGCGCCGAATCACCATTGGCCTCGGGGACTACTGATAGAGATATGCCAAATGGGGTATACCCAGCATGATGTTTCGACTGGACCAAGGCTTCTGTGAGTGGGCCTGCAGGACGGCGACTGAAATGCGACTGTTGAGGGAGCCTGGTGACTGGCCCAGTCGGATTAGGTCAAATCCCCCAAGTCCCTAACTGATTTGGTTGTATATCTGTAAAACCTAGCGAGGCACCCCCTATATAAGCCTCCCTAGGGTACTCTCTGAACTTACGTTCCATCATACACCCCATCCAAGCGACTCGCTGCCTAGCCGCCAAGCTCGCCACCCTTGTAACTAACTCGCTGATAATACAATCTAGCAGGAGTAAGTCTTTACCCTACGGGGGGCCGAACCTGGGTAAATCCTTGTGTCTTTGCCCTTATCTCGCTCCCCAGATGGCTGCCCACTCTTACCCCAAATCCTTCCAATCGCTACCCCTAATAGCGAGTGTCGTGGTCATTCCCATGACACTTATGATCCTAGCATGAGACCCGTACGACATCTGGAACAAGAAACATATTAGTCCCTCCGCTGCTGCTCGTCGTGTTGTGATTTGATGTAGGCGTGGATACTCTGTAATTTGAAAAGTAGCCTAACTTGAGGAAAGAAAAAGACGCGCCAAAGCTAACCAAATCTGTTTTCACTATTATTAAATACTCCCTTTTTTTTCCAAAAAATACATGCCACATCAACATGTGCCTTGCTGTGTGCACCATGCCTGTTCATCGACTCACAAAGCCTCGTTGGCGATGGTGCTTTTTTTTTGGATCTTGCAGTGTTGGAGGTTCGGCGTCTATTCCAACGTGCATGTCTATGGCGCTGGAGTTGGGTGGCGGCCGCTAGCTTCGGTGGTTGTAGAAAAACCTAGGGATTGTTTTGTATTTCTTGGTCTCTTAGGATTTTATCTGCATTGTTTTCAGGATAATCATTTTATCCTAGTTTGTCTTTTAGTTTCCACATGTGTTGCTCTATGTAACTTGATTTTCGATAATATGTGGTTGCTCTAAAAACAACTCCCTTTTTTTAAAATATAAGATGTTTTTTTTCAAAATATATGATGTTTTAGTCAGTTTCTACAATGCATGTATCTAGACACCTTTTGGTATATAGGTTAAGAGCAAAATGAGTGAACTTATACACACTAAAATTCATCTAGATACATGTGTTTTATAAAAAGAGTAAAACATCTTATATTTTGAAATGGATGGAGCATGTGATGTAACATTTTTTTCACTACTTAGCACTAGAGACTCTTATACATCAATATGTAAATAACAATAAAATTTTCTCCCTCCTTCCCATCATTTTTGTTGTGATTTTAGTTCAAATTTGAACTACAGTCACATAAAAAAGTACAGAATAGAGGGGTAGGACGGACACAAGTGTTATGAATTTGATATGGGATGGCCCGATCTTCTCAGCAAGCACTTGTCGATGATGATGGTGGATGATAGATAACTAGTATGTAGCTATGATCTCTCCCGCTCGAACCCTGATGCCAATGCAATAGCTCTCGAACCTTGTAGGATATTCACAACACCACACTCTTGCGCACATAGCTGTCGACCACGAATGGTAGTTTGCAATCTACTAATTCCTAGTAGAACAACAGATCACACTCAATTATAGTTGGTAAAATTGATCACAGGGTAATTCCAAAGGTTCTATGAAAGAAACAACTCCAAAATATGTTAACGTTGTCTCAATATTTCCTTCTAGTTCAAGCAGTCAGAATCACTGTAATCACTGTAATCCCTGTATATATATCCTCATCATCCTCCCTTTCTTCATGAAAAGTCGTCCACGACTTTGGGTAAGCTCAAAGTGGAAAAAACAAAAAGAACAACGTGTACGCAAATCATATGTATATATAACATGTTGTATTATTGTTGTGCACATGAAAATTATGTCTAGTATACATCAAGCAACTTAAATTGCAGGTATAAGTGAAGTACAAAGAATTAGTATCATGGTGAAAAACAACTAAATAGATAGTCTTGTTCTTCAATATTAAATTCAGTTTTCTCAAAGAAGATCTATGATCAAAGTTGTGAACAAGATCAAACCAATTCAATATGTGTGAAAACCAAATTGATTCATTCCATGCTTCAACCACGCTACTCTAATTATTATGAACATGATCATGTTGTCCAGTATGTAAGATGCAACTCAATTTGCAAATATCAGTGAAGTCTAAAGTAGTACCATAACTAGACAAAGACTTTTGGGACAAACACAATGGATATGAAAACTTGGGTTCTATTCTAGCAAGATTACAACGATCCAACATAGGTAAAATTACTTGTGTTGGCTGTAATATATCAACTAGATCTGAATTTAGTTTCATACTATCACAAATTTTAGCATATGTCCCACATCAAAAAGACATCGATACACAACATGTATGGCTGAAAACAACATGTTTCAGTTCAGCGATTCTATCACAAGTTATGCATATGTGATCCAAAAGAAAATTTTCATCCATGCTATATTCACCAATTAGATTGAAAGTGAAGCAAGGAGAATATGTGCTAGAATTTAGACATGAAATTTCAGAAATCTTATCCATAGCACAACTCATACTCGTAGGTTCATTTAGCATGATGGAATACACAATCTCAACAAGTGGTATTCGAGCAAGTATTTCTTTATGTGTTAGCAGGACCACATGATCAAAATTTGAATTTGGTAAACTATCACATGGTGTTGAAACATTAGTGCAAGGCGAATTACAAGGAGGCATCAACAAAGGAATAGAATCACAATATGTTGCGCTTGTTGATTGTAGCTCCAAATCAGTACCTATATCAATAGTGTTCTCGTCACATCTAGTAGACACTGGGACATCCTCTGCAAGTGACAATGCACAATCCGACGATGCAGGTTGTAAAATTGATGGCTCACCTGCATAGCACAAGAAACAATACCAGGAATACAAATGATTACATTAGTAGGTTTGGCCGATGGTGGAGGGTGGCTAGCAGCCACTGCAGGTGGCGCCATAGGAGGCGGTGTAGATCTGGCCACAAAACGGCTGGTTGATGGAAAACATGCACGTGACTTAGCCTCCTCAGCTAGCTGTGACTCGGCCTCTCTAGCATGGTGCAACAATTCGTTCATAGTCTTGTACTTGTGATGACGAACAATGCTCTTGATTTGAAGCTTCAATTTTTTGAAAAAAAGCTGCATAGTCATCTCATGGGATTCACGAACTCTAGCATGTTGCATAAGCATCTCCATCTCTATGTAATACTCATCAACTGACATGTTACCTTGCCGCAACTGTGTGAGCTTGTCAAAAACTGATCGTTGCTGAATCGCCACTATAAGGGCCTCAATCGAACGCTGCAAGGTGGCCACATTTACATTGATTGCTATCACTTGAGTTTGAATATTAGTGACTGTGCCAGTATTCTAATCCACTGCCTCTTGCATGTCCTTGATATTCCCATCAATAGACTTGCGCCAATTAACAAGCTCCTCAACCTGCTTTTTCTATGACACAATATCATCATCACTAGTAGACATGATTAGTAGGTTAGTGCAAAAATCAAAATCTGTTTGGTGGAAAATTCTCACAACTCACTCACAACTGACAAGAAAGTAGATCTTACCGTTCCAAAGTGAATAGAGATGCTTTACCGAACGTAATAAAAGACTTATGCACTGATGTGATGAAGTGAATATCAAAGGTATAGTGAACGATCACAGGGCACACATGTTATTTATGGTGGAGCTATATGTATGGTATCCTAAGTACACCGCAAACAAGTCCTAGTGCTGATCGTATAAAACCCAAGAAACACACACGTGGAGAAAAACGTGGCAATGCAACTATACCAAGATGATATTGCTCACCGAGTAAATCCAACGCTCTGATACCAAGATGATATTGCTCACCGAGTAAACCCAGGGCTCTAATACCAAGATGATATTGCTCACCGAGTAAACCCAGCACTCTGATACCAAGATGATATGGGATGGCCCGATCTTCTCAGCAAGCACTTGTTAATGATGATGGTGGATGATAGATATCTAGTATGTAGCTATGATCTCTCCCACTTGAACCGTGATACCGTAGCAAAAACTCTTGAACCTTGTAGGATATTCACAACACCGCACTCTTGCGCACGTAGCCGTCGACCACGAACGGTAGTTTGCAATCTACTAATTCCCAGTGGAACAACAGATCACACTCAATTATAGTTGGTAAAATCGATCACAGGGTAATTCCAGAGGATCTATGAAATAAACAACTCCAAAATATCTTAACGTGGTCTCAATATTTCCTTCCAGTTCAAGCAGTCAGAATCATTGCAATCCCTGTATATATCCTCCTCAGAATTGGAACAATCTCAGTAAAGATGGTATAATCATATCTTAAAATAGATAAGATAGTGGATCTAGATTCCATGACCTCGTGGGAATATCCGGTGCTTGATGAACTTCTTCTTTCTACTTTGCATGACCTCGTGGGATCTAGATTCCATGACCTCATTCTTTTCTTTCTTTTCTTTAATGAAGGCTGGCCTAAATTTTTTGTTACTCTAGCTAGTGATGGTTGAATGGGAGTCTTTCTGTTCTCTTCCTTCGCGTAGAATGTGTAAAATCTCCTGGTCATAAACTTAATGGTTGGTGGGGTTCTGCAATTGTTTGGACTGAATAAAAAGATTCAAATGGTTAGGGTGAAATCCTTGTCGGTGATCCGACTCCGACGCGGTGCCGCCCCCGGGTGGCGCATTTCCTTCCTAGAGGGCGTTGCGGATATCCCAATCCACCTTACTTCGAGTGTCGGGGGAAACCTTAGGTCCAGTACGCTGGTTCGAACAACAACGTTGTATCGGCGACGCTCCCTTATTGAAGGTGTTGTTGGCACTGGGTGATTCAGTGTACTAGGAGCATGGTGGGACAATTTTAGAGGGCGCAACGGTGACGGGTACCCCTGTTTTGTCCGTTTTTTTGACTCGCCACTTCTTTCTTTTCTTTTCTTTTTGGGCGTGTCTTATCTGTTGCCCCAACACTCTTGTTCGTTCGAACTCTTGCATGTGTGGTTGCTTTATTTATAAAGCGGTTCAAAACCTGATTCGAGGAATAAAAAGATTTAAATGATTATTCTATTCCTTCATGTGGAATGCCTAAAATACCCTGGTCATAAACCTAACTAGACCATCGTAGCGCGTGTTGGCGCGCCCGTCTATTTTGAACTATGAGATTTTTCATTAATATATTATAGACAAATGCAAGCTAGGGATTTCAATGATAGGACTTGCTTTCTTTAAATATATCATTTTTGCATGATAGCATGTCCATGTTTTGTAGCTTACGAATGGCAACATCTATTATATATGAGACCTCATATATACATTATAACTGAGATATCTATATCATGCATATACATTCATGAACATACATTACTATACTAGATTTAGGGGTGCGTCTTGGCGCACGACCCCGTAATCTCCGTCTTAATTTACCCAGTATGTTGCGGCAGTAAACATCGGATTGAGAAAACTCCGTGGCTCCACCTCCGCCCGTGGCTGTGCCAGACCCCTCATCTGTGTCGGCTCCGAAGTCGTTGAAGGCGCGTCCGAAAAGCAGTCGGCGGGTCCGAAGTGGGTGAATGGTGACCTCCGCACAGCGAAGCCGTGCCAGGGAGAAGGCTTACTCAGGACGCAAACGGGTCATTTGCACACCAGCGCCATCACTCATATGGCAGGAGGAGAACGACCCCCCATCGGTGGTTCTGGCCAAATGAGCACGTTGGGGACTTTAGGGCAAAACATGAAGCATTGACACAAGGCTTAAATCTACACCCTTTCTCTCTCTGCCTGGCCTCTCCCTCGCGGCGTAGCATATCCGCTTGGTTCCGCAGCAACAGCTTCACGTGCTCCACTGGCGCCACCCCCGCCTTGGCCACCATGACCGCCACGCCGCCCATCATGAAGTCTGCCGCCGTCCTCATCCCCACTCCTCTGCGGCGCTGGCTGCTAGAACCACCGTACCGCTCGCCCATCTCAGCCATCTCCCGTCTACCCTCTCGTCGCTGTCCTGCTGCACCGTCACCCCGCCCGTCCAGCCTTGGCCGCGCCGCCTCATGCCCCGGAGCTTATCCCCCTGATCATCCACCTGCCCAGCCCGCACCTCATGGTGCTCGCCCTCCCCTCCCACACTCCATCCCCGTCTTTGCCGTCGTCGTCTCTCGTCTGCCAGGCGCCTCCTCGGACCTCCTCCCGCCCGTCCTCTCTGCTCTCCACGTTGCCCGCCTCCCGTGACTCTCGCATCAGCTTCTATCGTGGATGACGCTAATAAAAAACAGGTGGGAAAACAATAGTGTGTTTATGATTTTTCCACACTAACCATATAGAACTATATAAAAAAATCCCATGAGAAGACAATGTATGCTGATAAGCGACATAAACAAATAGTAGAAGAAAAAGAAACAATACTACTTCAAACGCAGTTAACTAACAAGAAATGACATCAAACCAGAAAAGAACAATAGTATTTTTCCCAAACAATCCATGATCAGTAAACCATCGATGAAGCACGCTAATAGGTAGATAATGGCTTGAAATCTGAAATTTACAGTAGTCTTTTTCCATGCGCAAAGTGGCATTCAAACAGGAATTTACAATATAGGGCGACCACCAGTATGAGAAGAAGGCAGTATATATCTTGAAAACAGACATCTTAGACACTACAGAATAAGCAGCCTGCCAGTGTTGTGGGTGAATGATAAGGTATCAGTTCCGATGCACTCTAACATGAATATGTAAAAAGAGAACAATTCATATACATTGGACATGAATATGAAAATCCAATATGGGCTCCTCATAGGCTTATAGCTATGAACTAAGCATAAAGATGATGATTCTCCTAATTTTCAAATCCAAGATACAAGAGAGAATTTTTTCCCTAATGTTTTGAAATTCTCCTATTGAATAGAAAAAAGTGGTATTCCAAGGGAAATTGAAGAGGCTCCAGGGCACTATACTTGATCAATTTATTGGCAAGTGGTCTCAATCTCCGATCTGCATTCTGATGTCTGCATGTAATTTAGAACATGATGAGTGAACATGATGTACAAAAGTAACATAACAAAAAGTATGTGGGACTCGAGGTCAAAGAAAATGTGCTGCTCTGATTTAGGAGTGCGCCTTGGGGCACAACCCCTTGACTCTCACACCGGTTTCTATTTTATATAACGCTAAAGAAAAATAGGTGGAAATCGATATTGTGTAACAAAATGCCCCATGAACCAACTTTGTGGACTTTGGATGAAAATTGGCCATTATGCGGATATGTGGGACTCGAGGTCAAAGAAAATGTTAGGTTAAAAAAGAGATGTGTCAGAACTTTGTTGATACTTCAAAGACCATTGTTAACAATGCTCTGTTCTTTGCTGTTCCACTGACTACTACAATTGTTCCTACTATTCGTGGAGAATTTAACTGCTAACCGATAATTCACACTACCTTTGTTTCTGAAGTCCCAGCATCCACCAGCCGGGTGGGTTTTCTTGAACTGTACTTTAACGGTGAGGTGTTCAAACGGATGATCTATTTATTTTAACAATTACATTTATGACTCACATTCGTGCTTGATATCAAATGTTACTGCTGGTCCTATGTCAAAGGAGCATGTCTTTGTGTGTCCTATGTCAAAGGAGGTCGATGATATGTTTAGTGGTCAGCTGTGCAAGAGTGTTGCTAGTGTTTTTCTGAGGAAGCTGCTTTCTTGTAATTCAGACATAGATGCTGCCAAAATTATAGCCCTGGAGAGGAATGTGCACCCCAGGTCACGTCCCTGGACTGACGCTTTTGCTAACATGTATTTACGCAAGTCTGGTGCACTAATGTGTTTTGAACAGACCGTGCTGACACCAAGTGTGATACACGCTGCAATTCTTGACTTGGGCCATGTTTCAAGTGGACCTGAGAGAGATGTTGGACTAGTGGACAGCTTAAGGCAGGGCCAAGGTTCTCTTGTGCCAACTAATCAGATTCAGATGGCAAGTGACAACAGTTCCAAATTTCAGTTCGCTGCATCTCAACTCGAGTCTGACAATGTTTAGATATCTCAGGCTGATGATTACGAGGCAACATCGTCAGTCCTAGTTGCACGGTGGACAAAAGCCAAAGTCCAAGGTGGAAAATCTAAAGGAGAAATCCCAGTTTATCTCAAAAATGATTTGTAAACTTTGTTATCTTAAATAAAACAGGGACATTCATAATACTACTCTAGGATGAGCTTGAGAACAATCTATACAAAACAACTCCATCTCTTTAAATAAAATATAAACAAGACTGTCCTAGATTTAAAAGCAGGATTATTAAACTTCTATAAATCACTCGTAGGTCTTACAATATGTTCATATAGCAAGTGTAGGAGAAACATAACTCAAATAACAGTATAACAATATCAGCAAAAACTGTGCTAAAATACCAGCTCTTAAAATAAATTTCAGAGTTCAGGAGCGGCGATGAAGGAATCTAGCCAACTGTTTAAAAACTAACATCGCTTCATACAGTTGGATCCTTTTCTTAAAACGCAGCAGCTATTCATCTTCTGGCTTCTAAGGGAAAATCCAGTGTGCCTCGTTCAAACTTAAAAGTGAAGTGGTTTCTAGGTGTCTGGGTTGTCAATGTTCCGAACACACAACACTACTGCAGGAATTACATGCTTCAACTCGAGGCGATGCAGAACACTGATTTTGGCTCTCCATAATCTGCTCTATGAGAAGTACCAATAGGTTGATCCATGCACTCAACTTTTTTTGATCAAATCGGTAATTTATTAGAATTTCTGTGATTCAACAGACTGCTGAATAGAGAAGGGATGTAATCCATAATGTGTTACTTGCCTGTGTTGTGAGAGAAGGAGTGATAGGCGACAAGCTTTGCAGACATACACTTACACCATCTTGATTCAAGATACAACATAGCGGTGTAAGGCATAGCAATTTTTGATGAGAATGAACTTCCAGATTTAAATCCCAATCAATGAATTTTCCAAGGCGGTGAAGGGGAAATTATGTCTGACGAAAATCGCACCCCAACATAGCCAGGGAGATTGGGTCCAACTACTGCAAATAAATTCTACTGTTAGAGGCGAGACAAGAAATGCATAGGTAGGATGATTGTGAAAACGTAATATGGACCTGCCGAATCATATCTCTATATTAAGCCAATAACTTCTAAACTAATAAGCACAAAAATGCGAAAGAAAGAATCTTATACAAAATTCTAAGCTAATAAGCCAATAACTTCTAAACATGTATATGCTAGAAAAAGGAGGATAAGCATCATTCCTTTCTTCTCAAAAATTGTCAGATAGTGAATAAAAAAATAGTCATACAAAATCATCCAGTTATAAACAAAGAATCGAGCATATTAAGAGCTTTTCATCATATACCTGCATGTGTAGCTATTGAAATAGCACCAAAGAATATGAACCAAATTTGAAAATGATAGTTGTTGGTAGATAACTATATCAGAGTTCTACCTCCCTTTGCCATAAAAAAACCGCAGATTCTGTCCCTAATTCCATGAAATCAGTCAAATGCAACAAACAAAGTTCAGCAACTTAAAAGAAGGAACAACTGAAGATGTTGTAGATAAAGTAAAACACACCATTCCCTTTCTAGTTGCTTAAGGTCTCAGACAAGAGCCTGAACATCACACCATGCAGAGAAATTAACAACCAACCACCGCTTGATAGAACTGGTCTGAAGCAGCTTCTGAAACAAAAAAAAGAGTCAACAAATTAGTAGAAGGTTGATCAATGATCTATAAGTAAGCATTGAGAACCGAGGAACCTAAAACCAAAAAACATAAGCACACATGATTTATGCGTAGATAATCACCTGTTTAGCCTCAACCGAAGGAGCCAACTTATGTGAATCCTTAGTCTCAGCCTAAGGCGATGATTCCCCAAACAAAGCTCTCTTGACAGATGAAAACTGCTAATATGCAATAAATTGAATCAATCTCATCCTTGAAGAGAATAATATTGTACCTTCCAATTGGTCTTAGGACCAAATATTTCAAGTTGTGCCAACCAGTAGCAGGAGATCGGCGAGGACATCCCACGTTCATCCAGTTGAGTCCCGAGCTGAAGGCAGAAGCGGAGCGCAGCTAACACTACATCGCTCGAGTTAATTTTATGATTGTCAGAGAAAAAAGAAACCTGCAGTTGACCATCATGAACAAGATAAGTCAAAGACTCACAATAAAATCATGAAAGAAAAAGTTGTATGTGTACTGAATTTCACCTTGAATTTTTGTTCATTTCAAATCAATCACCACCATATAATTCTTGTAAAAGCACTGCCATATGTAAAACTGCTCCACAAATTTCTCTTCGTCGGGAAATAACACACTTGCAAATTAAAAACAGCATTTTGGGTTAGAGCAATGGAGGCTGGAGGTGATAGGGCAAGAAACATAGATTCATGTTGAATCCAACTTTATTTAGCCAATTTACCTGCAGATGTAGTAATGGCCATTAATAGATTACCCAAATCACCCAAACCAGAAATCCATCATGAATTATTTATACCTCAGTAAAATATGAGCAGTATCAATCACCAACCTAGCTAATAGGCAACAAGCAGCCAACAGATCAATATGAGCACACCGGCAAGCAAGCAAGCCAAGCACGTATGTGAAATAGCACATGCAACAACAAACCATGAGGACACGAGGGAATCGGAAATGAGAAGGTACCTTTCACAACAGGGAGGCACGTCCAGGCAGATCGGAGGCCACCAATGCTACAACTATGTTTGCAGCCCGCGATCCCTGGCGACGCGGCGGCGCTGCTCCCGCCCGGCCACTTCATGGTGCGCAGCGGCTGGATCGACGCCGTAGCTAGAACGAGCCGTGCTCCTCCTGCCTAGCGCTGCAGCGGAGGAGCTCTTGCCGCCGGCAGGTGGTGCCACAAGAAAACCTAGCGTAGTGGGCAGGACGTGCTGGACGGAACAAGGCGACGCCCTCCCTTGCTGGAAGTTGCGGGGCCTCCTTCATCCTTTGTGACTGGCTGGGGGAGTGAGGCGGCGGCCTCGTCGGTGCTGAGATAGGAGCACTGTGGAGGGGAGGAGGAGAGCGGGAGGGGAGGCGAGGGTCGCAGGCTGCCGAGGATAAAGGCGCTGCTCCTCTCCACCATGGCCACTGCTTGCCACGCTACCTGCTAGCCCGCCGCCGGCTCCCTTGATCCCCGCTGCCGGTTTGCCTTTTTCAGGAGAGAGCAGCCACCACTCCTCAGGGAGGAGGAGTGGGAGCAAGAGGAGATAGAGGGATATGAAGAGAGCAACGGGGAAAGAGAACACGGAGAGGGAGAGGAGCGCAGGCGTTGGCGGAGTGGAACCAGGTGGGGCGGCGGCGGCTGGTCGGAGAGACGGGATTTCCTTGGGGAAGGAGGATGGTGGGGATTGGTTTAGGGTTTCAACTGTCGTGACATTTTGTCTAGATTTTTCACCTCGCGCCGGACTTCGATGCCCCTGCCCAGACCACGTCGTACCCGTCAAAGGCACATTAAAAATATTAATTGGGAGGCTGACATGTAGGCTTAGACAGTTTTCAATAGGAAAGAAATGCAGCTAGCCAGAGAGACTCGGGTGCGTGGGTACCAAGCTTCAGCGCGCACAGCAAATTTGCTGTCGGGGGTAAAAACGACTAACCATGTATGGACGGATGGGATGCGCTCTAGGAGGTCGATCCGGCGGTCCAAATGCGCTAATTAGTGTGGTAACTCTCAGGGGTTGCCCCTATTATACCTTTGGATAGCTCGATACTCATTATTTTGCAGTTCTTCCTCACCCTAATAATTGTGACCTTCATGCGATACTCATTACATTCGGTATATACTTGAGATTTTTTGTTGTGATCGTTTCTTAAGAACGAGGGTAAAAGTTCCACGAGTCAAAGCACTGGTTCTAATTACGTGTATGTTACTTGAAATTTGATTTCATATTCTATTCAATCCAAATTAATGTTCTTAGATTTGTTTAGAGTCGAAAGAAGGACTAAGTAAAACTAAACCAGTTTTTTGACAAATGAAATTATGATTGTTTCATTTTAAACAAATACTATATATTTATTTTTTTAATTGGGCCCTGATGTTTTTAGCCTCGCTTCCCGCACCTTATAGGTTGGTCTACTTGGCGTTGGTCCAAGCTATTTAGTTAACTAGTACTCCTTACGTCTCAAAATAGATGTCGCGGGGTTTTTAAAATTTAGATAAATCTATATACTAAATAGTGTTTAAATTTATCTAAATTTTAATAAATTTAAGACATTTATTTCAAGATTGGAGGGAGTACAATAAAATACAGAGTAATAGGAAACAACAAACCTGGACATCGTTAAACAAGACTATACGGGTACAACCTATCGACCTATCCTGAGTCTTGAACCGATGGCATATACTACCTCCGTTCCGGAATATAAGCCTTTTTAGAAAGCTAAACTAGCTATCTAAAAAGGCTTATATTGTGGAACGAAGGCAGTAATTAATTAATTTAGGGGCGATCGATTGTGTGAACCTAACATGGATCCACCATGGTACCTTAGATCAATGGGTTTGAGTAATCTGGACAAAACTCCATATGAACTCAAGTGGACACAGCTCATCGGGATAAAAAAAAGAACGTGCCCACCAGCTAGACACAGCGACGCCAAAGCCTTCGTAAAATCTGGGTCTTCGCAATGAGTACTCTCTAAGAAGAAGGAACAACCAAAGCTTGACATCTGGATAGTGTTATTCATGATGTTCAGTCGTCTCCTATATATATTAACTATCGCCATTGGGTCATGGTACACACTATAATTTTGCATCAAACAAAATTCGAGAGGTGTAATCTCGGCCGTAAAAGGCTTTATTAACTTAATTTAAAGTCAGGCCTTTTGAGCCATCCATCTAAAAACCGAGAGATGTAAACAGTGAATGAAAGATGACCCATGATTATAAAAGGCATTGTTATAAGGAAAACGATATTACTTCCCTGGAGGATAACGCATCGTGATCCCCCAAGTCGCTCGCACGCCACACGTCCCTCGACGTGGAGAGAATCAGCCCCGGTGGGTCCCACACACGTTCTTCCGTATCCCTTCCTTCTCCTTTCTTCCCCAAATCGAGTCTGCAGGGAGAGCTCGCACCTGATGCACGCCATGCCGCCAAGCACCTCCTATCTAGCCATCGGCATCGTGCACCTCCTCCTCTCGCCCGCCGCTAGCCTCATGTACCTCCTCGTCCTTTTTTCTCTGCCTCTATTCTACTCGGCGGCTACCACAAGAGCCTGAGGGGCGACCAAAAAATCGAGCTCCCCCACGGTGCGGATGGCCTGTGGATGCGGGAGCAACACCTTGACTCCGATGCTACAAGTGGCGGCGGAGCTATGCTACAACGGCTGTAGCTCTCGGTACAAGCGGCGGCGTCACTTGCTACAAGCGCGACGGTGCCTTGCTACAGAGGCGGTGACAACATGCTACAGAGGCGGCGGCAGCCTTAGCGGGCTCGGAATTTTATAATGGGTATTCATAGTAAAAAAATGATGAAAAAAACAACAAAAAATGGTGCGGGGAGCAGCACTTGATCTTGTGATCAAGAGGCTTGTAAGCATTTGACCTAACAAACTACTCCTATGCATACTTTGTTATAGAATTTCAATTAGTTTTCTATACAAACAGACTAAAATATAGGGCTCTACCATATAATTTAAAAGTTTTGGCAAAACATTTGGGTATTCAGCTGAATACCCTTGATACTAGCTCGGCCTGCCCCTGGGCGGCGACGACCTCCTACAAGCGTGGCGGCGCTTTTGCTACAGAGGCGTTGGCCGCTTGCTACAACAACGTCGGCCGCTTGCTACAGAGGCGACGGTGATCTGCTACAGAGGCATGCCGGCGCTTTTGCTACACAGGCGGCAACGACCTGCTACAAGCGCGACGAAGCTTTGCTACAAAGGCGTTGGCTGCCTGCTACAGCAGCGTCAGCCGGACTTGCTACAGGGAGCTGACGACGTTGCTACTGGAGGCAGCCGGACTTGCTACATGGAGCTAACGGAGTTGGTACACGATACGACATACTTTCTACATGGAGTTGGCGGTGTTGCTACAAGAGGCAGCCCGCGTTGCTACCTGGAGTTGGCGACGCTGCTACCATGGCCCGACGGAGGTGCCATGAGCAGCGAACGGAGGTGCTACGAGCACCTTTGCTCAATGCGACAGGTTGCTTTTGTTACTAGCGGACGGTCACTTTTGCTACCTGCATCCAGTTGTTTTGCTACGAGCAACGAATGGTGTTGCTACAAGCGCCGCCTCCGCTACCTTGGAGGTCTTGGAGAAGCTGGGACGACCATCTTCTCTGGCAGTGGCTTTTACCGCTGCAGACACGAAAGCCATGGGACAGTTATAGAGGAGGGAGAGAGAGAGAGGTGGGGACGAGTGAGGACGACACGGAAGCCTGAGGGAAATTGGAGAGCAGGTCAAGGGATAGAGAGGCGAGGACGCGGAAGCCTGAACGCGCGTTGACCGGATCTGGGACGACTTGATCGAAAGGATAGGGATCGGGGGATCAAAACCCCGGAGGGGCGCACGGTATGCTGTCCGGTAGTACCCGTTTTGACTCTCCATACTAATTTGATTATAATTTTGTAGTTGCCATCTGGTTCTTCAAAAGATGCAATACTAACTATTTTATTTTTCTTGCATAGATCCCAGAATGGAACAATGAACATGATGGTTTGCATAGCCTCTTCTACAGGTTCACAAGCGACGCCATTATTTCCTTATCTGGTGCTGCTTCATCCTAATCAATGGCATAACTATCCTCTGCTACGTATTTCACTCGTGGTTTGCATTCCCGCTCTAGACGTCCTCTTATGATGCCATCATAATTTCTATCTGGTTGATTCTTAGCTATGATAGTAACTACATGCCATTGTGTAGCTCAACGCAAATTCTGAGTCACCCAACGACTATGCATTCCAGGAGATGCCACTGCTTCCATATATATTTGCTGAAATGACCTTGTTTGTTTATATTTGCTGAAATTCTGAGAAACACTTTGTTTGATTGCTCATTTAATTCTAGGCACACTTGTTGTCAACACCCGGATTTTTAATCCCAGATGACTGTTATGCCATACATCGCAATCCCGGGATTACCATTTTTGCGAGACATAACAGAATTGGTACCACAGTGCATCATTCATTACAAACCATAATAAAGGTCTTACAAATAAATGATCTCATGATCCAGTCTTAATACAATCAAAATAGCGGAAAATAAACATAGTAGGGGCTCCATCTTCTGGGTCACAGGCAATGCTGACGATGGGAGATGATCGTAGTTGTCATAGACCTCCTGTTGTCCATCTTCCTGGTAGTCCTCCTCATAGTCTGGCCACGGGAATAGCCAGGGACAAAGCCATGAGTACTCTTTAAGTACTCGCAAACTATCACTAACAAGTAAGGTAGTTCTAGTAGGAATCTTAAGCTCTAGGTTTATTTGCAAAAAGCCAGGTTTATTTCATAAGGAGTTCAAAAGTAAAGAATCTAATTTAATCACTTAAGTGGAAACCTAGTTTTCATGTCCACAACCCTGTTGTGGTCAAGTCAAAGTCATAGTTCAGTTCACAAGTCATTTTGAAAACATCTGACAACGGAACAGTATGGCCACTCCAACTGTCCATGACCACGGACGTAACTATTCGAATAGTTTGACACTCTGCAAAGGTGGTACACTTTCACCACAAAATTCGATACACCCGTCAGAGATAACTCTGAATCATCATACTTAGTATGTGGATAATCAGTCATAACCTTTCAATTACACACTCTAGTATAGGCACCTCCCCTATGAGCTTGGCCTCCCAGCCATGGCCATCTACCATCTTGGGCACTACATAGGTGGAAATTCACATTCACGAGGTAGCCTCATCTCAACCTCTTTCCGCGAGGGAACTCATACTAAGGCATATAAACTTCTAGTTAATCCCTACCCAATTCGAGTATTGTGGTTGTACGGTAAAATTGGAATAGTATAGCATCCGGACCCAATCATCAGTTTTTATAAAGGGGCCAAGGCTCATGCCTCAACATTTTCATCATCAACCATTGTGTTTCTCAACACATGTCAAAACATTTCAATAGAATGAATCATTCCAAGGTTTTCATAATCATTTTCACCAAGTATTCCCATCTAAAGTGATCAGTAGTAGTTTAGCACTAGCAACTCACAATGATGGTGTCACTATTGAGGGGTGCTAATAATCAAGTGTAAATATCCAAAGCTACTTTTATGCTTTTTAATGGCATCTAAGTATAACTAATTAGGCCTAGTTTTATACTCTTTATGGTATCTATCCTATTTTTCCAATACTCACAAATCACTAACTAAAGCTAAAGAACTTTGGTAAAAGTAAAAGAATAAAGCTTGCAAGTAAAACTTTGGATAAGTAAAAGAATAAAGCTTGCAAGTAAAACTTTGGATTGGTATAATCAAGGTTGCATAACCAAAGCATGCCTAATGCATCTTGCATAGGTTATCATGTTTGCAAGTGTTAGCTTGCATAGTTCTAGCTTGCCTTGAGTAGTGTAGTGGTTGAAGTTCTCTTCTTCTTCTTCTTCTTCTTCTTCTTCTTTTTGGTAGTACTCCTCCTCCTCGTATCCCGGGTCGGTACTATCATCTATAAATGAATACGAGGTACACAATCACCAAACAATACTTAACTACTTCTATATAGTACACAAAGTCTCACACTAGATGACCTAGCATCATCACAATCATCACATGAAATAAAGACCTAATCTTATTTTTCTTATTTTAGAAAAGTAATTTCTACTCATTGAAAATACTTAAGATTTAATATTCTCCAATTAAAATATGGGATCATGTTGACACATGTCATCACCACATATTCTAATACTTGGGATTTTGATTTAAAGTGGTGGTCATATTTTATAAAGTTTAAAATTACTATTTAATACAATTAAAGTGACTAGATATGCCTATATAGCATTCTTTTGGTACTAGTACAAGCTCACTGCATGTAAACCTACATATTTTTTACATATTCAGATAGATCTTGTCAAATGTCATTTTTGAGAGTTGGAATCAACTCAAAAGGATTTAGGGTTGATTTTTGAAAAATGTTTGAAGTTGGAAAAGTCTCCGTCTTGTTATTTTTTACTATAGGTGATCTATAATTTCAAATGATTTGTATCCAACGGGCTTGGATAGATAATTTGAATACCTTTCGAACAAAATTAGAATGATGCAATTTGGTTCAGCAAATCTCTTTGAATTGATTTTTGAATCTACTGACAAAATCTAGATTTAACTAAAATGGGAAAAATCTATTTGAATTGACGGGTTCTGCGCGGGAAACTAACTGGCCGGCCCAGCTACGCGGCACGCGCGCAGCGGGCTGCTGATAGGCGGGTCCTACTAGTCAGCGACTCAATTAACGTGAAGCGGTACGTTTCAATCTGGGTCGTGCGATTAGACTAGGATCTACGACTGTGGTTCATCGTCTCCAGCGACTAGCTCTGATGAGGAACGAACCCTAACGCGATGGTGGGGGTACGTGGGGGCTCACCTGGGCTCCAGCTAAGGTCGACGATGGGGGCGAATGGGGTTGTCATGGACGGCGAGTCGAATGGTGGTCGCAGCGGCTCCTGGGGCGGCTCCTAGCTCCGGTTCCTCTTCTCCACTGCAGCGGCGGGCTCCGGTGAAATTCTGGTGATGTGGTGCTCGCCTTGCTCTAGGGAAAGGTGTGAGAGGTGTCTGAGAAAGAGGGGAGTGATATGTGTGGCGAATTGGAGCTGGGGTGGCCTCTATTTATACACCGGCGAGAGGGATAGAGCGGCATGGCTCGGGCTCGTCGGCAACATCGATATAGAGGGCTAGCAACATGGCTGAGGGTAGGGGTCGTCACGGTGCTTCAGGGCGGTGGTCATGCGCATGATGGCGCGGCATGGGGCGGTCGAGAACGGTCGGGAACGGTCCATGTTCTCGGCAGGAACGGCGGCGTTCGAGATGGCGGATAGTGCCTACGGTCCACGCGGCAGCAAACAGGCGTGTCTGGGGGGTAGCTGGGGTCACGGCGAGTGCGGGCACGCGTGGTGAGGGCTAGGCGCGGCGTGTGTGCGCGTGTCGGCTGCAGCGCTCTAGCACGCTCTCAACATGGCAAACAGAGAGGTGGGCGTGGGGATCGCGGCTGGTCCACAACGTGTCTCTGGTCTAGGGGTGGACAGAGGGTGGCAGTGGACGGTCGCCTGTCTCCTGGTCATCGTGGGAGAGGGCGGCGCGGTCTGTGGCGAGTGGTTCTTGGTCGACCGGCGCGGCGAGCTTTGGGAGGTGCTGCACTGGCGCGAATGACAAAGGGGGGAGTTGTCCACTACGCTCCTAGACACTGGGGGAGACAGGGGGAGAGAAATGGGGCACTAGTGGCGATTGATCACTGCTCAGAATAGTAGAAGTTAGGCAGTGGTTTATCTATGTCTGCAAGGTGCTCGACCAAATGGCCGCATGAATTCAAGTTTTAAATTTTTGGATTAATTTTGGTGATTGTGCTTGTTGCTTTCTTAGGTGTCTATGGTTGCTGGGAAAAGTCAAGTGGAATTGATTTGGTTGGTTTTTGAAAAAGGGTGATCTATGCATATGAACTTGATTGAATTTTGCAATGCCCTTTAAAATGATTTAGAATTTGTTTCTGTTAGTTTGTAAAGTGGTCTTGGATTCACTTTTACTTGGTCTAGCAAGGGGTGAAAATAATTGGGAAAGTTTCTGTTAGAAATCTTTGACTAGAAACACACAAAGTGGTCTAGTGATTAATTTTGGTCAAAATGACCATTTGATCATATGATTCATATTTGAATTTATTTTCTTTTGATTTTGTTTGTAAATGGGCCTAGATGATGTAGCACTCATCTTTAAACCATTCCTTATCATTTGTAGCAATCAAACATGGCAATTGCACTCATTCATACACGAATACAATTCACACATACACTCATATTAAATTTAGTAATAAAAGTTTTTGTTAACCCTAAACTTAGGTGATTTGAACTTGATAATCTTGATTAATATTTTTTGGGGTGTTACAAACCTTCCCTCCATAAACAAAATCTCGTCCCGAGATTTAAGAAAAACTAGGAATTAAATAGATTTGGAAACTCAGTCCTAATATAATCTTCTCGCTCCCAAGTAGCTTCTTCTTCAGTATGGTTACTCCACTGGATCTTGAGAAACTTGATACTCCGGGTCCTAGTTGTTCTGAAGGCTTCTTCCAAAATACGAATGTGTACTTCACGATAAGTTAGATCCTTCTTGATATCTATTGCTTGGTGATCGATGTTCTTGAACACTTCGGTCTTCTCCGGAACTTCTAGGAATTTGCAAAGTAACGAGATATGGAACACATTATGTATGGATGACATCTCCTCTGGCAGTTGCAGTTGATATGATACTTCTCCTCGGTGATTCCAAATCTTGAAGGGTCCAATATATCTGGGAGTTAACTTCCCTTTCCATTGAAAACGTTGCATTCCTTTGAAGGGTGATACTTTGAGATACACAAAATCTCCGTCATTGAAGGTCATGTCTCGACGTCTCTTGTCAGCATAACTCTTCTGTCTGGATTGAGCGGTCTTGAGGTGTCCACGAACTTTGTGAACCTTCTCTTCGGCTTCTCATAGGATGTCGGGTCCGAAGATCTGACTCTCTCCTACTTGCGACCAATTCAGGGGGTTACGACACTTCCTTCCATACAGAAATTCAAATGGGGCCATTTGCAAACTGGCTTGATAACTATTGTTGTATGAGAATTCTGCGAAAGGCAGACAATCTTCCCATTTTGATCCATATTCTAGCACACAATCTCTCAATATATCTTCTAAGATTTGGTTGACACTTTCAATTTGTCCATCGGTTTGCGGGTGGTAAGCTATGCTGAAGTTTAGCTTGGTTCCTAATTCTTCTTGGACTTTCTGCCAAAATCTTGAGGTAAACTGGGTTCCTCGATTCGATACTATGGTCTTAGAGGTTCCATGCAAACTGATGATTCTAGCAATGTACAGCTCTGCTAGCTTCGAACTCTGGTAGGTGGTCTTGACAGGTATAAATGGCTACCCTGGACAGTTTATCAACTATGACCCAAATAGAGTCATTTCCCCTACTAGATGTAGGCAAACCGGTAATGAAATCCATTCCGACAAAATCCCATTTCCATTCCCGAATCTGCAATGGTTACAAAAGTCCTGCGGGTCGCTGATGTTCCGCTTTGACTCTTTGCAGATATCACACTTGGCTATGTAGCTTCCAATTTCTCTCTTCATCTGGTGCCACCAAAATTGCTCCTTCAAATCCTGATACATCTTCGTTCCTCCGGGATGGATAGAATAAAGAGCATCATGAGCTTCCTGCATAATGACTTGTTTCAACTCGGAATCTGCTGGTACACAGATATGTCCTTTGTACCACAAAACTCCTTTTTCATCTTGGGTGAATCCGGGTACCTTCCCTGTACCAATACGATGCTTAATTCAGTCGATGCTTGCATTTCCTTTCCGTGCCTCCTTGATCTGACTGATCAACATGGGTTGAAGTTCAATACTGGCTAGGAATCCTTCGCTAACTAGCTCCGTTCTAAACTGCTCCAACTCTTCATGCAAACTTGGTTGGGCTTCTTTTATCATGGTGTTTAATCTACATGGCAATCTGCTAAGAGCATCCGCTACCACATTGGCTTTGCCGGGGTGATAGTGAATGTCAAGGTCATAATCCTTGATTAGCTCTATCCATCTCCTTTGCCTCATATTCAGCTCCTTCTGGGTGAAAATATACTTCATACTCTTGTGATCCGAATAAATCTCACAGCGGTTACCCATAAGATAATGATGCCATGTCTTCAAAGCTAAAACTACGGTTTCTAGTTCTAAGTCATGGGTAGGGTAGTTTTGCTCATGTTGCTTCAGTTGTCGGGACATATAGGATATGAATTTGCCTTCTTGCATCAACACATATCCGAGACCAATCTTGGATGCATCACAATACACATCAAAAGGCTTCTTGATATCCGGCATAATCAGAATTGGGGCTGAAATCAATCTCTTCTTGAGCTCTTGAAAACTTGCTTCACATTTGTCCGTCCATTCAAACTTCTTATCTTTCTTCAATTGGGTCATCGGTCTTGCGATGCTCGAGAATCCTTCAACAAACTTGTAGTAATATCCTGCTAATCCGAGAAATGTGCGAACTTGGGTTTGAGTGGTTGGGGCTTTCCATTCTTCAACATCCTTAATCTTGGTGGGATCGACAACAATTCCTCCTGCTGACACGGTATGTCCTAGGAATCCTACTTCCTTCAACCAGAACTCACATTTTCTAAACTTGGCATACAACTGATGCTCTCTAAGGATTTCAAGGATGGTTCTCGGGTGTAGCTCATGGTCTTCTTCTGACTTGGAATAGATCAGAATATCGTCGATAAAAACAACTACAAACTTATCCAGGAAGTTCATAAAAATCTTATTCATGAGATTCATGAAATAAGCGGGAGCATTGGTTAATCCAAAAGACATGACCGTGTACTCATACAATCCATATCTGGTAGTAAAGGCGGTCTTTGGGATATCCGTTGCACGAATCTTGAGTTGATGATAACCAATTCTAAGATCAATCTTAGAAAACACTCTGGCACCAGTCAACAGGTCAAACAGATCCTCTATCTTTGGCAGTGGGTACTTGTTCTTGATGGTGACATCATTCAGCTTCTTGTAATCCGTGCACAAATGGTTACCTCCATCCTTCTTATCCACAAACAAAACAGGTGATCTCCATGGCAATGCGCTTGGTTGAATCAAACCTTACTCTAGCATAGCATCGAGTTGCTTCTTCAGCTCCACTAATTCAGATGGGTTCATACTATAAGGCCTCTGAGCTATGGGTACAGTTCCAGGAACTAGTTCAATGATGAAATCGATATCCCGATCTGGGGGCATATAGGGCAATTCATCTGGGAATATGTCGGGGTATTTACAGACTACTCTGACTTGGTCTAGGGTTAGTTGGGCTAGACTCTTGTTGCATTTGAATTGACGGGGCAGCGTCTCAGATACATGCTCTACTAATACTCCAGTGCTACTGGTCATGGTTATGGCTTTCTTGGCACAGTCGATTAATCCTTTATATTTTGACATCCAATCCATTCCTAGTAGTACTTCCAAACCTTTGGTTCCAAGTACTATTAGATTAGAATAAAAATCTATTCCATGGATTCTGATAGGTACAATCTTGCAATTTTTTCTAGCTTTGGTGGTTGAACCATGTATTTGAGCTATCATAACATGCTTCAATTTTGTTGGCTAGATCTTACTAGTGCATGCAAATTCTTCTATAACAAACAAGTGCGATGCTCCAGAATCAAAAAACACTCTTGCAAGTACTGAGTTAACAGGAAACATACCCAGTACGACATCTGGCGCTTCCTGAGCTTCTTCAGCATTCATGTGGAACAGTCGGCCGTTGCGGTTGAGCGAGTTCCCTGGGGCAAACCTCCTTCCAGGCTAAACACGGCGTTGCTGCTGAGCGGGTGCATTCACATTGGTGGCTGCAGCTAGCTTCTTGGAGCACTCGTTGGAGTAGTGACCCTTGACTCTGCATTCAAAGCAAGTAATTAGGGACTTGTCTTTTCCTGCAATAGGCACAGCATTGCTTCCAGTCCTTGGGGCAGTATTGTTGTTGTTGTTGTTGTTGGACTTGGGTGGTGCACGGTTGAAGTTATTGGAGTTGTCGGGGTTATTGTTGCGGTTTCCTCCATGCCTTGGGTTTCCTCCTCCACGGTGGGGATAGCTTGGACGGGACATAGGGGGTATGTTGTTTCTTGCGGCATATCCTGCAGACGGGTTGGGCGATACTTCTGGGTATTGTGGGATGCAGGCTGGTGCATCATGCGACTCTTGCGGTTGTCATTGGCTTGGTTGATCTTCCCTTCCATCTGAATGGCAGATTCCACTAAAGCTTCAATATCATCAAAGGGAATGTTGACTAGCAAGGTTTGCATCTCATCATGCAGTTCGTTCAGGAATCTCTCTTTCTTCTTTGCTTCTGTGTCAATCTCATCAGGGGCATATCTAGCTAGTGACAGAAATTTGTCACGGTACTCAACCACAGTCATCCTTCCTTGTTTTAATTCTCTGAACTCATCTCGCATCCTCTTAATCAGACCTGAGGGCACATGAGTCCGGTTGAACTTGATTTTGAACTCATCCCAAGTTATCATCTGACCTCCGTTCATGGTACGGGTGCTATTCCACCAGGCTCTTGCATCACCTACCAGATAATGGGTGGCAAATAGTACTTTTTCATTGGCTTCAATTCCTGCGACTTCTAAGTTGTTCTCCATGGTTTCGGCCAGTCATCAGCATCTAAGGGCTCTTTAGACTTATTAAATATAGGGGGATTGGTATTTTTAAAGTTCTTGAGCTTTGATCCATGGTTATCCTGGTTTTCGTGGCCTTGATAATTGTGGGCCATCTGAGCTATATATTGAAGAGTGGCTAAGTTGGCTTGATGTTCGGCTCGACTAGCTTCACGGTCAGAAACTAGCATTTGCAGAATCTGCAGCATTGGGTCCTGAGATGAACTGCTTCCTCCGGGATTTCCGTGAGTCATCTGAAGATTGAGATAAATAATGAGATAAGAGGGAAATCTCTAAGGTTCGTGGTTTTGTTTCAAAAGCTTTACTTTGAGTTTGACTCAAGTTTTGCAAACTAACAACTTCTTCTCATTCATTCATTCATAGCACCCAATACAAACACACACCACAACACAAATAGAAAATAGATGGTTTTATGAACCATTCTATGAAGCTACGATACAGTGGGACCGGGTACAACTCACTCCTACGGTAGTGGTCAAGTGCATCTAGTCATCATCAATGAAGGCAGAGTCATCATCATCAGTGTGGAACTCCATGGCATCGTCCTCCAGGTAGTCATCATCATCACTGAGGTAAGAGTAGAGATCTCCACGGATATCTTCCCCTTCCTCCTGCTTCGCTTCAAGCTAGATCTCCTGTTCATGGATGGTCTTCTCGAGAGTGGCCACCGTCTTGCAAAGACGATCGATGATGCGATCCTTCTTGTCATGCTGACGATGAAGTGATTGGCGCTCCTTGGCAAGGATGGCGAGGGCCTGGTCCTTCTTGACTGCAATGGCATGGTTGTGGTTGGCGTAGGCACATGCGTTGTCCAACTCCTGCTGTCTATCATTGATGGCTCAATGTTGATGTAGAGCTCGTTGGGGAACCCCAAGAGGAAGGTATGATGAGCACAGCAGCAAGTTTCCCTCAGTTATGAAACCAAGGTTTAATCAAACCAGTAGGAGCAAGGAAACACCCCAAAGGTGTTGCTAGCTAAGCCATGGCAGGGCACACTACCGGTGCTAGTAGCAACATGGAGACCTGCACAACATAACCACAGAACTTTGTCCCCAACTTACGATGAGGTTGTCAATCTCACCGGTTTTGCTGAAAACAAAGGATTAAACGTATCGAATGGAAGGAAGTAATAGTTTGCAGAAAGTAAACACAAAGCAGTAAACAGTTTGTAGATTGTATGTAAAAGAAAGGACCAGGTTCCATAGTTCACTAGAGGTAGATCTCCTTAAGATAGATAACATGCTAGGTGAACAAATTACAGCGGGGCAATTGACAAACATCGAGAAAGCAATACATGCATATACTAATCATCTTGACTCCTTTGGAACTTGATTGGGCATTACAACATTATACATAGACCGCCATCCAACTGCATCTATGACTAATAATCCACCTTCAGGTTATCATCCGAACCCCCTCTAGTATTAAGTTGCAAGCAACATATTATTGCTTTACGAATTGCGTGTAAAGTAAACAATATGATTGTTCTATGAACAAATGATTGTTGTTTTCTCCCTAGTAGCAACAACACATCTAGTACCTTAGAGATTTCACTCACTTCCCCAGATTACCAGAGGCATGAACCCACTATCGAGCATAAATACTAACTCTTGGAGTTGCTAGCATCTACTTGGCCAAGATAGCTACTAACAACGGAAAGCATGCAAGATCAGAAATAACAAAGACATGATAGAATCAATAATCAATCTAAAATAGCATCTCAATATCCATCGGATCCTCGCAAACAAAACATGCAGAATTACAAATAGATGATCTTGATCATGCACGGAGCTCACAAAATCTAGACATGAAAGCACAAAGGAGGAGAACCAACCATCTAGCTACTACATGGACCCGTAGTCCAGAGATGAACTACTCACGCATCACACCGGAGGCTTGCATGATGATGAAGAAAGCCTCCAGGGTGAATTCCCCTCTCCGGCAGGGTGCCAGGAAGAGCTTCAGATCACTCCCGATCTAGGGATGGAGATGACAGCGGCTACAGACTCTTTCATGGATTTTTGATCGGGTACTTAGGGTTTTGGTCCCGAGGGCAATATATAGGCGGAAGGAGAGGCTGAGGGGGTGCTAGTGTCGGCCAGACCACCCCCTGGCACGGGCCAGGCCTGGCCGTGCGGCCAGGTGGTGTGGCCGGCCCCTAGCTCTTCTCCGTCTCGTATTCTGGCATCAGATGTCTTCCGAAAAAATAGGCACTTTGGCTTTTGTCCCATCCAATTCCGAGATTATTCATTTTCTGACTTTCCTGGAACCAAAAACAGCAGGAAATAGGATGCTGGCACTGTGGCTCTTGTTAATAGGTTAGTCCCAGAAATCATATGAAAAGTACTCCAAAGTGTGGACAAAACACAAGAAAGTAGATAAAACCAAGCATGGAACATCAAAAATTATAGATACATTTGCAATGTATCAACATCCCCAAGCTTAACTCCTAGTCGTCCTCGAGTAGGTAAGTGATAAAAAGAAAGAATAATTTTTGAGGTGACACACACCATCATAAACTTGATCAAAGTATTTGTAAAACATTCAATGCTGGGATCATAGTACTTCAATCATAACATGAAAGACAAAGTTCTAGCAATAAGACAAGGAAACTATGATGCAACATGAAAAGGCACAAACAAAAGATTCATGAATAACAATGCTTTGCAAGACGTTTGTTTGTTTCACATAAAGAAAACATAGCATAATAGCATTCAGCTTGTCCCTCATAGAGTAGCAAATATAATTGCATAGGACACCTTCAAAGTTCATAAGAGTGACTAGATACAAATAGTTTAAAACAAGCAATATCAAGTTATGCATCAATCAACTAGTCTTGGGACAATGCACATAGAACTAAGAATGGCCACTATGCTCTCAAAGTAGGTGCATAAAGGTAGAAGGTGGAGACTCAATATAATGGTGGAAGAAAGGCCTTCATAGAAGGAAGTAGGGATTCAAGTCTCATAAAGAGCTTCCAAAAATTATGGTACTTATAGCTTTTATCTCTCGTTGCCCCTATCTTAAGCATCTTGAAGTGATTAAGGTTAAAGTGAACAAACTATGGTGTACATGCTTGACGAAGTATAAGTCAGGAATCTCATGTCCCTTGAATACGAGGGCCGCTCCTCATGCTACTCAAGTTTACTCACCGGTAAGTTCTTGTCATCGTAAGTACATGTGTATCATAGAGAACCGCCAATGGGGTACCCCTTGCCCGATGATACGGAAGAATCCCCATATCAAAATGACAAGGCAAGCAGACAACGAGCATCTCAACAATCTTCTTATTTACCATGGAAATATGGTGCTTTTTTCTCTCTTTCCTCTTTTCATAATCTCTTTTTTTTTTTTCTGTTTTTCTCTTTTTCTCAATATAGGACTCTTTTTTTATAAGAAGAATGCTTCATAGACAGCTCATTATGGTTACGCTGCAGGTTTCCACCATGTCAGCATGGATTAGACCAGCGGCCCAGGCGTTTCTCTAACACATATACATAACTCCATGGACTTACAAGCTCAACTTTCATTTCACACTAACGACATCCATATACAAAAGAGCATGATATCAACTAGGTATAAAGTACCCGTGCAATGTTGAAAGCGTTCCCCATGACAACATGGTTCTGCTAATTCCCAACAAATAAGTGCAAGCATATACAACATAGATGACACAATGGTTCAAGTTTTTTAAGGGCAAGAAAAGTACAGTGTGCCATCAAGTTCGTGAGAGCTTTAATCACTAGTTTTCTCATAACAAGTTTTATTTGGAAGGTAAACAAAAGCATGAATATACTTGGAATAGCATAAGCTAGTAGGTAGGTATAGTGGACTCTTTGGAATAACTTGGTTTAGGGAGTTGGATGCATGAGTGGAACTCATACTTGGTTGTGGAGGCTAGCAAAAGACTGGGAGCGACAAACTAAGAGAGCAATAATGGCCATAATCATGCAGAGCGACAAAACATCATTGATCAAAGCATAAAATGATACTACAAGTTGAAAACTAAAGGATCATAAAGGTTATGGTGACTTTGGATAGTCATAACATGGTGTGAGCATGCGCCAAGTCAACCCAAATAAAGCATCAAAGGAGAATACCACTATACTATGCTTTAATATGCTAAAACAACGCATGATTCATCCAAGGCACATTAAGCAATCTCAATTGTTTATAACAAGTCATGCTACAGCAAATAATACTAAGCATAAAGCCAAAAAAATATCAAGCATGGCATGACAAAGCATAGGCCACCGTCAAAAACAAGCTCTCTTTAACACTTAAGCATGAACTTTCCTACTCTTTTCCAAACCAAACCAAACTATTTGAAAACCAATGTATGAAAGAGGGGGTCCAACCAGTTTATTCAGCAAACTAAGCAAACCAAGCAAACAAAAAACCAAAACGAAAACAAAAAAGAAGACGCTCCAAGAACAACACAACTGTGCATAAAACAATAAAAATGAAGCGTTTGGAAGAAACCTAGAAATTTTATTGATGAAGAGGGGGATGCGTTGGGCAGCCCCAAGCTTTGACCCTTATACTTCTTGGATATTTCTAGGAGTGACACGCTTGGCATCCCCAAGCTTGATCTTTAGTCCATCCTTCATCTCATTACTCATTCCTTCCGTACACCGGAAAATTTTCCTTCATACAAAACTTCACACAATCTTTATTAGCAACATTAGTGCACCCAAGATAATAAGTCTTAAGGTTCATTTATAACACCAATAAAACTTTCATTAAAACACTAGCTACTGTAGCACTTCCCTAAAAAAGCTCAATTCCCCAAAAGAACTCAAAAAGGAACCAACAAGAAGCAAATGCAGAAAATGGCAGAAATCTGTCAAAACAGACCAGCAGGTAAAGACGAATTTTTTCGAAGACCTTATGTTGCTCCAATAAAAATGTGTTGAACTAGCTAAAGTTATATAACAACCTGGGGCAGAAACACAAAAATGCACGCCTCAAAAAGACGTTCGTAGATTTTACACGAATTTTTATGGTAAAGCACAGAAATCTGTTTCGGGACAGCAACTTTCCCAATCATTACTTCTCTCTCATTAGAGGTTACTCTTGGCACAAAAAGCAAATAAAAAACGATAAGGAGCGGTTATTACTGAAGTAATAACTTCCGAGAATCATATAAAACTTTTGGGTTATCTCCCAATAAGTACTTTTCTTTAACGCCTTTAAGTTAGGCATAAGAAGCAAGAAGAAGAATCAAGTTTTCTCAAATGAAGAAGCATTAAGATTAATACCAGAAATATGTTCAACAAGCCAAGGTATATCATCCAAATAAGTTCTAGAGGATCCTCTCTCAATGCTCTTAGGTTTACTATTTTCATCAAAAGGGTTTTCAGGAACAATCCAATCAAGATTCTTTTCTATGGCTTCATGTATTGCTACCAGTTTAAAGGGTATTGGTACCTTAGTTTCCTCCTGTAACATCCCAAAACTTTAATCCAAGGTTATTAAGATCTAAATCATCAAAATTAGGGTTAACAAAAACTTTTTCAATTAAAAATTATTAAAGCATTCATATGTGTGTGCATTTAAATAGGAGTTGTTTTGAATTTCCTTGATTAAGTGATCCATTGCTTGTAAAATGATTCTTAGGTGAAATAAACATCATCTAGATCATTCCCAAACAAATCCCAAAGAAAAACAAATCAAAATGAATAAAATAAGTGAATGGTCATTTGTGCCATTTTAATCAACATGCCTACTTTAGCTATTCCTAGTACTCAAAACCTAACAGAAACAAATGTTGATCTTTGCACCCCTTGCTAGTACACATAATGATGTACCAAGGCCCACTTTGTGATCTGCCAAAAAATTTCAAACACTATTTTTAAATGGCAGTTGAAAATTGAATCTATTTCATATGGGAAGATCCCACTATTTCAAAAACCACTCAAACAAGCTCAAATTTCAAAACCCAAGCACCCACAGAGTCTCAAGCTTATGCCTAACACACCCACCAAAAATCTTTTCAAAATTCGAAAGTTTATTTCTTGCGGCCATTTTACCAAACACTTGGCAGACAAGAATCAAAGTCTAAACATAGCTCACTATTTTGTACAAGTTTTTGCCCCCAATTGATCCCTATTTACTCCCTCTATCTCCCCTTGATCCAACCAGGCCCTAAGCACCTCACCCCCTAGTCCCCTAGCAATAGTACCATGCCACCCCGAGCACCATGTCGCCGGCTAACCTTACAACCGCCACAGCAGACCACCCTCTCTCTCTCACCATGTCTAAGAACTTGCCCACACCTCACCGCCACTCTCTGTCCCCTCCCCGAGCCAGGCCTAACCGTGGACCACCGAGGAAGTGCCGCGCACTAAGTGTCTGCGCCATGCCGAGCACGCACTAGAGCGCGGCGCCCGACACGCATGTACATGCCACCCCTCGACCGCAGCCCGCGCCCACCGCATCGCCACGACCCCAGGAACAACGCAGACATGCCCGTTCGCCGCCCTTTGCACCACAGCCATCGCTCGCCGTGAAGACCACCGCCTCTGCCGCTCAGAGCGTGCGCACCGCCCGACCAAACGCCACCGTCCCTAGGCCCACATTTACCCAGTAGAGCATCGCCAGGAGACCAGCCACCATCCCCTACCTCGAGCCATGCCGCCAGCACGCTGTGCAGCCCTCGCCGGAGTCGCCCGCCCATCACTCTCGGTCGCGTCGTCGAGCTATAAATAGAGGCCACCCCTAGCCATTTTCTGCACACCACTCACCTCCCCTCTTGCCACTGATCAGTCACCACTTCTCCTCGGAGCTGCTCGAGCTCGCAGTCGCTGCAATTTTACCGGAGCTGGCCGCCTCTGGAGGAGAAGGGCCCTGCTGATTGCGACCACCCTCGGAGCTGCCTCGACTGTCCCTGAGTTCGCCGTTGTCCACCAGTTTATTTGCCCCCATCGCCATCGTCGCTGGAGCCCTGGTACGCCCCCTAAGCACCCCACCGAGCCGCTAGGGTTAAACCGCCGGCGTCCTGTTCATCGTTGACGACGAGCCCCAGTCGTTGATCCTATTTCTAATCAAACGTCCCACATCGCCCCATACCGCTTCACGTGTTATGAGCCTCTAACCGGTGGACCCCCATGTCAGCTGAGCCCCGCGCCGCCGAGTGTCACTGGGACTGCCCATTAGCTTTCCCGCACGACCCATTTAGTTTGAATTAGGATTTTTCTATTTTAGTTTAAACCTCCTAGCTTGAAATTCATTTCAGAGAGATTTACAAATCCAAATGTAGTGATTCCAAGTTTGTTAGAAATCTACTGAAAATATCTACCCAAGCCCGTTGGATTTAATTCAATTAGAGTTAGAGATCTCTCCTAGTAAAATTAACAAGACAGAAGCATTTGCACCTTGCAACATTTTTATTAAATCAACCAAGATAGCTTTTGAGTTGATTCCAACGCTCAAAAATCACATTTCACCATACCTATCTGAATAGGTAATAATATTAGGGTTTATATGCAGTGACTTTGGACTAGTACTAAAATAATGCTATATAGGCATTTCTAGTCACTTTAAATCATTAAATAATGAACTTAAACCAAAGTAATTGTGATCCAACCTTTAAATCACATTCCCACAGGTTAGAATATGTGGTGATGACATGTGTCCACATGATCCCATATTTTACGTGGTAATTTTTCAATGAGTAGAAATTACTTTTCTAAAATAAAAAGAATGAAACTAGTTAATCAAACTTGTGATGCTTATGATGATAATAGATCATCAAATGTGTGCCTTATAGTGATAATTAGACTAGTTAAGTATTGTTTGGTGATTGTGTACTCCGTATGTATTTATAGACGATAGTACCGAGCAAGCTTTCGAGGAGGAGGAGTTCTATCAAGAGGAGGAAGAAAACTTCAACCACTGCACTGCACAAGGCAAGCCACCATTAACAATGCAAGCTAACCCTTGCAAGCTAGATAATCTAAGCAAATGCATTAGGCATGCTTTAGTTATACCACTTTGACTACTACTTACCCCAAGTATTTTTTTCCAAGCTTTACTTCCTTTACTTTACCAACGTCCTTTAATTATTTTGAAGGTAGCATAAAGAATATAAAACTTGACCTAGTTAGATAACTTTAGCAGTCATTCTATGGCATGAGATTAATCCCATCATTTTCACCTTAGTGAACACTCTTAACTTAGTAGATTAAAGCTAGATCAAAACTTGAGTCACTTTGGAAGGGAACACTTGGTGAAAATGAATTATGAAAACCTTAGAATGACGAGTCATTCTATTGAGATGTTTTGACATGTGTTGAGAAACAAAAATGGTTTATGATGGTGAAAATTGTTGAGGCATGAGCCTTAACCCTTTTACAAAACTGATGGTTGGATTCGGATGCGATACCATTACAAATTTACCGTACAACCACAATACCTGAATTGGGTAAGGCTTAGCTGGAAATTTATATGCATTAGTACTAGTTCCCTCGCGGGAGAGGTTTGAGCTGAGGCTACCTCTCAATGTTTTCCACCTATGTAGTGCCCAAGATGACAGATGGTCATGGTTGGGAGGCCATGCTCATAGGAGAGGTGCTTATACTAGGGTGTGTAAAGGAAATGTTATGTTTGATTATCTGCATACTAAGTATGATGATTCAGGGTTATCCTTGACAGATATATCGAATCTTGTGGTGAAAGTGTACCACCTCTGCAGAGTGTCAAACTATTCGAATAGCCGCGTCCACGGTTGTGGACATTTGGAATGGCCATACTGTTTCGTTCTCAGATGTTTTCAAAACAACTTATGAAATGAATGATGAATCTTGACTTGACCACAACAGGGTTGTGTTTATGACACTAGCTTCCCAAGTTAAGTGATTCTAGAACTTTATTTTATCTTTCTTTGCTTCTGAACTCAGCTTAGGTTTCAAACTTAACTTGATAGTTAAACTTAGAGTTAACACTTTAACTTAGAACTATACTACCTGTTAGTGGTAGTTTGCGAGTACTTAAAGAGTACTCATGGCTTTTGTCCCTGGCTGTTCTCATGGCCAGACTATGAAGGAGACTACCAAGATGATGGCCAGCATGACGGCTATGATAACGAGGACTATCTGCCTTCGTCAGCATTGCCTGTGCCCCCTGAAGATGGACCCCACCGCTACGCTTATCTTTTATTCCGCTGCTTGTTGTATTAAGACTGGATCATGAGATCCTTATTTGTGTAAGACCTTATGTATGGTTTATAATGGATGATGTAATGTGATATCCAATCTATTATGTCTCGCAAAAATGGTAATCCTGGGATTGCGAGGTATGGCATAACAGGCATCTGGGATTAAAAATCCGGGTGTTGACACGTCCCCATTAGGTTCAGTTTTGTTCATCTTCTCTCGTGTACCAACAACATCTACGCATGAACCTAGCATATTGAAACGTTCAAAGACTTTTCTAGCTTCCTTGGCAACATCATAGAATTCCTTAAACAAAGTTTCTAGAATAAAATCCCTCTTTTTAGGGTCCTCTATTTCTTTAAGTTTAAGAAACATTACTTGCATTAAGGGATTGAGGTTAACAAACCTAGCTTCTAACATGTGAACTAAAGAAGCTGCAGCAATCTCATAGTTTGGAGAAAGTTCTGCAAGGGATCTATCCTCAATATCCTCATGTTTACTAACATGATTAAAGAATTCTTCAATATTATCTTTTCCAATTATTGAACCACTACCTATTGAAAGGTCTTTCAGGGTGAATTTAGGGATCAACATGGTGAGCTAAGGAAGAGGCAACAACTAAAGGAGACTTAGTAAAACTAATTTTTTGTGTTTTTAATAAAAAAACAAGGAAACAAAGCAAAACAAAAATAACAAAGTAACGAGATTGGTTATGAGGGACTCCCCTTGTGAAGATGTCCTTGACTCCCCGGAAACAGTGCCAGAAAAATGCTTGATGGCTCAGTGTTGATGTAGAGCTCGTTGGGGAACCCAAAGAGGAAGGTATGATGAGCACAACAACAAGTTTCCCTCAGTTATGAAACCAAGGTTTAATCGAGCCAGTAGGAGCAAGGAAACACCCAAAGGTGTTGCTAGCTGAGCCTTGGCAGGGCGCACTACCGGTGCTAGTAGCAACGTGGAGACCTGCACAACACAACCACAGAACTTTGTCCCCAACTTATGATGAGGTTGTCAATCTCACCGGTTTTGCTGAACACAAAGGATTAAACGTATCAAATGGAAAGAAGTAATAGTTTGTAGAAAGTAAACACAAAGCAGTAAACAATTTGTAGATTGTATGTAAAAGAAAGGACCGAGATCCATAGTTCACTAGAGGTGGCTCTCCTTAAGATAGATAACATGCTGGGTGAACAAATTACATCGGGGCAATTGACAAACATCGAGAAAGCAATACATGCATATACTAATCATCTTGACTCCTTTGGAACTTGATTGGGCATTACAACATTATACATAGACCGCCATCCAACTGCATCTATGACTAATAATCCACCTTCAGGTTATCATCCGAACCCCCTCCAGTATTAAGTTGCAAGCAATAGATTATTGCTTTATGAATTGCGTGTAAAGTAAACAATACGATTGTTCTATGAACAAAGGATTGTTGTTTTCTCCCTAGTAGAACCATCACATCTAGTACCTTAGAGATTTCTATCACTTCCCTAGATTACCAAAGGCATGAACCCACTATCGAGCATAAATACTAACTCTTGGAGTTGCTAGAATCTACTTGGCCAAGATAGCTAATAACAACAGAAAGCATGCAAGATCACAAATAACAAAGACATGATAGAATCAATAATCAATCTGAAATAACATCTCAATATCCATCGGATCCCTGGAAACACAACATGCAGAATTACAAATAGATGATCTTGATCATGAACGGAGCTCACAAGATCTAGATATGAAAGCACAAAGGAGGAGAACCAGCCATCTAGCTACTACATGGACCCGTAGTCCAGAGATGAACTACTCACGCATCACACCGGAGGCTTGCATGATGATGAAGAAGGCCTCCAGGGTGAATTCCCCTCTCCGGCAGGGTGCTAGGAAGAGCTTCAGATCCCTCCCGATCTAGGGATGGAGATGCCGGCGGCTACAGACTCTTTCGTGGATTTTTGATCGGGTACTTAGGGTTTTGGTCCTGAGGGCAATATATAGGCAGAAGGAGAGGCAAAGGGGGTGTTGGGGTAGGCCAGACCACCCCTAGCATGGGCCAGGCCTGGCCGCGCGGCCAGGTGGTGTGGCTGGCCCCCAGCTCTTCTCCATATCGTATTCTGACATCAGATGTCTTCCGGAAAATAGGCACTTTTGCTTTTGTCCTATCCAATTCCGAGAATATTCATTTTCTGACTCTCCTGGAACCAAAAATAGCAGAAAACAGGCAGCTGGCACTGTGGCTCTTGTTAATAGGTTAGTCCAAGAAATCATATGAAAAGTACTCCAAAGTGTGGACAAAACACAAGAAAGTAGATAAAACCAAGCATGGAACATCAAAAATTATAGATACATTTGCAATGTATCAATCATACAACATGAAGTCAAGATTATCCACTTGGTGTTTCAGCTCCTGGTGTCCTAGCATCTCCAAGGGCATTCCCATAGAATCACGCCTTGCATAGTGACCAAAGCGAGTCCCGATGATCTGGTTGATGTTTTACCCACACAGATGGGCAAGAGCTTCTTGCATAGCCCTAGATAGTCCATCTAGCCAGTTGTTCTCCCGAACGCTGAATTGGATCTTCTCCGAAGTGGGTGCTTCCATCTTTCCTCTGAGATCTGCAACTATCAGCCATTGTAGCTCTCCTCCTTGCTGATCATTGAGTTGTGCCCCGAAGAACTCCGGGTGTGGGTGCTCGAGGTACTCTGCGAGTGCATCTAGATCCCTGTCAAATATCAGGTGGCCTCCGTTGCCCAGCTGGTAGAACTTTCTATACTTTACCTCCATCTATACGAATTTAGGGTGAGCAAGTTAGTGGGGTGATCAATTGTGTCAAATTTTATGTAGGATTGCAAGACTTTTTGAGGAATATGATTTTTTTGAAAGAATCTCAAGGATAAGAGTGGGAATAGATTTTCATAAATACTCACTTCTTTTGTTTTGAAACTAAGTTTTTAGGTCAAGCGTCCATTCTAACTAGGGTCTCCTATGGTCAGGATGGCTCAGATACCAACTTGTCAACACCCGGATTTTTAATCCCAAATGCCTGTTATGCCATACATCGCAATCCCAGGATTACCATTTTGCGAGACATAACATAATTGGTACCATAGTACATCATCCATTAAAAACCATAATAAAGGTCTTACAAATAAAGGATCTCATCATCCAGTCTTAATATAATCAAAACAGCAGAAAGTAAACGTAGTAGGGGCTCCATCTTGTGGGTCACATGCAATGCTGACGATGGAGATGATCCTAGTTGTCATAGACCTCCTGCTGTCCATCTTCCTGGTAGTCCTCCTCATAGTCTGGCCACGGGAATAGCCAGGGACAAAGCCATGAGTACTTTTTAAGTACTCGCAAACTATCACTAACAAGTAAGGTAGTTCTAGTAGGAATCATAAGCTCTAGGTTTATTTGCAAAAAGCTAGGTTTATTTCATCAGGAGTTCAAAAGTAAAGAATCTAATTTAATCACTTAAGTGGAAACCTAGTTTTCATGTCCACAACCCTGTTGTGGTCAAGTCAAAGTCATAGTTCAGTTCACAAGTCATTTTGAAAACATCTAACAACGGAACAATATGGCCACTCCAACTGTCCGTGACCACGGACGCGACTATTCGAATAGTTTGACACTCTACAGAGGTGGTACTCTTTCACCACAAAATTCGATACATCCCTCTGGGATAACCCTGAATCATCATACTTAGTAAGCGGATAATCAATCATAACCTTTCAATTACACACTCTAGTATAGGCACCTCCCCTATGAGCTTGGCCTCCTAGCCATGGCCATCTGCCATCTTGGGCACTGCATAGGTGGAAATTCACATTCACGAGGTAGCCTTATCTCAACCTCTCTCCGGGAGGGAACCCATACTAAGGCATATAAACTTCCAGTTAATCCCTACCCAATTTGGGTATTGTGGTTGTACGGTAAAATTGGAACGGTATCGCATCCGAACCCAACCATCGAATTTTATAAAGGGGCCAAGGCTCATGCCTCAACATTTTCATCATCAACCATTGCGTTTCTCAACACATGTCAAAACATTTCAATAGAATGAATCATTCCAAGGTTTTCATAATCATTTTCACCAAGTATTCCCATCTAAAGTGATCAGTAGTAGTTTAACACTAGCAACTAACAATGAGGGTCTCACTATTGAGGGGTGTTAATCAAGTGTAACTATCCAAAGCTAGTTTTATGCTTTTTAATGGAATCTAAGTATAACTACTTAGGCCTAGTTTTATACTATTTATGGTATCTATCCTATTTTTCCAATACTCACAAATCATTAACTAAAGGTAAAGAACTTTGGTAGAAGTAAAAGAATAAACCTTGTAAGTAAACCTTGGGATTGGTATAATCAAAGTTGCATAACCAAAGCATGCCTAATTCATCTTGCGTTGGTTATCAAGTTTGCAAGTGTTAGCTTGCATAGTTCTAGCTTGCCTTGAGTAGTGAAGTGGTTGAAGTTCTCTTCATCTTCTTCTTGGTAGTACTTCTCCTCCTCGTATCCCGGGTCGGTACTATCATCTATAAATGAATACGAGGTAACAATCAGCAAGCAATACTTAACTACTTCTATGTAGTACACAAAGGCTCACACTAGATGATCTAGCATCATCACAATCATCACATGAAATAAAGACCTAATCTTATTTTTCTTATTTTAGAAAAGTAATTTTTACTCATTGAAAATACTTAAGATTTAATATTCTCCAATTAAAATCTGGGATCATGTTGACACATGCCATCACCATATATTCTAATACTTGGGAATGTGATTTAAAGTGGTGTTCATATTTTATAAAGTTTAAAATTACTATTTAATACAATTAAAGTGACTAGAAATGCCTATATAACATTCCTTTGGTACTAGTCCAAGATCAGTGCGTGTGAACCTACATATTTTTACATATTCAGATAGATCTTGTCAAATGCGTTTTTTGAGAGTTGGAATCAACTCAAAAGAATTTAGGGTTGATTTTTGAAAAATGTTTGAAGTTGGAAAAGTCTTTGTCTTGGTATTTTTATTATAGGTGATCTATAATTTCAAATGGTTTGAGTCCAATGGGCTTGGATAGATAATTTGAATACCTTTCTAACAAAATTAGAATCATGCAATTTAGTTTAGTGAATATCTTTGAATTGATTTTTGTATCTGCTGATAGGTGGGTCCTACTAGTCAGCGACTCAATTAACATGAAGCAGTACGTTTCAATCCGGGCCGTGTGATTAGACTAGGATCTACGACTGTAGTTCGTCAACTCCGGCGACTAGCTCCAGCGAGGAACAAACCCTAACGCGACGGTGGGGGTACGTGGGGGCTCACCTGGGCTCCAGCTAAGGTCGGCGATAGGGGCGAATGGGGTTGTGGTGAACGGCGAGTCGAGTGGTGGTCGCGGCGGCTCCTGGGGTGGCTCCTAGATCCGGTTCCTCTTCTCCTCTACAACGGCGGGCTTCGGTGAAATTCCACCCATGTGGTGCTCGCCTTGCTCCGAGGAGAGGTGTGAGAGGTGTCTGAGAGAGAGGGGAGTGAGATGGTGTGGCGAATTGGAGCTGGGGTGGCCTCTATTTATACACCGGCGAGAGGGACATAGCGACATGGCTTGGGATCGTCGGTGACGTCGATACAAAGGGCTAGCAGCATGGCTGAGGGTAGGGGTCGACGTGGTGCTTCAGGGTGGTGGTCATGCGCGTGATGGCGTGGCAAGGGGTAGTCGAGAACGGTCGGGAACGTTCCATGCTCTGGGCTGAAACGATGACGTTCGAGACGTTGCATAGTGGCTACGGTCCACGTGGCGGCGAACGAGCATGTGTGGGGTGGGTAGCTGGGGTCACGGTGAGTGCAGGCACGCGAGGTGAGGGCTAGGCGCGACGTGTGTGCGCATGTCGGCTGCGACACTCTGGCGCGCTCTCAGCATGGTAGATAGAGAGGTGGGCACAGCGATCGCGGCTGGTCCATGGTGTGTCTCTGGTCTAGGGGTGGACAGAGGGTGGCGGTGGACGGCTTCCTGTCTCCTGGTCATCGTGGGAGAGGGCGGCGCGGTCTGTGGCGTGTGGTTCTTGGTCGACCGATGCGGCGAGCTTCGGGCGGCGCTGCACTGGCGTGAACGGCAAAGGGGGGAGTTGTCCACTGTGCTGCTAGACACTGGGGGAGACAGGGGAGAGAAATGGGGGCACTAGTGGCAATTGATCACTGCTCAGAACAGTAGAAGTTAGGAAGTGGTTTATCTGTGTCTGCAAGGTGCTCGACCAAATGGCCGCATGAATTCAAGTTTTAAAATTTTGGATGAATTTTGGTGAGTGTCCTTGTTGCTTTCTTAGGTGTCTATGGTTGCTAGGAAAAGTCAAGTGGAATTGATTTGGTTGGTTTTTGAAAAAGGGTGATCTATGCATATGAACTTGATTCAATTTTGCAATGCCCTTTAAAATGATTTAGAATTTGTTTCTGTTAGTTTGTAAAGTGGGCTTGTATTCACTTTTACTTGGTATAGCAAGGGGTGAAAAGAATTGGGAAAGTTTCTGTTACAAATCTTTGACTAGAAACACACAAAGTGGTCTAGTGGTTAATTCTGGTCAAAATGACCATTTGATCATCTGATTCATATTTGATTTTTTTTTCTTTTTATTTTGTTTGTAAATGGGCCTAGATGATGTAGCACTCGTCTTTAAACCATTGCTTATCATTTGTAGCAATCAAACATGGAAATTTCACTCATTCATACACTAATACAATTCACACATACACTCATATTAAATTTAGTAATAAAAGTTTTTGTTAACCCTAAACTTAGGTGATTTGAACTTGAGAATCTTGATTAATATTTTTGGGGTGTTACACTTGGCTAATACTTGTTTGTCCTGCTCTACAGGTTCACGAGCGACGCCATTATATCTTGCATCTTGTTCTGGGTCTGGTTCGTCCTAAGTCACGCCATAACTATCCTCTACAATATATAGTTCATTCGTGGTTTGCATTCCTGGTCTACAAGTTCTCGTATGATGCGGTTATAATTTCTATCTGGTTCATTCTTTGCTATGTCAGTAACTGCATGCCATTTTGTGTCTCAGTGCAAATTCTGAGTCACCCGACGTCTCTTGCATTTTAGGGTATAGAACCGCTTCCACATATATTTGTTGAAATAACCTGGCTAGTTTATTTTTGCTGAAATTCTAAGCCACACACACACATTTTTTGATTGCTCGTTTCACAGTAGGCACACTTGTTCAATGCATGCTTGCTTGTCCTGTTTGTTTGACGTGTTGGTCAATAATTGAACCATTGACCAGTTGTAAACTCCATATCATAGCTCCTGTCATATCAATCGAATGAGTAGTTTGTCTTGTTTGATGTATTAACTTGTTATTACTTAGTTTGTTGGTGCAATTATTTCTATCGCCACCAAAGAGGGGGCTGCAAGATCATGTCTCCTCCAATGTAGATGTCACACTCAAAGGAAGATGCAGGTGATCAATTGAGGACTCTGCTATCAACTTGATTGTCAACTGAAATGCTGATTTTTCTTTCCCTTGATTTGATAATATGTAATAATTTTAAGAAGTTTGCAGCTGATGTAATATCTAGATAACTCGCGTAGGCCATGTATGCATTTAGTTGACGCTGCCACATATGAGGTAGTCGTTACGGTAACTACGCCAAGCAGGTCGATTAGGGAAGAATACCGTGCTTTGTTATTGGCCTGTCGTGTATTCGGCCGAGGATGAACAGTAAAAAATGCTGGATTATATAAACGTTTTATGATATTGGCATGGGCTTTAGAAAAGGCTGAAACTGTAAAAGGCCGTAACCGTAATGGGCCGACCTACAAGGTGAAACTGGACATAAGAGTAACAGTCCGTAATGGTAACAAACCGTAAGAGTAACATGCCATAACAGTAACATGCCATAATAGTAACATGCCTTAACAGTAACAGGCCTTAGCAGAAACAACCCATCGCAGTAACAGGCAAGAAAACGTGAAATCCCAGAACAATAACAGGCCAAAACAGTAGTCGGCCGCAACAGTAAAGGGCCGCAATAGTGAAAGGCCAGAATAGTGACAAGCTAGAATAGTAATGGCCCAGGAAATTTCTAGGCGAGGGAAGTAACAGGCCGACACATTTACTAGACTAGAACAGTAAAGGGACACTTGTGGGCCTGAACAGGTAAAGCCCAGAACAGTGAAAGACTAGGATAGTAACATGCCTGAACAATAACGGGCCATCTCAGACAAGGGCCGTCAGTAGACCGCCCATGATGGGCTATGATAAATAGTGATGGGCCGCCCACATGCCTTAAATGTACAGGAGCGACTTGGCGCATGCTGCTAATGGCCGCAGAGTGTTGGACCATCTTGAGCCTTCTTTAGGCCGAAACAGTATTGGGCCTGAAAGTTCGCGGGCCACTGTCGGCTGCAACTTTGGGCCCATTTCAAATAGTGCAGGACAAAATAGTAACGGGTCATCTTCTTATTAGGCTCTCCTAATGGGCCGGCCTAGTTAGAATTTAGCAGGCCTTCACTGGGCCTAGCTTCTACCATGGTTTCTATGGCCGTTAACGGCTGTAACTGGACGCTAACGGCGGCTGCCACGTGGCAGTTTGCATGACGTCACCAGTCAACATGGCTAGCGAACAGATCTATGACGGAACAAGTTTTCGTGGCTGAAGGTTGCGATCTGCCACGGCCAGGAAAAAAACCATGGTAGATTCTTTTGTGACGGAGCTTTTACCATGATGGCCATCCGTCGTAGAAGACTTTTTAGCCACGAAAAAGGGCCTTCAACCACGCAAATTGTCCGTTGTAAAAGCCAACTTTTCTTGTAGTTCTCCTTGTGCTCCTTTTCCTCTCCACTTAAATTATTTTCACAAAATAGGAATATGAGGTATACTAAATTAAAAACTCCATCAAGTGCTTCACTTTCAACATCAATACTTCCTAGTCAAAATACCATTTCAGATGCACCTTTGAAAATAATGTATTCTAGCACTTCCAAACTAGCATAGGATTTATCTCTATTATAATTTGCTAGAGTAGGATTGTTGGAACACTTACATTGAAAATTTAGGTGGTCATCTGTTAGACAAATTGTGCAATAAGATCCATCATTAGCACGCAACCATAATGAATGCCTTTCCAATTGGTCCCGCAATTTCTTTATTAGCTTATGTCTAAGAACCAGGCTTGATGAACTTGAATTATTTATCTCCTCCAATGCTTGAATTATCTCCTGAGCAAAATTTATTTCAGAAGACATGATAAGTAGCAACAGTTTTTATAAATTTTTGGTTTTGTAATTTTTTTATTGTTTTCAATATAAAAGAAAGCAATAAGATAATAGCAACAAATGGAAATAAACTATGTGCGAGTAGATAACCGAACGCTTTGCTCCCCGGCAATGGCGCCAATTTGATGGACTAGGGTTCCTGCACCAAAACAGGATTATTGCAGTAATTGCAGCAACACCTATTTAAGAGTTTGTTCCGATGGGAGCTCGGAGAACACGACCCTCGTAGACGTGTTTTCAATGCGACCATGTATGCAGCCAAACCGTGGTTTGGAAATAGCCTATTCTATAAGTTGCTAGGATAGATGAATTTAAGATGTTTTGTACTAACTACTACTAGAATTGGAAGAAAACTAGAACAAAAGTAAAACTGGAAATAGGTGAATGCAATGAGATGAAATATTAATGCTATGATTCCTCAAGTAATATTGTGTATACCGGTGTGCATGATAAGTGCTTATGGAATAGTCGTTAACTATAATTGTGGCGGTCCCTCATATATTGTTGTCTCCCACCGTTGGTAAGTGGGAACTATACAACTCAATTGTCCACACCCCCTCTGGACATGGGTCATCCGTAAGAGAATAGTGTATTAAGGTAACAAGACCAATCAAGGTAAACCAGAGCAAAGGCATTAAGTTCTATGGACAACCGTACTCCTAAGCAAGTGTGCTAGTCACAAGATATCCCATATGTCACTTTGGGGTCCAGCAATTCACAACACTATACCTATCTATATCATGAGTGATCTTGAGTAAATTAAATCTTAATGGGCGGTGCATCCTAAGCTTCTATTGCCTCTGCAAACCACTTATAGCAAATAGCCTGTTAGTTCTACCCACGGACTTGTCAAGCCCATGGAACAAGTAGAGACTAATGATAAGTTTTGTGACACTCCGTGAATCCCTAGTAAACTCCTCAACAATGGATTGGACTTGTCCAATCACTAGAATAATATCATGAATAGAACAATGTAAAGAGAAAGCACAAACATATTAATTAACAAGAACACACCACACTTCAATTACTCAAATCATCATGACATTAATAAAAGGGGATTCAAGCCATGTTACAAACTATCACGAAGATCATGATGGGAAAGGATGAAGGAGTAGTGGCGATGGAGATGGTGATGATGGCGCGGTGATGGTGGTGTCGGCGTGGTGATGCTGGCATCCTCCTTCTCCTCCTCTTCTTGGTTGGATGGCTTGATGGTGTTGATGGAGATCTAGATCTTGGTGGAGCTGTAGATGCTATGGAGGTGGCACGGTGGAAGGGCACCACCGTGGAGGCGGTAGATGGGATCTAGATCTTGTATATGATTGATTGATGCTTCCTCTTGGGTCCTCCCTCCTTTATATAGGCTTTGGGGGTGCCCTAGGGTTTCCCCAATACCGCGATATGACTTAGGGAAGGTTCTGAAGCTTTTCTGGGGCGAAATCCCGTCGTTTCCGACCTTTTTGGCAACTATACGGGCGGAGCTATACGACCAAAAATATAGCTCCGGCCATATACTTGCTCGTTAAATTCTCTGCATGTTTTAGTATTTTGGCCGCCATTTCTTCATACGAACTCTGTTTTGGGTGTTCTTGGGTTCGTTGAGTTCGTATCGTTGAGGGATACAACCCTGCGGTATTGGATCTTTATTTTGAGAAGTTGAAAAAATTGACTTTTCCAACCTCTCAAATGGCTAAGTCGGGTCCCTGTAGCTCCTCCATACTATGCTCTCTTTGTTCCTTTTGCCTTTGTTTTGTCCATAATCATCATCAACACCTACACACATGTCAAAGACAAGGAAGAGGGATAAAATTCTACCTAAACTACTAAGTGTCCAAAGCTCATATTGAATTTAATAAAAACAAGTAATCATGCATATTAGGCATAGCAATAGTTAGATGGAGCATGATATGATAAGAAAATGGCACATGTTATATTGCTAAAAAGTGTTGTATATCACATCCATCACCGCTCCACCCCCTTATATAAGGGAGAAGCGCCAGAGTGCATCACCGCCATAGCAAATGCCGCTCCCCCTCGATGCGCCCACGACCAGCGTTGCCTCGAATCTCGTGGCGACCTAACGCCACTAGTAAGAGGGGGGCGATTTGTTTACCACGCGACACCCAGTCAAGTACAGTTGTAGCAATCCACTTGGTTGTTGCTAGTCTAATTTTATCACTTAAATAAGTAATTAGGGAAGTTGTGTTTCTTCGTGTTTACCTTGATTTGCATTCGATAAGAATAAGAAAAATTCAGAGGACGTATCAGCAGAATAAATATGAGAAAGCCTAAAACTAAATGTAGCTACTGCAACCTGAAATTGGTATCCACTCTGCATTAGAGATTGATGCATGTAAAATGCATACATGAACTTTGTAGTTTGTTAACATGTTTTCCCACATATTTTCATCATATATAATGTTATATCCATGTTTTATATTGATTTTGGGAGATTTACCAATGATCCCCTTTATTTTGGCTATAACCCAGCAGGACAGAAAACCCTGTTTTCAATGTTTTGATATTTCAGGACCTATACAAAGTCAAATGGACCTGAACATTTGGGAACGCCAATATTTATCTACGAGAAGCATCTAGAGCACAAGAACCTCACCTAGAGGGCCAGGAGTCCCAAAAGAGCCTGGGTGGCACGCCCAGCCTAGGTGGGAGCACCACCTACCCTCTTTTCCTCCTCGGTCGTCCGATCACCTTGATTCTTTTGCCCACGAAGTTCTCTTGACCTAAAAACCCCTATGTAAGAATCCCCTAAGGTTCCTCGAGACGAAAGACACCAGAGATGAAAACACCACCAAACAGAGTCAGATCCAAGGAAGATTGGAGTGGGAAACTCCACCGGAGCCGCCACCGGGGGGATCTCCATCCTCTCCAAGATCTACAACATCATCACCATGATGAAGAGGGAATAGTCCACCTTTGGGCTATGCATTTCTGGAAGTAGCTTGATCTATTTCTCTCTTGTTTTTCATAGATCTAGTACCATATGAGCCGCCCTACATGATTATGGTCATATTTGTAATTCCTATGTGGTGGATCTTTGTTCTATGATTTGATATTTGAGATTGGAATCTATTTTGTGTAAGATGTATTGATAGATGCATATCATGTACCCCATTCTTAATTGCTTGTTTTGATCCAACTTGTATGCAAGAACTTGTATGGGGAGAAGTGTGTATTAGATGGAGTAGCATGGTGGTAGTGATTGAATTGTGACAAACAATATTCAAGATCTACTTTGGTTTTTACCTTTCTTTTTCTGCCTCACTAGGGATAAAGTGAAATCATGTGCTATAGTTGTCATGCGGCAGTGTGATAATCTTGATAGATCAAGGTAGCATATTTGTATTTCAAACATCATGTTATATTACTTAAAGCTATACTTTGATTTGTTCTTAATTCAAGATTTCACAGAGTTTCCCTTTCTTCAGGAGTATAAGAGAGATGTATTTCATCTCTATGTTAGAATGTGATGCCCATATTGATTCCTTATCAAACACATATAGAATTTCCATGAAAATTTATCATTGATGAATTGTTTTGTGGTCACTACAACTTAAAAAGAGAGTAGACAAGTGAACCCATGAACCCCGGTCCAATTTTAATCATAAGAAACACCTTTCCATTGCATCTACTATGTTTTATATTTTCTGCAATTTAATAGTTCGAAAATACAAAAATACTTTCTCTACTTGCAATCACTCATCAAACCCAAAACAACTCTACTATCTTCCATATCATCTAGTTTGCATTACTTTACTTTATTTACTATCTTTATTTCAGTTTACTTTATATTTTATTTCATATTACTAATACGAAACCTTGTGCTTTAACCACTTGGTGGAGTTGGGGACACAAGACTAATTATTTTACTTTATAGGTTGCTAGAAGAGGAGAAGACAAAAACCCTTCCATAACCAATTCTCCGAGAGTTCGATATAAACCCTCGAGTTACCCTTGTGGCAAAAAAAGCTTGCTACATCACTCTGCACTTGGACTCACAACTAAAAGTGGCCACGATTGTTGCCACAAGAAGTATTTCCTGGCGCCGTTGATGAGGAGTTGGCGAAGGTACACCACAACTGCATCCTCATCAAGTTTGAAGAGCAAGTTTGAAGAACAAGGTATTTCCCGCGTCACTTGCAACAATTTTATGGCACCATAATCTTCATCAACTTGTGCAACAACCCAAGCTTCGAGAGGTTGCACCACTATGAGCTTTTTCTTCTCCTTTTAGATTTTTAAAGTATTTTAGTTTGTCTTTTTAGTCTTTTTAAGTTTTCCTTAAAACATAAAAACACATAAAAACTAGTATCAACTTTTTATTTACAAACATGGGACAAAGAGGAACAAAACTTTGTGACTACACAAACACTCCTAATGATCAATTCATAGCTAGACCTATTACTACTCCTAAAATTACTGCTAAAAGTTTTGAAGTAAGTCCTGGTCTTTTAAACCTTATAACTAAAGAAAAATTTGGGGGAAGTACTAGTGAGGATGCCTCTATGCATTTGCATGATTTTTGTCAAATTTGTGATATGCAAAAGTTTAAAATGTGGAAAATAACATTGTCAAGCTCAAACTATTCCCATTTTCACTAAGAGGCAGAGCTAAAGAATGGTTATTATCACTTCCCACTACTAGTATAAACTCTTGGGATGACATAAAAGAAGCATTCATTAAGAAATACTACCCAGATGTTAAGATCCTACAAAACATAAATAATATCCTATCATTTAGACAAAATGATAATGAACATGTAGCAACAGCTTGGGAGAGAGTTAAAAACATTCTTAGACCTTACCCATCACATGGATTAAATGAATGGAAAATATTGCATTCTTTTTATAATGTCCTAAATATTATGTCAAGAAGCATTCTAGATTCCACTGCGGGGGTGCATTTATGAGTAAAACTGTGTCTGCAACTAAAACTATCCAAGAAAGCATGCTCCACAACCATAGTCAATGGCATGCTCCACAACCATAGTCAACCATCTAGGAAAGTTAACTCCATTGAAGAACTAGACTCCACAGGAAGTAAACTTAATGCTATATTTGCCTACTAATGGCTCTGAAATATAGCCATCTACGTCCACATTTAAACTAGATATTAATCATATTCTTGATAAAATATCTCTCTAAACCCTGCAACTAATGCTAATATTTAGGGGGGTATGAAATCCTTTCTTTTGTATTTTTCCTGCGCAGATAATGCCATTTAAAGGAGGGAATCAGTACATCAAAGTCAAAGATACGAGATTTCCAACAACTAGAAGAAACCAGGAGCCGAACAACGGAGGAAGACGCTTTAACGACCAACTATATGACCAGAGAAAAAATTCTGACTGTGTAGCTCCGGTCATATAGTTGGCACCGCCACTGTTAGGTCAAACAAAACAACTTTCGTGAAGGGACCCCTATATAAAGAAGCCTCGGGCAATGAGAAAACAAGCAAGACCTCACCAAAAAGTCTCTACCATAGATCTCCAGCCGCCTCCAGATCTCCAAACCCTTCTCCATCTCCATAGCCATATTCCACCACTTGTCATAGTAGATCTCTTCTCCAATTGGTGACATTGTAAGACTTGCTGTCAATCTTATGATTTTCATTACAATATTTGTGATTGTTGATCTTATCTCTATCTATGAGTAATTCTCCTTGGGCTAAGGGCTTTGGCCTAGTCATGTAGCAATTGTGCATGTGATTTATCATAGATGGGATCGTGTATTAGTTTGTATGACATGATGATTATTGTATCCTCTCTTGCCTCAATCCAAGGACTTGTCAGGTACCCAAGACCTCGAGGGTTGAGCTAGGTATAGGGAGTATGAGTGATGACTGATCTGTAGGTTGGGAACCCCACTGACAGAAGGGGTAGTATGACTGTATGTGAGGGATTTGCTTGGGATTAACGGTGACATCACTATGCATATCATTATTTCTCTTTCTTCTATGGATGAGACTAGTAGGTTATTGCTATAAGCGGTTGTGGAGGAAATAGAAATTATGGATGCACTGCCCACATATAATTTATCTTGCTCTAACAAGTACACGCATACTTTATTTATATCTTTTATTTCCATTAGATGTTTTGCACAGCTACAGGTGAAACCGAATGCCCTAGGCCCTCTCTCTCCATCATCGACAAAAAAAGATGCAAGCTATTGGTCTGGTAAAAACACAAAAGTAATTCTAAAAATCCCGAAGGTCCATTGAAGTAACTTCACTATGCATTCCCTTCCCGAGGATTCGATAACCTAGGTCTGCTAGGGAAAAAGAAGCTACACTACAGATCGAAGGTATCAACCCTTTTTCTGGCACCGTTGCCGGGGAAGCAATAGCTACCATGGTGAGGTTATTAGAAACCTTGGTAGTTTTAATTCTTGTTTTTAATTTTGTTAGTTTGCTTTCAGTCTTTATTTGATAAACCAAAAAAATTAGTTAGTCTTTAAATTCTTGCTTCTACTGTTATAATTTTTCATCTAAGAAAACCCAAAAACATAGGAAGTATGGCTGAAAAGAAGCTTGGGGAGTTTTCTACTCCCAATAATGATTATTGTTGGGGGGATACCCCTGGGTAGGGCAACGCCGGGGTAAAAGGGCCTAGTTAGCCGGTGTATGGCACGGTCAAAGCAAAGTGCTGACCGGGTCACCTCAAGGCAGGCCGAATCACGGTGTGGCCCGGCCCGTGGGGCATTTCCTTGACAATGGTCCAGCCGGCATAAGATCTATGCCGGCCATGCTTATCTGTTTTGCAGGTACTTGGGTAGGCCAGATTAGCTATATGCTAGTCGGATTATCTTGGCTTCAAAGAGAAGGAATCCCCCGCTGGTCAAAAGGTGGCTTTATTAGCTGAAGCATGTGCAAAGTAAAGTAAAGGAGAGGACCAGTGGGTAAGCAGTGACCAAGGTGACGCAGGCAAAGCCGCATGACATAACCTGTGACACCAAAAGAAGAGGATGATGCTGCAGGTTACGTCCAAAGCCTGGATGAGCCGTTAAAGAAGAATAAAGAAGCATCTGCTTTAGGAAAGGAGCATATTCATAGGATATGCTGCCACCTAAGCCCTAGAATTGTAACCCGGGCTCCCCTATATAAGGAGCACCAGGGCCTCCATAGAGAGGGGACGACATTTAGAGGAATTACTCTCTGTCTAAGGTAGAACTCAGGGGCTAGTTAGTGAGGAGTAAGAAACGTTGTCTCCTTCTTGCTAAGATCTTCGAGAACACTTGTAAACACCATTGATTGAGAGAATACAAGAACTTCCGTGCGTGGAATCACCACGTTCTCCCTCCCTAGATTCCCCTAGGGCACATTGGCCCCATCTTTAGCCTATCCATGGCATCTGCCGTGCCACCACCACGATAGTTGGCGCCCACCGTGGGGCTAGCGGTGCTAGCGGGGGTGAAAATCCAGACGGGAAACTTCTCGAGCACCTGTGAGCGTATCGTCTTAGGCTTGGTTCAGCGATTTGGAGCGCTGGACTATGTCAGCGACAATGCGGGAAGCTTCGGCAGGAATCCTCCACCGCGCAACAGCGTCTTCATCAAGCTTGGCGCGCACAAGATCTACGTCGGGGTGGATGAATCCTGCGTTCACCCGCGGCACATCGTCGACGGTGGCGAGCCATCTCTCAGCGCCGCCCGTGGAGCGCATATCACTCGCCCCACTAGAAGCGTTGAAGTCCTAATGACCGCGCCAGATGCAGGACCAAGCAAAGATCCGGCGCCAGAGCCACATGTAACACCCAAACAGACCAGGTCTAGGTTTCCTCCGTAGAGAAACCAGAGAATGTGCTCTAGCAAGCAATAGATAGCTTAGCAACACCAATAGCACCTGCAGTAGATCCGGCTCAGGCACAAGTTGAGTTAGAGGAAACTAGGCAGAAGATGTTAGCTGGAGCAAAGAAGGTAGCTGAGCTCCATCAGTCGCTGAACATCACCTTGAGAGAGTACGCTAAGGCAAACCGCATCGATGGAGTGAAAATCCGAGGCAGCAACCTAATCACTGAGATTGACAAGGAGTACGAGCCTAGGCCGGGTCAGACAGCTACTATAGTGACAGGAGGATTGGATAGGTATAATACCCTAGCAAAGAACCTCAGAGCAGCAAACGCGGCCGCATCCGAGTTCGAAGGTTTGACCGGTGAGGCTCGGCAGAGGCAACAAGAGAGAGTGAATCACCTATTGAGGGTCGCATGCCAACAAAATGAAGAAATTAACAAAGCTAACCCGGCACCACCAGGAGCTTCACAGGTGGTACATTCAGCCAGAAATAACCCGACGAGATCTAGAGGAGCCGCATCATCTCCGGGTCATGATCCTAGGAGAGAAGAGGTAGTGGACTCCGGGAGAAGAAATAAGCAAATGGTCCCTTATGACCCGGTAAGAGCTGGAAAAGGAAAAGCAGTGCAAGTCGATGAGGATCGCCACAGTACCAGCCGGGGTGTGGTTGCCCGGGGTAACCATGACCAAGGCAATGCCGGTCAAAGGAATGCTGCCAACGGTAATGCCGGACAGTGTAATCCTATGGGAGCGGGGCAAAATGTGCCTCAAGCGCAACAACGTGAACCTCGGCAAGGAGGAAGTGCAGGACAAGCAGCACAACATCGTCCTGTGCATCTGGATCAAGAAAGATACAATGATGGTCATTCGGCTATGGTTAACGATGGATACCCCAGACCGGATCATCATGTAATTGGATCACGGTTGGGAAGCAGGAACTTGCAACCAGATAATGCGAGGTTGAAGTTGGATAGGATTTATAGGTCGGAGCAAATCGAGTTACAAGGTCCGCCGGGTCCAGCGTGTTTTGGGCCCCGGATCATGAATGATCCACCAGTGCCGAACTTCCAGCTTGCCAGGGGAACCCGAACTTATGATGGGAGCACCAGGCCAGAAGATTGGTTGATTAATTATGCCACAGCTGTTAAGATCACAACAGGGAATTTGAGATGGGCAGTAAGATATGTACCACAGATGCTGGAAGGACCAGCGCGAGTTTGGCTGAACAATTTGCCACCAGGGAGTGTCAACTGTTGGTTGGATTTCCAGGAACTATTTGTTAGCAACTTCTCAAGCACTTACAAGAGACCCAATAGACCACAGACCCTTGCACTATGCCGGCAGATACCGAATGTGCCATATAGAGATTTCTTGACTCGGTGGTACAACATGCGAAACTCGTGCGAAGGGGTGATTGAATCACAAGAAATTGCGTGGTTCGCTCAGGGATGCAGGTATGGGAGTATGTTGTGGCAAAGGTTACAGCGAGATATGCCAACTACCTTGTCCGAGACAATCCGGATTGCAGATTCATATGCCTTGGGAGATCCAACTCAACCCCGGCTGATGTCTAGCGAAGCAAATGAGGAGTATTACAACCGAGATATCTCCGGGTCATCAAGGAGGAATGATTTCCGAGGAAAAAGAAGGTACGAGTGGCCGGATTATCGGTATAACTCATAGTAGGTTGCAGCAGTGGACTGGGATCAGCCTAATGCCGGAGCAAGCCAACGCCAGAAAACTAGAGGGCAAAACTGGCAGCAGAAGAGCGAAGGAAGAAAGCCTTGGACCCCGGAGCAGAAAAAGCAATGACAAGAACGAAAGGATAGGCCAAGGTATACATTCGAATCTATGCTAGATCAACCTTGCAAATTTCATACGCCAAGTCTGAACAGTCCAGCGAATCATACGACCCAGCAGTGTGAATGGATGAGGAAGTTGGAACAGGTGGGTTCGGGGAATGCTCAGGCACCTCGGAACGAAGCACCTAGAAATGAAACACCCCGACCACCATTACTAACAGGGGGAAATGGATAGCAACTAATGCTGCCACCACCACTGCCGAGGTACGAGAATCCGGAGAGAAGGGATGCGGTACATCAAGTAGGGAATAACCAGCAGCAATGCCAAGGTTACAACAAGAATGAAGGACGAAATGAGTACATGGAACATCACCAAAGCTATTGTGTGTTCACCACAGAAGAGAATGACCAGAAAAGCTTACAGCGCCGACATATGGAGGTGAACGCAGTAATGCCGGCTGTGCCAAGATATATGCCTTGGGCAGATCAAGAGATCACATGGAGTATCAAGGATCACCCGAAGATCATGTCAAGCCTATAAACCTACGCTCTAGTCTTGGATCCGACGTTTATCAGACAGAATCTCAATGTGAGGTTTTCCAAGGTATTGATTGACAATGGCAGCAGTATCAACATTATGTACAAGGATACCATGCACAAATTGGGGATAACAGAGAATATGTTGCAAGCAACAAGGACCACTTTTCACGGTATAGTGCCAGGTATCTCTTGTGAACCAATAGGTAAGGTCCAGGTTGACGTGTTATTCGGCACAAGAGGCAGCTATCGCACTGAGAACTTAGAATTTGAGGTAGTGAATCTAGAAAGTGCTTATCACGCGTTACTCGGTAGGCCAGCACTAAGCGAATTCATGGCAACTACCCGCGTCAGTTACCTTAAGATGAAGTTGCCTGTACCAAGGGGTGTGATAACAATATCAGGGGACTTCCGACGTCCGATCGAGTGCACATCAGCCGGATCTAATTTAGCCGAGTCACTCGTGATCGCTCAAGAGAAAAGGAAGATACTAGAGGTGGCGGCATTGGCTCAATCTGCGCAACAACATATGCCGGCCCTGACTAACCCGCATGGGAGCGTATCGTTCCAAGCGACTAAGGATACGGATAAAGTGCCAGTTGATGATCTGTTCCCAGAGCGCACCATTACCATAGGTGCCGGGTTAAGCAGCAAATAGTAAAGCGAGCTCATCAACTTCCTCCATGAGAATCAGGATATCTTTGCTTGGTCTATGCAAGATCTGCAAGGTGTACTGAGGGAGTTGGCTGAGCACTCATTGAATGTAAGACCCGGGGCTAAGCCGGTAAAGAAGCCTCTCATACATTTCGCAGAAGATAGAAGAAAAGTAATTGGAGATGAGATAAGAAGATTGCTAGCGACCGGATTCATCATGGAGGTACTCTATCCGGATTGGCTTTCTAATCCGGTGCTGGTGGAGAAAAAGAAGGATGATCCGAACGTGGCAGTGGTATGGCGCATGTGTATTGATTACACGAACCTGAATAAGGCATGTCCAAAAGATCCATTCCCACTCCCAAGAATAGATCAGGTCATAGACTCAACTGCGGGATGTGAACTACTGTCATTCATTGACGCATATTCTGGTTTCCATCAGATACCCCTAAATCCGGATGATCAAATAAAAACTGCGTTCATTACCCCGTAAGGGGCTAATTGTTACCGAACTATGCCGTTTGGATTACGTAATGTTGGAGCAACATACCAGTGATGTATGCAAAAATGCTTGTATGACCAAATAGGTCGGAATGTGCAGGTGTATGTGGATGATGTGGTGATAAAAACCAAGGAAAGCAACACGCTACTTGAGGATATCCGGCAGACATTCGCGAACTTGAGAAGGTTCCAAATGAAACTAAACCCGGAGAAATGCACCTTCGGCATACCAGCCAGAAAGTTACTCGGTTTCCTAGTATCTAGCCGCGGCATTGAAGCTAACCCGACGAAGATCCGGGCGATAGAAAGAATGGAGTTACCAAAATGTCTTAATGATGTCCAGAAGTTAACTGGTTGCCTGGCATCGTTGAGTCAGTTTGTATGTCAGCTGGGAGAGAAGGCCTTGCCCCTCTATCAGTTAATGAAAAAGGCAGATAAGTTCACATGGATGCCACAGGCAGATCTTGCATTTCACGAGTTGAAAAAGATGCTATCTAACGCGCCGATCCTAGCTGCACCGTTACCTAAGGAACCAATGTTGCTTTACGTAGCCGCGACCAATCGAGTCGTAAGTGCAGTGATCGTAGTGGAGCGCGAAGAGGAAGGAAAGTCGGTGCAAAGTCCGGTGTATTATCTGAGCGAAGTATTGTCAGTGTCAAAACAGAACTATCCTCATTATCAGAAGATGGCGTACGGCGTATATATGTCGGCCAAGAAGCTCTAGCACTATTTCAAGGAACACCCCATCAAGGTGATATGTGAGGCGCCTATTTAGAAGATCATGAGCAACAAGGACGCAAGCGGCAGAATAGCGAAATGGGCAATCGAATTAGCTCCATACGCACCACAGTTCGACAGGAGAGATGCGATCAAGTCACAAGCTGTGGCGGATTTCTTTGTGGACTGGGCTGAAATGCAATATGAGCCACCCCTGCCGGACTCAAATTATTGGAAAATGCACTTCGACGGATCAAAATTGAAGGACGGATTAGGCGATGGAGTGGTGCTTACCTCGCCCAAGAAGGATCAACTGAAGTACGTCCTATAGATCCATTTCAGTGCCTCGAATAATGTGGCGGAGTACGAAGCATTGGTACATGGTCTCAAAGTGGCAAAGGAAGTGGGAATACGCCGGATACAGTGCTTTGGAGACTCGGATTTGGTGGTACAGTAGGTGTCTGGAAATTGGGATGCCCTGGATGCTAACATGGCCTTATATAGGTTCCATGTCCAGAAGATAAGCGGGTTTTTCGAAGGGTGTGAGTTCCATCACGTACCTCGGAGCGAAAACGAGGCAGCAGATACACTGTCCAAGCCGGGCTCATCCCGGCAACCCATTCTGCCAAATGTGGCCTTGGAACACTTGAGAAAACCGTCTATCACACCATCACCCGAGTCATATTCAATTTATATCCCGACGCTCACCAGATCAGGAGCTGCACCGATGGAAATAGAATGGGGAGGCACATCAGCAAACCCGGGGACTGCTTCAGCAAACCTAGGGACTATGCAGCTTGATCCGACAGGAGTAATGCCGGTGGATGCAATGGAAATGGATGAGGAACCATTTCCCGTCCGACCTATACCATCTTGGGCCAAGCCAATTTTCGATTTCCTGAAGGAGGGAATCTTGTCGGATGATGAAATAAGTTCAAGGCAAATTCAGAGAAGGGCAAAGGCTTATACCATTATCAACACCGAATTATACAAAAGGAGTGCGACAGCAGTACTTCAACGGTGCGTTGATTCAGAGGAAGGACTCGACATACTCCGAGATATTCACTAAGGGGAATGTGGCCACCATGCCTCCTCAAGGGCCTTAGTAGCAAAGGCTTTCCGGCATGGATTTTATTGGCCCAGTGCTTTGGAACAAGCAGAGGACTTGGTGAGAAAATGTAATGGTTGTCAAAGATACGCCGCGAAAACTCACCTGCCAATGTCAGAGATGAAAACTATCCCAATTACATGGCCATTTGCTGTATGGTGCCTAGATATGGTAGAGCCATTTAAGCCGGCCTAAGGAGGGATGACCCACATGCTGGTCATGGTTGACAAGTTCACCAAATGGATTGAAGTGAAACCAATTCAGAAATGTGATGGGGCAACGACAGTAAGATTCCTCAAGGATATAATCTTAAGGTATGGCCACCCTCATAGCATCATAACTGATAACGGGGCAAATTTTGCCGAAGGAGCGTTTGCGAGGTTCTGCCAGGAAAAGAAGATCCGGTTAGATGTCGCCTCAGTCGCCCACCCCACGTCGAACGGGCAAGTGGAAAGATCCAACGGACTGGTATTGTCCGGGATAAAACCCCGGCTCATAGAGCCGCTACAAAGATCAGCGGGGTGCTGGATAGAAGAACTACCAGCGGTACTATGGAGTTTAAGAACAACTCCGAATCGATCAACGGGCTATACGCCATTCTTTCTGGTAGGCAGAAGCTGTATTACCAGCCGACATAGAGCATGCTTCACCTAGGGTCACCCAATACACAGAAGCCGAAGTGCGTGAAGCCCGGCAAAATGATGTTGATCTACTAGAAGAAGCGCGAGAACTAGCCTTGTCCAGATCCGCCATATACCAGCAAAATCTCCGACGCTATCATAGCCAGAAAGTAAACCCCCGTGTTTTTTGGGAAGGTGATTTGGTGCTAAGGCTAATACAGCGCACCGCTGCCATGCATAAGTTATCCCCCCCTTGGGAAGGGCCCTTCATTGTGAGAAAAGCTTTGCGCAATGATTCCTACTATCTTATTGATGCACAACCCTAGCAAAAGAACAAGGCGGACAGGTCCGGAGAGGAATCCAAAAGACCATGGAACGTAGCACTACTGCGTCCTTTCTACACCTGAGAGGTGAATGTATCCGAACTACTCGTATGTCACTATGTATGTCGGCAATAAGCTTATCAATAAAAACTTTGCCACCCCGAGCAGAGACTCGGGGACCGCTATAGCACTTGTCTTATTTTCATATTCTTTATGTTGGCTGGGTTAAGTCGCTTACCTCTTAGTTGGATTATTAATGTGTTAGCACCAGAAACCTAACTCTTCGACTTTGCTGCTGTCCAACAAGAATTGGCTTCATGGCAAGCAAGAAAACAAGTTTGGAATGGCAAAGCACATGAAAAACAACTAAGGAAGAAGAACTTAAGTGGGCTGACGTTGGTTTTTTGGCTAACCCTTAGTTTATTTTCTTCACTAAAGCGCCTAATCATTTTGAGCTAATCTCAAGGTTTCAAGTACTGTTAAGACAATTTTTTGAACCTCGGACTCGTAAGTCAAAAAACCGAATCAAGGTAGACGCGAGCCGTGTCAAAAATTGGAGGAACAGGAAAATGAAACTCGGGGACTTCGCCCATGATAATCTGGCAATAAAAACTTAGTTCAAAACAAAAAACTATAGCACAAACAAACCAAGGTATTCAAGTACATCTGCGCCCGACATTCCGGGGATCTGATAAATATGATAAGTGTTTTTCAAGGGGCAGAAGTAGCAGGAGAATCATCTGTTGAGGGAGGTACCCCGGAGTGTGCGGGACGAGCGCTAGCTTCGGCCTCATCATACGGGTCAACTTTGTTGTCCTCCGGGTCTTCAGCTTCGTCGCCTGACTCGGAGTCCTCGCTCTCATTCCCTTCTTCAGCTCCGGAGACAATTTCATCATCAGAAGCGTCAAGGAAGCTCGGCCCCTCATTCCAGGCATGGCAGAGGGATTACTGAATGATATTGTTCACACAGGCCTGGTGGCGCGTGATCCACTCCGGATCCTCGCACCACTTAGACCCGGTGCGCATATGCTTGAGCAATGCCAAGTAAATACCTTCATACCATGAAATTGTAAACTTCAAAGCGATGTCAACTCCATCCCGTGCTGCAGATTCGCGTCACAGGTCCAGTTGTGTCTCACATTCTAGGAGTTTGGCTATGAAGTCTGAGGTTTTCTTGGGAATGGTCACGCTGGGCCAGAGGCAACCGAACATCCGTTTCACTGCTGGGATAATGTCCGAGCCGAAATTCCTCACTATATCAAGACGAGCGGTGAGACTCGCCAGGAGATCCTCTGTGGCATAAGGGATTGGCTCGGCATCAGGGCCAACGGGAATTCCACGCTGCTCACGGGATTCGCGTACAATGGAGGCGGCGAACGAATCTCTCTCTGGAAATTTGCCTAAGGGTAAGAGGAGCAACAGTGAGCAGATGGACCGAATTTGAATTGTAACAAATCAAGCAAGAGAAGAGAACTTATGCACAATCTGGAAGAGAAGTCGATGAATCTCAGAATCAGTGTTGGCGTTGTGGACCAGGAGTTTTTCGCACTCTGTGATTGCCGATGCAAGTTTGACGTCGGTTTCCTCTAGTAGGCCCTTGTCCTTAGAGATTTGCGTAACAAGACACTCCTTCTCTTCGGCAAACTCCTGATCGGCATTCTCCAACACGGACTGATGAGAGCTCTTGAGCCTCTGGATTTCGGCATTCAGCCGAGTTATCTCCAAGTCCTGCTGCTGGGGCCGAGCTATCTCAGTGTTCTTCTTCTTCAATTCAGCTTCATACTTCCCTGATTGTTCCAGGCAGTGGGTCATTAGTTCAGGCATAGGAACACTATCCTCAAGAGCAACTACGACATGATCCGGAGGACCCAAAATGTGAGTGTCCACCGGATAAAGCATGGAGGGTACGATGATCATGTGAAGGGGAAGAAATTACCTTTCATATCCACAAGATTCTTCCTCATAATTTTATTCTCAGCCTCAACCTCGGCTGCATAATCCGGACAAGACATTCATATAATCTCTAAGAAGTTGAAATGAACAAGGAAGGTAGGGAAATGGAAACTCACCCCTCTTCTGGTACTCCTCCAGGAGTTTACCATGACGCCCGCGTATGTCTTTGTAGGAGTCCAGTAGGCGCTAGAACTCGGTGGATCGGCGGTTAGTGGTAATCTGAAACAAGAAAGAGACAAAAGTTCAGAGATAGTGGAAATTATTCAAAGTTACAAGATCCGAGCCAAGTGGAACTTAACCCGGCTCTAGGTGTGTGGATATTCGGAGTCTACAAGATCTGGGCCAAGTGGAACTTAACCCGGCTCTAGGTTTGTGGATATTCTAAGTCTAAAAGATCCGGGCCAAGTGGAACTTAACCCGACTCTAGGCGTGTGGATATTCAAAGGTTACAAGATCCGGCCCAAGTTGAACTTAACCCGACTCTAGGTGTGTGGGTATTCAAAGTCTACAAGATCTAGGCCAAGTGGAACTTAACCCAGCTCTAGGTGTGTGGATATTTGAAAACTACGTGATCCGGGCCAAGGGAACTAGACCCGACCCAAAATTTAGTGCAAATTAATGACAATATGAACAAAAACTAGGGAGCATCCGACCGAAGAACAAGTTATTCCCACGGAGGCTCAAGGACTGGGATATACCTACAAATGCTAAGTTATAAAAGAAACATCAACAGCAGAGAAAAAGGATTACCTCCATCATCCGGCCAGCCAGGGAGATAGCCTGAGTGGCGGAGTTCATTTGCGTGCTGAACTCAGCAGGGCCGAACCTTTCTGGAAGGTCGCCCTGAGGGTCAACGATGTCGGCGTTGTTCCAATTCTTTAAATACTCAAGGAGATGTGGACTGTGCCACTCGCAGAATGGCTCGTCACTAGGCCCTTCACATGGGCCTCGCGCCTGGTGGATTGAGCCACAGCGGGGCTGGTGTGCAAAACTAGCTGCTTGCTCCCCTCTGATCCAGAAGCTGGCCCGGACGAAGCTGACCCGGAAGTCTTCGTAGCTTTGCCAAATGAGGGCTGAGGCGCGTGTTGAAAGCAATCACTGATTGAAGGGGCAGACCCGGTGGGGGCCGAAGGAGCTTTCCCCTTAGGAGGCTTGGAGGCCCTTGCTGCGGTTGTTCTTGCTGCTGGTGCTAGTGCTGTTGCTGCTGGTGTTGTTGCTACTGGTGGTGCTGTTGCTACTACTGGTGCTGGTACTGATGTTGTTGCTGCTAGTGCTGGTGCCGGTGCTGGTGCTAGTGCTGATGTTGTTTCTGCTGGTGTTGTGGCTGCTGCTGCTGGTGTTGCTGGTACTGGGGATACTGGGGGGCGGCGCCGATGAAGCTGGTGCCTCAATGTTGGGCACAGAGGCCGAAGAGCTGGGCAGATCCGGCATTGCCGTATCCAAATCCGGCCCGCTACCCCCCACGTCGACGTTGCCCTCCTCTTGACGAGGTGGACTCTGGTCAAGCACGGCCGTAGAACCCTCATGAATAGGGCTAAGCGGACATTGGTCATCGTTGCGGGGGGAGAGGGATCGCTCCGGAGTGGGGAGGCTATGCCGGAACCACTCTGGGAGACATCCACAGGAGCTCTAAAAAAGGAAGGACAATAAGTAAAAAGGAAAGCACCAACCAGAGACTAAGGCAAGGAATGGAAGAATTCAAGATAGAAATGCTTAAAGGACTTACTCGTCAACGGTAGGAGGACCCCGAGGCTTGGGTGCCTTCCGGACTATGCTCTTGGCGGCAGGCTTGGCTGAGGGTTTAACCCCGGACTTCTTTTGCCTCTTCTTGGGCGGCGGCGCCTCTGAAGCTTCGGTCGGGGTAGCTACACGCTTCTAGGAAGGGGCTGGGGCCGGGCCACCGGTCGCGAGTGGGGGAACCTCATGGACCTGAGCGTCCGGGTTAGCTGAATATTCGAACATAAGCCAGATGCAAATAAGAAATAAGAACCGGATCAAGTACCTCTAGGACCTCAATGTCCGAATCATCATCGTCTGACCAATCCCTTAGAGAAGAGGCCTTACCAGCACTGCGCTTGACGACGTCCGGGACGGGCAAGAAGGTCTCCTGGTCAGTCTCAACCTCATCCCCCTCAGGGCGGTCCTCCAACCACTTGCTGGACAGAACCTCGCCATCCTCCAGCGTTTGCTGCAGAAATCTCTGAAAGAGTAATAGCCAAGTTACAAAGGGAAATCAACATACAAATAGAATTCGGATGACAACAGAAGATTAACTTAACCTTGGAGGAGGATGGGCGCGAGTGAAGGGCTCAAGTCCCCACTCCCAGGCCTCGGAGAACTCCTTCTCCATGTTGAAGACGACCTTGACCTGGCGGTAAACTGCCGAGTTATCCAGCTCGAAGGAGGAGGTCCGGTGAGGGTCAAGAGGACCGCTGAGGTAGCAGATCTTGTGGGCTCGCTTCTGAAGGGGGGAGACCTGGCTGCAGAGGAAAGTGATCATGATATCCCCCCCGGATATGCTCCTTGAGCAGATCCATGATCCGGCGAGCCACTGGATTCACCAGGGATGTAGCGCGCTTGGGAATGCTTTCCCATTGCGAAGTATCTGGAGGACCAGGTCTGAAGGGGAGCAGCCAGATCTGATCCTCCTTGCTGGTGTTCCGGATATAGAAGAAGGTCCGTGCCTAGCCCTTGCAAGATTCGAGCCCCGTGACCCGGGGGAAGACAGATTGTTTCCGGGGCGAGATGGAGGCGGTGCCACACTGGGTTAGGTGCTTTTCCTCAGGGGCACGCTCCTTGTCCGGAACCACATTTCTCCGCTGACCAAAGAACTTGACCCATAGTTTTTTGGTTGGCCAGAGGCTGATGTAACCCTCAATGCCGGATGCAAAAGACGACAGAGAGGTGATAGCATTCGCGGGAAGATGATGCAGTTGCAATTTGTAAGTGGAGATGAAATCGAAGAAGAAATCAGAGGTGGGAAGGCCGAAGCCGCGTTGGAAATGTGACAAGAAAACAACGTACTCCCCAGATTTGGGGGTGGGAGTAATCTCATCGGAGGGGAGGCGGTAGGCGACGCTGGCAGGGATGCGACGGGAGGCGTAGAGCCAAGCCAGGTCCTCCTCGCGGGCGATGGAGTCAGCCTAGCATCCGCGCTCGCGGCCCTCCGCACCTTCCTCCTGCTACGCCACCATTGCAGCTTCTGCTTCAGTCATGGTGGGATTGAAGCTCTCGAAGGGATGATCTGAGTAATGGTAGCCCGAAGAGGGGAAATGGGAAGTGCAAGGCCCCATGGTGAAGATTGGACCGGGAGGCAGCGGCGCTGGCGAGAAATACCACCGGAGCACGGTCGCGGTGGTGCTCGTGGAGAAGAAAACCGGCGGCAGCGAAGTCGCAGTAAAGAAAAGAGAGAGCAGGGGGTGCGATGCGAATGGGGGAACTTCCCCTGGGAGAGCACCGCACTGTGGTGCCCCGCAAAAACCACTACTAGAAAATCGTGGTGTTTTTGTGCATTGCATCATCATGACCGCATGCTCATGTCATCATGCCACATTGCATTTGAGCATCGTCATGTTATCATGCATTTTATTTGCCTAAAACTATTTTCTAAAAGCCTATTTTGTTTTCTAAATACCCCCCTCGATATTTCAAATGTAAAACCCCGGACTTATCCGGATCTTTTATCTAGAAACTACTTACAAAAGTTTATTCAAAAATAAAATAAACAGTTTTATAAAACCTGGGGAGGCCGCCAGCCTGCCAGGCCAAAAGCCCGGTAAACCAGCAGCCTACAACCCGACCCAAACTAGACCCATCTAGTCTACTTTGGACTAGAGAATAACCTAGTTGCCTTCTTCCATCCCTAACCCTAGCATACCGCCGCCGCTACCACCGCATGCACGCAGCACAGCAGCAGCCGCGCGTCGCACGCAACATGCCTGCTCCACACCGCACCAGCCCTGCTTGCCACCTCATGCGGGCCCCACCCGGTGGTAGACACGTCTACCCACAACCCCTATCACGTTCCCCTGCACAACTCCCGAACCACACAGATCGCCAACATCATGCATCCCCCTGGACCAACCACCCCGCCTGCCCGTACTCCCCTGCCCACTCCCATCGCCCAGCCCCACCTGGTCGCCTCCTGCCGCACGCCACCCTGGCCAATCGCCACCAACCGCCCGACCGCGCCCCACCCTGCACAGATCCCCACGACCCCGCCTCGCTCTATGCCCACACTCTCCCTCTCCTTCACCTCCTACCCGACCCGCTCGCTCGCAGAGCCACCGCCGCCGCCAGGGGCGCGCCCCGCCCCTATCCCCCAACCACCACGCCTCCCTCTAGATCCGCCGCCACCATCCTCCTCGCCGGCGTCTTCCTCTACCACGCGCTGCTCGCCCTCCTCTCCTCGCCGGAACCCCTCTGCTTCTCTGGCCGCGGGTCCCCACCTCGCCGCCGTCGCCTCCATCTCGCTTCACCGGGACCACCCGTCGCCGTGGCCGCCCTGTTCCAGTTCCGCGCCGCCACCGCCGCCCACCGGAGCGACCGCGCCTCTCCCTCGAGCCGAGATCCTCTCCGCCGCCCCCAGGCGCGACCTCGCCGGCCCGCTCCGCCGTGGTTCTCCACCAACCCCTCTGCCCCGCTCCAGGCCAGCCCCGCCATCGGGCGCCCTTCTCCTCCGCCGCGGCCTCCTTGTCCATTCCCCACCACCGTACCCTGCCGCCAGCGAGCTCCTCCTCCGCCCCGCCGCCTCCGGCCAGATCCGCCGCCGCCGGTCTCGCCAGGCGCCGCTCTCGTTGCCCCGGCGCCCTGTAGCACGCCCAGGTCCCCGCCGGCCCGCCTCCCCGTGTGGTGCCGCTGTCCCGAGCCCCGAGCGCCACCGGCCGCCGCTCCTTCCGTGCGTCGCCTTCTCCCTCCTCGAGCTCCTCGCCGAACCGCCGCTTTGTTCTCCGTCCGGCCGCCTGCAGCAGGCCCCATGGACGACCCTGGCTCAGCTCCGCCTCCTCCGCCTGAACACCGACGCAACCCCGGGTTGCATCACCCTTGCTGTCCCCACCGGAGCGCCACGTCGCCCTCGGCACCTCGTCCACCTCGCCTCCCCCGCAGCAGGCGCGCCGGCCCTGCAATGAACCGTCGCTGCCCTGCAGTCAACGAACCAGTTCCCCTCAAGGTGTTTGAGAAAATGTTCGGTCGGGACATGTTGCCTCTCAGTACTTTGATCTTGTTTTGTGATTTATCCTTGTGTCATCTGCTCGCTATCTTGTTAGTGTGAAGTACCCGTGATGGCTTAGTGGCCCTAAGATCTGTCGGCATGATCTACGAGTGGGCTGTGACGTGGATGACGACCGTGCGAAGTTACGCGATGCTACCCGAAGAGTACCGAAGCGTGTGAAGATCCTTGCTCCGAATATTCACCAAGATCCTCCGAAGGCTGCCGACCCGAAACTCCAAGTACTCCTTCATGGCCGCAAGACCTCCTTTCCGGTAATTCGAAGACCGAACCCGAAGACCGATCCCCGTCGAACCTCGAGACCTCGGATCCGAACCCCCCCTAATGTGTGACCCTGATCCATTCTCCTATTTCTATAATATATGATACCAACTTGCTGCATTAACTCCTTCATGATCGCATACATATTCAGTGGGTTGGGGGCGTTATGCCGTTTCACCTCATAATTAAATATGGAATCCATATGCGGGCTTTTCTAGTCTTATATTGACTCCACTTAAAACTGTGTAGCGAACCGATGCCATGTTTCGCCCTGTTAATACAACATTTAAATTGAGGGGTTCTAAATAACTTGAACCGCTTAATTAATTGTTGGGACCTCGGTTCCGCTTAATACTATCTAATTGCACCACATCTAAATCATATCATAATCATGCCGGATCTTCTGCCGTAATATTAAATAGTGCATCCGGTGTTTCTTTTAGTGCTTTGCTTCTTCGCGGATTAGAACGATGAGTGGATGCGAGTATCGACAAGTTCTTCGGATATGAATCTCCGGCAGTGTTTCCCAGGCGAGCATCTCTCCCCCTTCTACCTATTTTGCATTTATAGTCTTTATTTCCTCCTGTTGATCTATTGCTATCCGTGTCGCGATGCTTTAGTTTCCATACACCAGTTATATCCCATGCAGCCTCTATATAGCCTTGGACACCTCCTATTACCTGTGTTTGGTAGATAGCTGGCCTTGCGAGTCGTAGTCGCTTGCTCAGGTGTGATCTCGTGTTGTCAAGTACCACAATTGTTGGAACGCTGGCAGATGTTTATCGGTGGAGTTGTTTATTGATGGAAATGATCATGACTTTAAATACAACTATTGAAATGCTAGCTAAAACTAATGCAGAGGCATCGGTGGGCAATAGATGTTATTTGGTTCTTCCACGCTCACTTGTGTCCCGTAGGACCCCGAGTACTTGATACCTGTTCCTTGATTTTTCGCACTATCCACATCCGGGAGGCCTTATGGACCCTCCTGAGCCAGAGCTTGATTCATTTCTATTTCTTGGGGCCACAAAGTAGTTTGGGCTTTATTACTATCTTGTACTTATGCCATGTTATTGCTTTATTTACGATTGTGCGTGGAGCACCTGTACTATTTAGGATCGTGACATGTTTTCGCTGTATTGACAAGCTCAGTCACATTTTCGGGTTCCCAGTCGTTTACAGCCGTCCACACAAACCCTGGGTCCGTTCCGGAGCCGGCCAACTTCGTTGCGGGTAGCTTAGTGGGGTGGCCCCCCTGAAATATTGATGAATCCTGTGATCGCTTTGTCGTGAATGCCTCATTGGGTTTTGAGTTGGTTTTTCCGAGGTTGATCGAGTGTGTGTTGCTATTTGTGCACCCCTGCAGGGTAAAACTTTCTGAAAGCCGTGTCCGCGGTTATGGACGACTTGGAGCACAGTATCTCGATCATAGACAAGCATAACTAAAGTAGTGCTATAAATTTGACTTAATATGTGATTAGTAATCAGCTCAAGTATAACGGAATGGATATTAAAAATGCCAACAACTGGTGGATCTGTGGTGATCTGTGTCATACTATATCTGTCTAGTAAGTATTGCAACTCCAACGGAATGTGATAAAACTGTCATCAACTGCTAGGTTTTGGGATTCCTCAGGACAATTGTATCTGCCTAGTAAATGTTCCAACTACAACAGAATGGTAATTAAACTGCCCACTACTTATGCTATCAGGACGGCCCACGCTATCTATATCTGACTAGTAAGTGCTTCAATTATAATGGAATGATTAAAACTGCCAACTGTGTGAGTTCCTTGGTCCGGCTTCCTCGTTTGGTCTCGAGGGGGAAATATCAGGATGGGTTTGTTTGGTGTTAGCTTCAGGTTGGATCCGAATAGGTCTTTCTTATCCCTCCCTAATAGCCGCCAGTGATACCGAGTCTCTATAGGTTGTTTATTGCCGCTGCGCTGCCGCTTCAGCCTACCATACCTATGTAGGCGAGAGCCGCCGAATTCTAGCCTCGCCTTGTACTGGCCTCAGTACTGACGCTCCTCTTTTTTCCTTTGCCCTTTGTCGGCACCCCTTTTGTTTTAGCAGGTTTGAGATCGCCGTCGTTAGCAGGGTTACCCTTTTGGCTTGGCCTGGGCAGGGTTATGGACGCCATTGGTTATTGTTCAGGGCTCTTAGTCCCATTTGCATCTTGTCCGTAGTCGAACGCTCTATCGTTTTGAAGGTGATTTGGATCTTTGTATTCTATATCTGTGTTCTTGACTCAGGGAGTCGCTGTTGTATATATATCTGTTCTGTGGGTCACATCGAGGACTGTTGTGTAATGTTATTACTTCGTTTTCCACCCGCACGAAAGTGCCTGGTGGGCGTCCTTGAATCGTTTCTATGCGGGTTTGGCGGAAAGGGCTAAAACTTGCATAGGGCTGATTTGAGGGTGTTACAGAGTGGTATCAGAGCCCAGCAGTTACGATACCCCACAAGTCCCGCCTATAGGATAACCTAGCTAACGGCCGAAGTAGAGTGTCAAAACTATTTTGCAAAATCAGTTGGATAGATCTGATTAGGTCTGCTTTTACTCCTTACCCCTCTGCTGTTCTCCTCTTACCTCTGCGTGTTTTGGATCTGCTCTCTTACATTCTTCTAGTCTAGGATTTCTCGTGGTTGGATTTCTGTCGTACCTTCAGGTTTTCGCTTCCTCCTTTGGTAATGGTGCTTCTACCTTCGGACTTCGCGCTATGTGGAATCATTCATCTGTTGGACTTCTCTCTGTTCCTTGTTGTGCATTCCGGTGTTTTCCGATGCGACGACATCATCTACGCCAGATCCGATGCAGAGCCTGCATCACTCCTTTGTTCCGCACCTCGATTGTCGAGATCTTCAGTCTGACTCCAAGAATGGTTGCATGCTTTTCTACTGATTGTACGGAGTAATAGTTTGGGTGCGTGATGGATTGGCCCCCATGCCGACTACTCACTCTATTTGCTCGTGTACATTGAAGTGGATGAGAATGCATCGGTTCTCTCTTTCTATCGAAGTTAGAGGTGGCTTTATCTATGGATACCTTTACCTTCGTCCTTTGTTTCCCGGAGTGTTCTCTCGATGATCATCGACAACGACCTCTTGTTAGTAGTGTCGCGAGGATCTACATGAAGCATGAAGATTCCGATCGCCGACCTTCTTCCCAGTACTATGAGGCGGATCTCGAGGGCGAGATCCATTGTTAGTGGTGTCGAATTGTGGCGCCCCCAAAAACCACTACTAGAAAATCGCGGGGTTTTTGTGCATTGCATCATCATGACCGCATGCTCATGTCATCATGCCACATTGCATTTGAGCATTGTCATGTTATCATGCATTTTATTTGCCTAAAACTATTTTCTAAAAGCCTATTTTGTTTTCTAAATACCCCCTCGATATTTCAAATGTAAAACCCCGGACTTATCCGGATCTTTTATCTAGAAACTACTTACAAAAGTTTATTCAAAAATAAAATAAACAGTTTTATAAAACCTGGGGAGGCCACCAGCCTGCCAGGCCAAAATCCCGGTAAACCAGCAGCCTACAACCCGGCCCAAACTAGACCCATCTAGTCTACTTTGGACTAGAGAATAACCTAGTTGCCTTCTTCCATCCCTAACCCTAGCCTACCGCCGCCGCTACCACTGCCTGCACACAGCACAGCAGCAGCCGCGCGTCGCACGCAGCATGCCTGCTCCACACCGCACCAGCCCCGCTTGCCACCTCATGCGGGCCCCACCCGGTGGTAGACACGTCTACCTATAGCCCCTGTCACGTTCCCCTACACAATTCCCGAACCACACCGATCGCCACCACCACGCCTCCCCCTGGACCAACCACCCCGCCTGCCCGCACTCCCCTGCCCACTCCCGTCGCCCAGCCCAACCTGGTCGCCTCCTGCCGCACGCCACCCTGGCCAATCACCACCAACCGCCCGACCGCGCCCTACCCTGCACAGATCCCCACGACCCCGCCTCGCTCTACGCCCTCTCCCTCTCCTTCGCCTCCTACCCGACCCGCTCGCTCGCAGAGCCACCGCCGCCGTCAGGGGCTCGCCCCGCCCCTATCTCCCCCAACCACCACGCCTCCCTGTAGATCCGCCGCCACCATCCTCCTCGCCAGCGTCTTCCTCTACAACGCCCCGCTCGCCCTCCTCTCCTCGCCGGAACCCCTCTGCTTCTCCGGCCGCGGGTCCCCACCTCGCCGCCGTCGCCTCCATCTCGCTTCACCGGGACCACCCGTCGCCGTGGCCGCCCTATTCCGGTTCTGCGCCGCCACCACCGCCGACCGGAGCGACCACGCCTCTCTCTCGGGCCGAGCTCCTCTCCGCCGCCCCCAGGCGCGACCTCGCCGGCCCTTTCCGTCGTGGTTCTCTACCAACCCCTCCGCCCCGCTCCAGGCCATCCCCGCCGTCGGGCGCCCTTCTCCTCCGCCGCGGCCTCCTTGTCCAGTCCCCACCACCGCGTACCCTGCCGCCAGCGAGCTCCTCCACCGCCCCGCTGCCTCTGGCCAGATCCGCCGCCCCCGGCCTCGCCAGGCGCCGCTCTTGTCGCCCCGGCGCCCTGCAGCACGCCCAGGTCCCCGCCGGCCCGCCTTCCCGTGTGGTGCCGCTGTCCCGAGCCCCGAGGGTCGCCGGCCGCTGCTCCTTCCGTGTGTCGCCTTCTCCCTCGTCGAGCTACTCGCCGAACCGCCGCTCTGTTCTCCGTCCGGCCGCCTGCAGTAGGCCCCATGGACGACCCCGGCTCGGCTCTGCCTCCTCCGCCTGAACACCGACGCGACCCCGGGTTGCATCACCCTTGCTGTCCCCACTAGAGCGCCACGTCGCCCTCAGCACCTCGTCCACCTCGCCTCCCCCGCAGCAGGCGCACCGGCTCTGCAACGAACCGTCACTGCCGTGCAGTCAACGAACCAGTTCCCCTCAAGGTGTTTGAGAAAATGTTCGGTCGGGACATGTTGCCTCTCAGTACTTTGATCTTGTTTTGTGATTTATCCTTGTGTCATCTGCTCGCTGTCTTGTTAGTGTGAAGTACCCGTGATGGCTTAGTGGCCCTAAGATCTGTCGGGATGATCTACGAGTGGGTTGTGACGTGGATGACGACCGGGCGAAGTTACGCGATGCTACCCGAAGAGTACCGAAGCGCGTGAAGATCCTTGATCCGAATATTCGCCAAGATCCTCCGAAGGCTGCCGACCCGGAACTCCAAGTACTCCTTCATGGCAGCAAGACCTCCTTTCCGGTAATTTGAAGACCGAATCGGAAGACCAATCCCCGTCGAACCTCGAGACCTCGGATCCGAACACCCCTAATGTGTGACCCTGATCCATTCTCCTATTTCTATAATATATGATACCAACTTGCTACATTAACTCCTTCATGATCGCATACATATTCAGTGGGTTGGGGGCGTTATGTCGTTTCACCTCATAATTAAATATGGAATCCATATGCGGGCTTTTCTAGTCTTATATTGACTCCACTTAAAACTGTGTAGCGAACCGATGACATGTTTCGCCCTGTTAATACAACATTTAAATTGCGGGGGTTCTAAATAACTTGAACCGCTTAATTAATTGTCAGGACCCCGGTTCCGCTTAATACTGTCTAATGGCACCGCATCTGCATCATATCATAATCATGCCAGATCTTCTGCCGTAATATTAAATAGTGCATCCGGTGTTTCTTTTAGTGCTTTGCTTCTTCGCGGATTAGACCGATAAGTGGATGCGAGTATCGACAAGTTCTTCGGATATGAATCTCCGGAAGTGTTTCCCAGGCGAGCATCTCTCCCCCTTCTACCTATTTTGCATTTATAGTCTTTATTTCCTCCTGTTGATCTATTGTTATCCGTGTCACAATGCTTTAGTTTCCGTACACCAGTTATACCCCGTGCAGCCTCTATATAGCCTTGGACACCTCCTATTACCTGCGTTTGGTAGATAGCTGGCCTTGCGAGTCATAGTCGCTTGCTCAGGTGTGATCTCGTGTTGTCAAGTACCACAATTGTTGGAACGCTGGCAGATGTTTATCGGTGGACTTGTTTATTGATGGAGATGATCATGACTTTAAATACAACTATTGAAATGCTAGCTAAAACTAATGCAGAGGCATCGGTGGGCAATAGATGTTATTTGGTTCTTCCATGCTCACTTGTGTCCCGTAGGACCCCGAGTACTTGATACCTGTTCCTTGATTTTTCGCACTATCCACATCCGGGAGGCCTTATGGGACCCCCTGAGCCAGAGCTTGATTCATTTCTATTTCTTGGAGCCACAAAGTAGTTTGGGGATTTATTACTATCCTGTACTTATGCCATGTTACTGCTTTATTTACGATTGTGCGTGGAGCACCTGTAATGTTTAGGATCGTCACACGATTTCGCTGTATCGACAAGCCCAGTCACACTTTCGGGTTCCCAGTCGTTTACACCCATCCACACAAACCCTGGGTCCGTTGCGGAGCCGGCCAACTTCGTTGCGGGTAGCTTAGTGGGGTGGCCCCCTGAAATATTGATGAATCCTGTGATCGCTTTGTCGTGAATGCCTCATTGGGTTTTGAGTTGGTTTTTCCGAGGTTGATCGAGTGTGTGTTGCTATTTGTGCACCCCTGTAGGGTAAAACTTTCTGAAAGCCGTGTCCGCGGTTATGGACGACTTGGAGCACAGTATCTCGATCATAGACAAGCATAACTAAAGTAGTGCTATAAATTTGACTTAATATGTGATTAGTAATCAGCTCAAGTATAACGGAATGGATATTAAAAATGCCAACAACTGGTGGATCTGTGGTGATCTGTGTCATACTATATCTGTCTAGTAAGTATTGCAACTCCAACGGAATGTGATAAAACTGTCATCAACTGCTAGGTTTTGGGATTCCTCAGGACAATTGTATCTGCCTAGTAAATGTTCCAACTACAACAGAATGGTAATTAAACTGCCCACTACTTATGCTATCAGGATGGCCCACGCTATCTATATCTAACTAGTAAGTGCTTCAATTATAATGGAATGATTAACTCTGCCAACTGTGTGAGTTCCTTGGTCCGGCTTCCTCGTTTGGTCTCGAGGGGGAAATATCAGGATGGGTTTGTTTGGTGTTAGCTTCAGGTTGGATCCGAATAGGTCTTTCTTATCCCTCCCTAATAGCCGCCAGTGATACCGAGTCTCTATAGGTTGTTTATTGCCGCTGCGCTACCGCTTCAGCCTACCATACCTATGTAGGCGAGAGCCGCCGAATTCTAGCCTCGCCTTGTACTGGCCTCAGTACTGACGCTCCTCTTTTTCCTTTGCCCTTTGTCGGCACCCCTTTTGTTTTAGCAGGTTTGAGATCGCCGTCGTTAGCAGGGTTACCCTTCCGGCTTGGCCTGGGCAGGGTTATGGACGCCATTGGTTATTCTTCAGGGCTCTTAGTCCCATTTGCATCTTGTCCGTAGTCGGACGCTCTATCATTTTCAAGGTGATTTGGATCTTTGTATTGTATATCTGTGTTCTTGACTCAGGGAGTCGCTGTTGTATATATATTTTCTATTGTCCCATCGAGGACTTTTGTTTAATGTTATTACTTCGTTTTCCACCCGCACGAAAGTGCCTGGTGGGCGTCCTTGAATCGTTTCTATGCGGGTTTGGCGGAAAGGGCTAAAACTTGCATAGGGCCGATTTGAGGGTGTTACACGCACCCTCTACTTAACCATGCCACGCGCGTCGTGGGATCCTTTGCGGATGGCGTGCAGCGTGCAACGAGCGTGTATGCGTCCCAAGAAACCAATCAGAGCAAGGCCACCAGAGGGGCCACAGGAGCAAATGATCCCATGACGGGACAGGGCATTACAGTTAACGAGGCGGTGCAGTGATGGGACGTTTACAATAGTTATGCCGGATGCAACGATAGTAACCGGCGCGGTAAATGCGCATGGCCCTTAAAATGAGGCAAATGATGATTACCCTCCATGTAGGATGTGGAGAAGCGTACGAGAGAAGGAAAGGAAACCCGGATAAGCAAGCAAAATACCTAGCCAATGAGGAAGAACCCGGAAAGAGCGAAAGGATTGCAAGAGAAGAAACTCCGGGCTACGAGATAACTCGGCCCAAGGAATAAAAGATTCGGATATGGGAACCTACTGTGGCCTTAACAACTAGAAAAGTTGCTAAGACTGCACCATCTTCGGGGACTAATGTTGGGGGGATACCCCCGGGTAGGGTAACGCCGGGGTAAAAGGGCCGAGTTAGCCGGGGTACGGCACGGTCAAAGCAAAGTGCTGACCGGGTCACCTCAAGGCAGGCCGAATCACGGTGTGGGCCGGCCCGTGGGGCATTTCCTTGACAATGGTCTGACCGGCATAACATCTATGCCGGCCATGCTTATCTGTTTTGCAGGTACTTGGGTAGGCCAGATTAGCTATATGCTAGCCGGATTATCTTGGCTTCAAAGAGAAGGAATCCCCCGTTGGTCAAAAGGTGACTTTATTAGCTGAAGCATGTGCAAAGTAAAGTAAAGGAGAGGACCAGCGGGTCAGCAGTGACCAAGGTGAGGCAGGCAAAGCCAGATGACGTAGCCTGTGATGCCAAAAGAAGAGGATGATGCTGCGGGTTACGTCCAAAGCCCAACTGAGCCGTTAAAGAAGAATAAAGAAGCATCTGCTTTAGGAAAGGAGCATATTCATAGAATATGCTGCCACCTAAGCCCTAGAATTGTAGCTCGGGCTCCCCTATATAAGGAGCACTAGGGCCTCCATAGAGTGGGGATGACATTTAGAGGAATCCCTCTCTGTCTAAGGTAGAACTCAGGGGCTAGTTAGTGAGGGGTAAGAGACATCGTCTCCTTCTTGCTAAGATCTTCAAGAACACTTGTAAACACCATTGATTGAGAGAATAGAAGAACTTCCGTGCGTTGAATCACCACGTTCTTCCTCCCTGGATTCCCCTAGCACACATTGGCCCCATCTTTAGCCTATCCATGGCATCTGCCATGCTACCACCACGACAATTATTTGCGTACTCCTATTACTCAGCCAACAATCATTACTGATGACTATGAAATTAAGTCCCATTACTTAAGTTTGGTTCAACAGAATCAATTTGGAGGCTCTGCTGTGGAAGACGCAGGTATGCACTTAATTACTTTCACTGAAATATGTGATATGATGCGTATAAAAGATGTTGACCCTGATGCTGTCAAATTGCGTCTATTTCCTTTCTCTCTAAGAGGGAGAGCTAAAGAATGGTTGCTATCTTTGCCTAAAAATACTATTACATCATGGGTGGGATGTACTTCTTTATTCATGACTAAATTTTTCCCACCTGCAAAGACTATGCAACTTCGATCTAATATTACTGGTTTTAGACATGAAGAGCATTAGCCACTAGCGCTTGCATGGGAGAGGATGAAAGAATGCCTAAGAAACTGTCCTAGTCATGGGATGGAAGATTGGTTAATCCTCCATTTATTTTACAATGCTCTTAATCCTGTGTCTAAGTCTATGCTTGATACTGCAGCTGGAGGAACATTTATGGGCAAACACATTACTAAAGCAAAGCAGCTACTAGAGAATATGGAAGACAACCATTCCCAATGGCATGTGGAAAGATGTCAACACCCGGATTTTTAATCCTAGATGCATGTTATGCCATACATCGCAATCCTAGGATTACCATTTTTGCGAGACATAACAGAATTGGTACCACAGTACATCATCCATTACAAACCAGAATAAAGGTCTTACAAATAAAGGATCTCATGATCCAGTCTTAATACAGTCAAAGCATCCAAAAGTAAATGTAGTAGGGGCTCCATTTTGAGGGTCATAGGCAATGCTGACGACGGGAGATGATCCTAGTTGTCGTAGACCTCCTGCTGTCCATCATCCTAGTAGTCCTCCTCATAGTCTGGCCACAGGAATAGCCAGGGACAAAGCCACGAGTACTCTTTAAGTACTCGCAAACTATCAGTAACAAGTAAGGTAGCTCTAGTAGGAATCTTAAGCTCTAGGTTTATTTGCAAAAAGCCAGGTTTATCTCATACTAAGTTTAGAAGTAAAGAAAACTAAGTTAATGTTCTAAATCACTTAAGTGGGGACCTAGCTTTCATATCCACCACCCTGTTGTGGTCAAGTCAAAGTCATAGCTCAATTCACAAGTCATTTTGAAAACATCTAACAACGGAACAGTATGGCCACTCCAACTATCCATGACCGTGGAGGTGGCTATTCGAATAGTTTGACACTCTATAGAGGTGGTACACTTTCACCACAAAATTCGATACATCCGTCAGGGATAACCCTGAATCATCATACTTAGTATGCGGGTAATCAATCATAACCTTTCAATTACACACTCTAGTATAGGCACCTCCCCTATGAGCTTGGCCTCCCAGCCATGGCCATCTATCGTCCTGGGCACTGCATAGGTGGACATTCACACTCACGAGCTAGCCTCAGCTCAACCTCTTTCCGCGAGGGAACCCATACTAAGGCATATAAACTTCCAGTTAATCCCTACCCAATTCAGGTATTGTGGTTGTACGGTAAAATTGGAATGGTAATGCATCCGGACCCAACCATCAGTTTTTATAAAGGGCTAAGGCTCATGCCTCAACATTTTCATCATCAAATCCTTTTGTGTTTCTCAACACATGTAAAAAAATTCAATAGAATGAATCCTCATTCCAAGGTTTTCATAATCATTTTTACCAATTGTTCCCATCTAAAGTGAGCAACTTTTATGCTTAGCACTAGCCACTAAGGTTGAGGGTATTCACTAATGAGGGGTGTTAATCAAGTGTAACTATCCAACTCTAATCTTATGCCTTGGGATGACATCTAAGTATAACTAGTTAGGCCTAGTTTTATACTCTTTATGGTATCTATCCTATTTTTCCAATACTCACAAAGCACTAAATAAACGTAAAGAACTTTGGTAAAGTAAAAGAATAAAGCTTGCAAGTAAAACTTGGGATTGGTATAATCGAAGTTGTATAACCAAGCATGCCTAATGCATCTTGCTTAGGTTATCAAGTTTGGAAGTGTTAACTTGCATAGTTAACTTGTAGTGCTAGGCTTGCATAAGTATGACACTTGCAAGTGTTAGCTTGCCTTGAGTAGTGTAGTGATTGAAGTTCTCCTCTTCTTCTTGGTAGTACTCCTCCTCCTCGTATCCCGGGTCGGTACTATCGTCTATAAATGAATACAAGGTACACAATCACCAAACAATACTTAACTATTTCTATTTAGCAAACTAAGGCTCACACTTGATGATCTAGCATCATCACAATCATCACATGAAATAAAGACCTAGTTTTATTTCTCTTATTTTAGAAAAGTAATTTCTACTCATTGAAAATACTTAAGGTTTAATATTCTCCAATTCAAATATGGGATCATGTTGACACATGTCATCACCACATATTCTAATACATGGGAATGTGATTTAAATTGGTGGTCATATTTTATAAAGTTTAAGATTATCATTTAATAGAATTAAAGTGACTAGAATTGCCTATATAGCATTCTTTTGGTATTAGTCTAATGTCATTGCATGTAAACCTAAATGTTTTTACATATTCAGATAGATCTTGTCAAATGTGATTTCTGAGAGTTGGACTCAACTCAAAAGCCTTTATGGTTGATTTTTGAAAAATGTTTGAAGTTGGAAAAGTCTTTGTCTTATTATTTTTACTACAGGTGATCTCTAACTCCAAATGGTTTGAATCCAATGGGCTTGGATAGATAATTTGAATACCTTTCTAACAAAATTGGAAATCATGCAATTTGGTTCAGTGAATCGCTTTGAATTGATTTTTGAATCTACTAATAGAAACTAGTTTTAATTAAAATGGAAAATAACTATTTGAATCTCTGGGCTCTGCGTAGGAAAGTAAACGGGCCGGCCCAATCTGCACAGCGCAGTGCAGCGGGCCACTGACAGAGGAGTCCCACTAGTTAGTGACTCTATCTAACCGAAACGGTATCTTTAAATCTAGGCAGTACGATTAGAACCTGATCTAACGGCTGAGGTCTATCGTCAACGACGAACAGCTCCGGCGAGTTTCTAACCCTAACACGGCAGTAGGAGTCGTGTGAGGCTCACCAGGGCTCCAGCTAGGGTCGACGATGGGGGCGAATGATGTTGTAGATGACATCGGTTTAAACGGTGGTCGCGACGGCTCCTGGGGCGGCTCCAATCGATGGCTCCCTTCTTCTTCTGCAGCGGCGGACTCCGGCTAAATTCTAGCGATGCGGCGCCCGCCTTGCTCCAGGGAGAGGTGTGGGGGGTGTTGTGAGGAGTGGGGAGTAAGATGGTGTGGTGAATTGAGGCAGAGGGGGCCTCTATTTATACACTAGCGACAGGGGCATTGCGGCATGGGCTGGCTCCTCCGGCGACGGTGGTATAGCGAGCTAGCGGCATGGCTGAGGGTAGGGGCGACGTGGTGTTTCCTAGCGTTCATCACAGGCTTAATGGCGCGGCACGGGGCGGTCTGGAATGGTCGGGTGTGGGCGGTGCTCTGTGCGGAACTGGTGGCCTTCAAGACGGCGCACGGGGGCTACGGGTCGCGTGGTGGCGAACGGGGATGTCTGGGAGTTAGCTGGGGTCATGGCGAGGGTGTGCACGCACGGAGAGGGCGAGGCGCGGCGCGTGCGAGCTGGTCGGCTGCGGCGCCCTGGCATGTTCTCGGCATGGCATAGAGGAAATGGGCGCGGCGGTTTTCTGGCGGTCCATGGCCTGGCTACGGTCAAGGGCTGGACAGGGGGTGGCGGTGGACGGTGGCCTGCCTGCTGGACATCATGGATGACGGCGGCACGGTTTGTGGTGAGCGGTCCATGGTCGGCCGGCGTGGCAAGCTTCAGGCCGTGCTGCACTGGCGCAACGACAAAGGGGGGGTGCTTGTCTTGCGCTGCTAGATGCTGGGGGAGACAGGGGGAGTGCAATGGGGGCAAATGGTCAAGTGATCACTTCTCCAAATAGTGGAGTTAAGCAGGGTTTAATTAGTGTCTGCAATGTGTTCGACAAAATGGCCGCATGAACTTAAGTTTGAAATTTTTGAATGAAATTTGAGTGTTTTGTTCTTATGCTTGAGTGTCTATGGTTGCTTGGAAAAGTCAAGGTGAATTGATTTGAATGGTTTTTTAAAATGGTGATCTTACCATATGAACTTGATTCAATTTTGAACGGTCCTTTAAATAGATTTGAAAATAGTTTCTGTGAGTTTGTAAAGCGGGCTTGGGTTCACTTTTACTTGGTCTAGCAAGGGGTGAAAATAAATGGAAATGTTTCTATTAGAAATTCTTTACTAGGAACACTCAAAGTGTCCTAGTGGTTAATTTTGGTCAAAATGACCATTTGCTTATTTGATTCATATTTGATTTCTTTTTCTTTAGATTTTGTTTGTAATTGTCCTAGATGATGTAGTATTCATCTCTAAACCATTTCTTATCATTTGTAGCAAACACACATGGCAATTTCACTCAATCAAACACTAATGCAAATCACACATGCTCTCATATTCAATTTCCTAATAAAAGTTTTTATTAACCCGAAATTTGGGTAAATAGAACTTGATAATCTTGATTAATATTTTTGGGGTGTTACAAACCTTCCCTCCTTAAACAAAATCTCGTCTCGAGATTTAAGAAAAACTAGGAACTAAAGAGATTTGGAAACTTAGTCCTAATATAATCTTCTCGCTCCCAGGTAGCTTCTTTTTCAGTATGGTTGCTCCATTTGGATCTTCAGAAACTTGATACTCTAGGTCCTGGTGGTTCTGAAGGCTTCTTCCAAAATACAAATGGGTACTTCTCGATATGTCAGATCCTGGTTGATATCTATGGCTCGGTGATCGATGTTCTTGAACACTTCTGTCTTCTCCGGAACTTCTAGGCATTTGCGAAGTAACGAGATATGGAACACATTATGGATGGCTGACATGTCCTCTAGCAGTTCTAGTTAATATGATACTTCGCCTCGGTGATTCAAAATCTTGAAGGGTCCAATATATCTAGGGGCTAACTTTCCTTTCAGTTGAAAACTTGCATTCCCTTCAAGGGTGATACTTTGAGATACGCAAAATCTCCGACATTGAAGGTCAGGTCTCGACATCTCTTGTCAGCATAACTCTTCTGTCTGGATTGGGCGGTCTTGAGGTATTCACGGACTTTGTGAACCTTCTCTTCGGCTTCTCATAGGATGTCAGGTCTGAAAATCTGACTCTCTCCTACTTGCAACCAATTCAAGGGGGTACGACACTTCCTTCCATACAGAAATTCAAATGGGGACATTTGCAACCTGGCTTGATAACTATTGTTGTATGAGAATTCTGCGAAAGGCAGACAATCTTCCCATTTTGATCCATATTGTAGCACACAAGATCTAAACATATCTTCTAAGATTTGGTTGACTCTTTCAGTTTGTCTATCGGTCTGCGAGTGATAAGCTGTGCTAAATTCAGCTTGGTTCGTAATCCTTCTTGGACTTTCTGCCAAAATCTTGAGGTAAATTGGGTTCCTCGATCCAATACTATGGTCTTAGGGGTTCCATGCAAACTGACTATTCTAGCAATGTACAACTTTGCTAGCTTCGAACTCTGGTAGGTGGTCTTGACATGTATAAAATGGGCTACCTTGGACAGTCTATCAACTATGACCCAAATAGAGTCATTTCCCCTACTAGAAGTAGGCAAACCGGTGACGAAATCCATTCCGACAGAATGCCATTTCCATTCCGGAATCTACAATGGTTGCAGAAGTCCTACGGGTCGTTGATGTTCCGCTTTGACTCTCTGACAGATATCACACTTGGCTATGTAGCTTCCGATTTCTCTCTTCATCTTGTGCCACCAAAATTGCTCCTTCACATCTTGATACATCTTCATTCCTCCGGGATGGATAGAATAAAGAGTATCATGAGCTTCTTGCATGATAACTTGTTTCAACTCAGAATCTACTGGCACACAAATACGTCCTTTGTACCACAAAACTCCTTCTTCATCTTCGGTGAATTCGGATACCTTCCCTGTAACGATACGATGCTTGATTTCGTCGATACTTGCATTTCCTTTCTGCACCTCCTTGATATGACTGATCAAAGTGGGTTAAAGTTCAATACTAGCTAAAAATCCTTCGCTAACTAGCTCCATTCTAAACTGCTCCAACTCTTCATGCAAACTTGGCTAGGCTTCTTTTATCATGGTATTTAATCTACATGGCAATCTGCTAAGAGCATCCGCTACCACATTGGCTTTGCCGGGGTGATAGTGAATGGCAAGGTCATAATCCTTGATTAACTCTATCCATCTCCTTTGCCTCATATTCAGCTCCTTCTGGGTGAAAATATACTTCAGACTCTTGTGATCCGGATAAATTTCACAGCGGTTACCCATAAGGTAATGACGCCATGTCTTCAAGGCTAAAACTACGGCTGCTAGTTCAAGGTCGTGGGTAGGGTAGTTTTGCTCATGTTGCTTCAGTTGTCAGGACAGATATGCTATGACTTTTCCTTCCTGCATCAACACACATCTGAGACCAATCTTGGATGCATCACAATACACATCAAAAGGCTTCTTGATATTTGACATAATTAGAATTGGGGCTGAAATCAATCTCTTCTTGAGCTCTTGAAAACTTGCTTCACATTTATTCGTCCATTCAAACTTCTTATCTTTCTTCAACAATTGGGTCATTGGTCTTGCGATGCTCGACAATCCTTCAACAAACTTGCGGTAATATCTTGCTAATCCGAGAAATGCACGGACTTGGGTTTGAGTGGTTGGAGCTTTCCATTTTGAACATCTTTTATCTTGGCAGGGTCGACAGCGACTCCTCCTACCGACACATTATGTGTTAGGAATCCTACTTCCTTTAACCACAACTCACATTTGCTAAACTTGGCATACAACTGATGCTCTCTAAGGGTTTCAAGGATGGTTCTCATGTGTAGCTCATGGTCTTCTTCTGACTTGGAATAGATTGGAATATCGTCGATAAACACAATGACAAACTTATCCATGAAGGTCATAAAAATCTTATTCATGAGATTCATGAAATAAGTGGGGGCATTGGTTAATCCAAAATACATGTTCGTATACTCATACAATCCATATCTGGTGGTAAAGGTGGTCTTTGGAATATCCGTTGCACGAATCTTGGGTTGATGATAACCAGTTCTAAGATCAATCTTAGAAAACACTCTGGCACCAGTCAATAGGTGAAACAGATCCTCAATCTTTGGCAGTGGGTACTTGTTCTTGATGGTGACATCATTCAGCTTCCTGTAATCCGTGCACAAATGGTTACCTCCATCTCTCTTATCCACAAACAAAACAGGTGATCTCCATGGCGATGCACTTGGTTGAATCAAACCTTTCTCCCGCATAGCATCAAGTTGCTTCTTCAGCTCCACTAATTTAGATGGGTTCATACTATAAGGTCTCTGAGCTATGGGTCCAGTTCTAGGAACTAGTTCAATGATGAACTCGATATCCCGATCTGGGGGCATACCGGGCAATTCATCTGGGAATATGTCGAGGTATTCACAGACTACTCTGACTTGGTCTAGGGTTGGTTGGGCTAGACTCTTGTTGCATTTGAATTGACGGGGTAATGTCTCAGATACATGGTCTACTGATACTGTAGAGCTACTGGTCATGGTTATGGCTTTCTTGGCACAGTCGATTAATCCTTTATGTTTCGACATCCAATCCATTCCTAGTACTACTTCCAAACCTTTGGTTCCAAGTACTATTAGATTGGCATAAAAATCTATTCCATGGATTCTGATAGGTACAACCTTGCAAATTTTTCTAGCTTTGGTGGTTGAACCAGGTATTTGAACTATCACAACATGCTTCAATTTTCTTGGTTGAATCTTACTAGTGCATGCAAATTCTTCTGTAACAAACGAGTGCGATGCTCCAGAATCAAACAACACTCTTGCAAGTACTAAGTTAACATAAAACATACCCAGCACAAAATCGGGTGCTTCCTGAGCTTCTTTAGCATTCATGTGGAACAGACGGCCGTTGTGGTTGAGCTAATTCCCTGGGGCAAATCTTCTTCCAGGCTAAACATGACGTTGCTGCTGAGCGGGTGCATTCACATTGGTGGCTGCTCCAAGCTTCTTGGGGCACTCATTGGAGTAGTGACCCTTGACTCCACATTCAAAGCAAGTAATCTGGGACTTGTCTTTTCCTGCAATAGGCACAACATTGCTTCCAGTCCTTGGGGCAGTATTGTTGTTATTGTTGTTGGACTTGGGTGGTGCACGGTTGAAGTTATTGGAGTTGGCGGGGTTGTTGTTGTTGTTGTTGTGATTTCCTCCAGACTTTAGGTTTCCTCCGCTACAATTGGGATATCTTGGACGGGACATAGGGGGTCTGTTGTTTCTTGGGGCATATCCTGCAGACGGGTTGGGGCGATACTTCTGGGTATGGTGGGATCCAGGCTAGTGCATCATGCGACGCTTACGGTTTTCATTGGCTTGGTTGATCTTCCCTTCCATCTGAATGGCAAACTCTACTAGCTCTTCTAGATCTGCAAAACGGATGTTGACTAACACAATCTACATCTCATCATGTAATCCATTCAGGAACATTTCATTCTTCTTTGCTTCGGTGTTAATCTCATTAGGGGCATATCTAACTAGTGACAGAAATTTGTCACGGTACACAACTATCGTCATCCTTCCTTGCTTCAGTTCCCTGAACTCATCCCTCATCCTGGTGACCAAACCTTGGGGCACAAGAGTCCGACTAAAATTGATCTTGAATGCTTCCCAAGTCATCATCTAACCTTCGTTCATGGTATAGGTGCTATTCCACCAGGCTCCTGCATCTCCTGCCAGATAATGGGTGGCAAACAGTACTTTTTCATTGGCTTCAACTCCTGCGACCTCTAAGTTGTTCTCCATGGTTTGTAGCCAGTCATCAACATCTAAGGGATCCTCAGACTTATTAAAGATAGGTGGGTTGGTATTCTGAAAGTTCTTGAGCTTGGATCCATGGTGATCCTGGTTTCCATGGCCTTGATTATTGTGGGCCATCTGAGCTATCTGTTGAAGAGTGGCTAGGCTGCCTTGGCATTCGGCTCTACTAGCTTCACGGTCGAAAACTAGCATTTGCAGAATCTGCAACATTGGGTCCTGAGATGAACTGCTTCCTCCGGGGTTTCCACGAGTCATCTGAAGATTGAGATAGATAATGAGATAAGAGGGAAATTTCTAAGGTTCATGGTTTTATTTCAAAAGCTTTAAACTTTGAGTTTGACTCAGGTATTGCAAACTAACAACTTCTTCTCATTCATTCATTCAAAGCACACCATACAAACACACACCACAACACAAATGGAAAACATATGGTTTTAAGAACTATTCTATGAAACAACGATACAGTGGGACCGGTACAACTCATTCCTACGGTAGTGCTCAAGTGCATCTAATCATCATCAATGAAGTCGGAATCATCATCATCAGTGTTTAACTCCATGTCATCATCCTCTAGGTAGTCGTTGTCATCACTGAGGTAAGAGTAAAGATCTCCCTGGATATCTTCACCTTCCTCCTCCTTTGCTTCAAGCTAGATTTCCTGTTCACGGATGGTCTTCTCGAGAGTGGCCACCTTCTTGCAAAGACGATCGATGGTGTGATCCTTCTTGTCGCGGTGACGACGAAGTGATTGGCGCTCCTTGGCAAGAATTGCGACGGTCTGGTCTTTCTTGAGTGCAATGGCATGGTTGTGGTTGGCGTAGGTGCGAGCATTGTCCAACTCCTTCTGCCTATCATACAACATGAAGTCAAGATTGTCCACCTGGTGCTTCAGCTCCGGGTGTCCTGGCATCTCCAAGGGCATTCCCATAGAATCATGCCTTGCGAAGTGAGCAAAGTGAGTTCCCTGGATCTGGTTGATGTTTTTCCCACACAGACGGGCAAGGGCTTCATGCATAGCCCTGGCTAATCCATCTAGCCAGTTGTTCTCGCACAAGGTGAATTGGATCTTCTCCGAAGTGGGTGCTTCCATCTTGCCTCTAAGATCTGCAACTATCAGCCATTGTAGATCTCCTCCTATGTGATTGTTGAGTTGTGCCCCGAAGAATTCTGGGTGCGGGCGCTCAAGATACTCTGACAGTGCATCTAGATCCCTCTCAAAGATCAGTTGGCTTCCGTTGCCCAGCTGGTGGATCTTGCAATACTGGACTTCCATCTATAAGAATTTAGGGTGAGTAAGTTAGTGAGGTGATCAAGTGTGTCAAATTTTATGTAGGAATGCAAGATTTTTTTTTGAGGAACATGAATTTTTTTGAAAGAATCAAGGATAAGAGTGGGAATAGGTTTTCATAAATACTCACTTCTTTTGTTTTGAAACTAAGTTTTTGTTCAGACGTCCAACTAGTGTCTCCTATGGTCAGGATGGCTCTGATACCAACTTGTCAACACCCGGATTTTTAATCCCATATGCCTGTTGTGCCATACATCGCAATCCCAGGATTACCATCTTGGCGAGACATAACAGAATTGGTACCACAGTACATCATCCATTACAAACCAGAATAAAGGTCTTACAAATAAAGTATCTCATGATCCAGTCTTAATACAATCAAAGGACCGAAAAGTAAACATAGTAGGGGCTCCATCTTCAGGGTCACATGCAATGCTGACGATGGGAGATGATCCTAGTTCTCGTAGACCTCCTATTGTCCATCATATTGGTAGTCCTCCTCATAGTCTGGCCACGGGAATAGCCAGGGACAAAGCCATGAGTACTCTTTAAGTACTCGCAAACTATCACTAACAAGTAAGGTAGCTCTAGTAGGAATCTTAAGCTCTTGGTTTATTTTCAAAAAGCCAGGTTTATCTCATACTGAGTTTAGAAGGAAAGAAAACTAAGTTAATGTTCTAAATCACTTAAGTAGGGACCTAGCTTTCATATCCACCACCCTGTTATGGTCAAGTCAAAGTCATAGTTCAATTCACAAGTAATTTTGAAAACATCTGACAACGGAACAGTATGGCCAATCCAACTGTCCATGACCGTGGACGCGGCTATTCGAATAGTTTGACACTCTATAGAGGTGGTACACTTTCACCACAAAATTCAATAATCATTCAGGGATAACCCTAAATCATCATACTTAGTATGCGGATAATCAATCATAACCTTTCAATTACACACTCTAGTATAGGCACCTCCCCTATGAGCTTGTCCTCCCAGCCATGGCCATCTGCCATCCTAGGCACTGCATAGGTGGACATTCACACTCACGAGGTAGCCTCAGCTCAACCTCTTTCCGCGAGGGAACCCATACTAAGGCATATAAACTTCCAGTTAACCCCTACCCAATTCAGGTATTGTGGTTGTACGGTAAAATTGGAATGGTATCGCATCCAAACCGAACCATCCGTTTTTATAAAGGGCTAAGGCTCATGCCTCAACATTTTCATCATCATATCCTTTTGTGTTTCTCAACACATGTAAAAAATTTCAATAGAATGAATCCTCATTCCAAGGCTTTCATAATCATTTTCAGCAAGTATTCCCATCTAAAGTGATCAACTTTTATGCTTAGCACTAGCCACTAAGGTTGAGGGTATTCACTAATGAGGGGTGTTAATCAAGTGTAACTATCCAATTCTAATCTCATGCCTTCGGATGACATCTGAGTATAACTAGTTAGGCCTAGTTTTATACTATTTATGGTATCTATCCTATTTTTCCAATACTTACAAAGCACTAACTAAAAGTAAAGAACTTTGGTAAAGTAAAAGAATAAAGCTTGCAAGTAAAACTTGGGATTGCTATAATCAAAGTTGTATAACCAAGCATGCCTAATGCATCTTGCTTAGGTTATCAAGTTTACAAGTGTTAACTTGCATAGTTAACTTGTAGTGCTAGGCTTGCATAAGTATGACACTTGCATGTGTTAGCTTGCCTTGAGTAGTGCAGTGATTGAAGTTCTCCTCTTCTTCTTGGTAGTACTCCTCCTCCTTGTATACCGGGTCGGTACTATCATCTATAAATGAATACGAGGTACACAATCACCAAACAATACTTAACTATTTCTATTTAGCAAACTAAGGCTCACACTTGATGATCTAGCATCGTCACAATCATCACATGAAATAAAGACCTAGTTTTATTTCTCTTATTTTAGAAAAGTAATTTCTACTCATTGAAAATACTTAAGGTTTAATATTCTGCAATTCAAATATGGGATCATGTTGACACATGTCATCATGACATATTCTAATAATTCAAGTACTATAATTCAAGTATGGGTTTTGAGATCTATAATTCAAGTACTTTCTCAAATGAGTTTTTTGTCTTGAAAATCAACTTATGGGGTGAAGGCGGTCTGAATTGGAGATTTGAGGAGAGAGAATATTACAAAGAATTAGACAAGGGCTGGACTTTTGTCTCGTACAAAAAGAAAAATAATTCTTTGGTGTTTGACCGTATCGGATCGCTGATTTCCTCGTCAAAGGCCCCATGCAATAACGGTCAAAACATGGGTGATATTAAGAGAAATAAACCTAGCATGTCATTTGCAGAAATTGTGGTTAATGGGAGAGTTATTGAGGATGCGAAATCTCCTGCAGACAACAAATCGTCTACATTTAATCTGCCTGGTCTTTTGCCTTATTTGAAATTCGCAACTTTCCATACACGTCCTTGGCCCGAAAAATCCTACATTTATTGGTTCAGGGCCCATGTCTCGCCGCAAGTGTCGCGGACTACGGTGTTTGATTGTCTAAAGGACTTTGCCCTTGCCCAAAAAAGAAAAATCCCGAACCCCCTGCCTCCTCAACTCCCACGCCTGCAGAAACCCCAACCACCTCGCTCCGCTCATCACCGGTGACAACCGTTGCCGCAATGGCGAACATTCCGCTGGACCCGCAGCCTTTCCTACCCCATGGCTTTGAGATTTTGTAGGTGGCTAGAAGGAATCGTGTCAAGAGGGTGGTGGTTCCTCGTCGTCCACGGGCTCATGAACAGTATGCTAATGCGAACATTCATCCCCTCCCCCCTGGTCCAGTTCCTTTTGAAAATATCAGAGATGTGTTACAAGATTTCTTTTTCAATGATGCTCATGTGGATTTCCGTGATATCCAAGATTGTCCTTTTGGCTCTGCATATGTTCAATTTAACAATGTCAGCGTTCGTGACCGCTTAATCCCCACTGGACCAATCCCTTTCCAAGATGTTGCAATCTCATTTGCTAGGCACAATGAAGGAATCAACTGGCGTATAACTCAGTTTAACAATGAATGTTGGGTCATGATTCTCGGCCCTCCTCTTAATCACTGGCATACTGATGATCTGAATGTTGTATTTTCTGATATTGGAAAGGTGTTGCTTTGGGAAAGGGACCTTGAGCACAAAGGCAGAATCATTGCTAAGCTCAGAGTCACTGACCTATCGGATGTGCCTAAAAGTGTTAGATTCACCATTGGAGACCTTGTGGAAACTGAATCATGGACTTTCTCTATGGAACTTTTAAACAGCAACCTCCTGGATGGGGGCCCACCTGATGAGGACCCACTACCTGATGAAGATGCTGACCCTCATCCTCTGCCTGTCTTGGGACCTATTTTTGGTCCTCCTCCCCCACCACCTCCTCCACAGCCTAAAGGTGACATTGGTGGATGGGACCAGTGGGTTGATCCTGCTCCTCAACAAAATAATGCTGGTTGGGGGCAACGGAATGCACCTGTTCATGGGCCAGTTTTTGCAGAGGGTGTGGACATGCCTATTGATAACTTGGATTTGCCACCTCAGGAGCTTGACAGTGCTGTTACTGGTTCCATTCCTGCTATCAATATTTCCTCTGACAATGACAATACTTCTATTCATGGGGATGATGATATTGAGGTGGAGCAGAAGACTGTTGAAGTTACCCAGGATGTTGGCATGGGTGATGGACTATTCAACATCCTCTAGAATTACCAGGATGATGATGAGGAGGGCCAGCATTCTAATGAGGGGAACCAGCATGATGATTGGATGATTGAAGACTCTAATCTTGTCTCTCCCAATGAGGCTCATTTGCAAGTAGAGATGACTTTCACTCCTTTTGTCAATACCTCTAATGTGCTGGCTACTAAACAGTCCTTCTCCAAGCAAGGACTCGAACTCTGGGACGTATTCTTTGCTCCTCACATCAACAATTCTTCACTTGGCAAAAACAGACTGCAATGTGATATTCCTGTAAGTTGGTTTCACTTTATAACCCGCATGCTCCTCACTCCTGAAAAATTCAGTTGGGAAAAACACTTTCTTACTTCTCCTCTTTGGGATATTATAAAGGAGCCAATTGCTGAAGAAAATACTTTTACTTTCATTATCCCTGATGAATGTGTTGGATAGATGCCTCCTTACTGCCTGAATGTTTCTCCATCAAACCTGATGGTCCCAATGATCCATCCAAAAAAAGAAGGGGAAAAGAACCAATGGTGGACACTGAGGTGAGAAGGCGTCCCAGAATTGTGGAGCTTAATTGGGGATTTAAAAGTCATGTGAATTGCTCTGATATAAATTGTCTCTCTTGCAATGCTGATCCACCTTGTCTCAGCAATAAAGTTGTTAAAAACCTTGCTGATTCTTTTTGTAAGGTTAAGGAGGGAGAGCTTGAGAAAAGGCTACTGAAGAAGAGCAGGATCAATGATCTGACCATCAAGTCACCTGGAAAGCCTAGACCAAAGAAGATTGGTACTGACACAAACTTGTCTGGCAAGAAGAAAGGTGGAGCTGCTGAATCTTGTGGACAACAGTCTAAGAAGAAAACCCCTAAATAGATATTTTAATGTCTAAAAAATATTGTCATTTTGTGTCTGGACCAATTGCTCTTGGGTTTTGTTATGAGCTTCTTAGAATCATTATGCTGCTATGTATGACTATGACTGCAGTATCTTGTGAAAAGTTTATGTCTGTTTGTGTGACTACATATCTTGTGTCACCCCAATGTTATATCCTCCAGGTTATCAATGAATAACAATAGAAAATGGAACATTCTGAACTGGAATCTCAGAGGCATTAACTCTGAGAAGAAATGGTTGGCTTTAAAAATAAAAATCATTGAATCTAAATGTGACATCATTTGCCTCCAAGAAACTAAAAGAGAAACCTTTGAGATGCATTACTTAAAGAAATTCTGTCCAAGTAAGTTTGACAGCTTTGACTTTCTCCCTTCAATTGGTGCTTCTGGAGGGATTATCATCATCTGGAACAATACTTTGTTTAATGGAACCAGAGCATTCCAAAATGAATTTTCCACTTCTGTCACTTTCTCTTCCCTACTTTCTAATGACTCCTGGACACTTACAAACATCTATGGTCCATGTCAAGATGATAGAAAAGATGATTTTTTGGATTGGTTTTCCAACATCATGATGCCTGATAATATGGACTCGCTTGTTTTAGGGGATTTTAATCTTATCAGAAGACTTACTGACAGAAATAAAAGTGGAGGTTGTCATCGGATTGATGACAAGTATGCCATGAGGGGGTCCTCGAGGCGTGCGGAAGAGAGGGGTGTGAGACGTACGGTGTTCCGGGACGGTGAGCACACAAGTTTACCTAGGTTCGAATCCGCCGGCTTTGGACGGATCCTACTCCTGCTAGAAATCCAATAATACGGCAGAGCTGGAATATGGGTTACAAGGGTTTCGCCTGTGCGAGTTGAGATTGTAGACTATTGAAGGTTGCCCTAAAGGCTCTCCCTAGGACGGCTTATATAGATATCCGGCCTAGGGTTTACAGGAGAGATCTATCCGGCTACGACTAAGTGTCGGTTACAGAGTACATCTTGAACTACAAGTAACACTATGGGCCTAAGTCGGTAAGTCTTCTGGGCCTTCCCATAGCCGGATTGGACTCCGTCTTTTCTCCCTGACTGGGACGCCCGTGAAGCAAAGCTCTAACTCGAAGTGGGCCACCCTGGTCAGTGAGGAACGTTGAGGATACCCGGAAAGTATATCTCCAACAGCAGCCCCCGGAAGTCTCCAAGATCCAAAGTCGGATTTATCATCGTCTAGCTTGATCTCTGGCTTGCAGAATCTTGAAGGGTTCCTGAAACTTCGCAACAAAAAATAGGATCCGGGTTTTAAGAATAAGTCGGACCTATCAACATGTTACTCGGATTTTCCAGCTTAATTTCAAACTAAGCCGGAACTTGGTCTATAACGCCACCTAACACCAGGCATGGTCAAGTCACGTCATCTGACAGACATCCTGTCAGCACGGCCATTGGTGGGTCCGCAGTTCGTGGAACCGAGGCGCTGTTTCAATGCGTACGCGGAGATCGAGGCGACGTAATCATCACGTGGGTCCTTCCTAGTTCCTTCCACGACGCGTGGCAGTTATACAGTGTCATTTGCATGAATGTTGGCACGGTTAGGTGGATATAAGGGGTGAGGATTCTCCTCCTCCTTTCTTCACCTGTTCCTTTGCCGTTTCTTCTCCTTCAAATCTCCCCCGTGCACAAAGCTCCTCTGCTTTCCCCATAAACTCCAAGCGCCGCCCATCTTAGGTCACCGGCGCACCGGAGAAATGGCTTCCTCATCCTCTTCCGGTTTGGCGGCGACAGTGGCGACGGCAGAAAAGGAAAGCTCCTGCGGGGTTTGGATCCCTTGCGTGCTTGACGAAGAAAAGCTCCGCGAGCGGGTACACTTCGGCACCTACCTCGACAGAGGTTTGTCGTTTCCTCCCTCGGAATTCTTTTCCGAGGTGATAGATCACTATAGTGTTCAACTCCACCATCTTCCTCCCAACCCCCTCCTAGAGATGAGCGCCTATGCGGCTTTGTGCGAGGGATTTCTCGGCATTAGGCCGAGTCTTACCTTATTCCGGTACTACTTCCATGTCCGGAGAAGTTCTATCACCACCAGTAATCCATACATTACCGGTACAATTAGCTTTTCACTTAGACGTGAGCGCGCATATCCTAAGATTCTAGCCAGTGACTCGGTCAAACAATGGCCAACCACCTTCTTTTATCATAAGGATGTTCCGGCTCCCGACAAAGCCACTGCTTTGCCGGCTTTCATCGATGGAGCCACCACGGCCCAACCGTCTTGGGACGAGGCTCCTCCGGCTCTCAGTGACAATCTGATCCTCGCTAAGAGGCGGATCGAATATCTGATTAAACACGAAGGACTGAAGGGATCCGACTTGGTCCAATGTTGGGTGTCACGCCGGATCCAACCCCTTCAGTACCACAGAGACCGACTGATGCACTCCATCACGTCGTCCAAAAAGGATTCCCTACACATCAGCCCCAGATCCTATACCACGCAAGGTTATATAAGCCAGATTAAATGGCTAATAAGGGAGCAGATCGAGAGGAGGATCCCGGAGGTTTCTTTGGATATGCACACAGCGGAAAACCCTGTTGTGCCGGTAATTTTTTAACAATAAACCTATTTAGGTGTTTCTTTCTTTAGATTATATCGCAATACTGATATGTTTTCTTCTTTTCAGCTTGCTGACCTCCCCGAGTCGGAATTTGCCCCTCTCGAGGGATATCCTCCACAGTTTTCTCAGGAGGCAGAATTGGTCCCATTGTCGGACATTGTGCCCAAGAAGCGCAAGGCTGCGACAGTGGCTGTTGGCACAAAGGAGGTGCCTGTCGTGAAGAGGTAACTTTCAACACAACTTCTGCCTTTGTACCTTACTCGAATTTTCTTCCGAGATGTAATGTTTTCCATTTTATTACATTCTTAGAGCTAAGCAGCTCTTCAAGGGTAAGGGGAAGGGAACTTCTTCGAAGCCCCTCCGACAGACAAAGCTGACCATAGCCTCTCCTGTCATGGCTCCTCCGACTCCTGCCCCCCAATCCTCTGCAATGCCAGTGACCACTCCGTCGCCGGCCGTCGCAGAATATCCGGCTCCTTCAACGGAGCCAGCGATCCTTGAATCACAAATTGACGTCACCATGAGTGAGTAAGGTTTAGATAAGGGTGAACCCTCTTCGGGTAATGATCCCTTGGCAGAGACCTTTGCCGAAAACCTTCTCAGCAATCCGGGTCTTGCCAAGTTTGGCTTGTCTCGGAAATCTGCGGAAGAGATCCAGCGGCTGGCCAGGCAATGCCTGGAGAAAAGAAATATACCTGCCGAAGAAGAAGCACAAGAGGTAGAGGACATTAAGCACTCTTACCTTCTTGAACAAGTGTGTCTTCGCGACGAGAGGATAAGGACTGGTGAGCTTCCAAAAGCGCGAGTGGTCCCTCTGACTCTCACCGAGAAGGTTGCTGTTGAAATGAATGCGAGTTTGGATAAACTTACTCGCGAACAATATGTAAGTCGGAATTCTAACTCCTGTTTTTCCTTCATTCCATATCATATCCTCTAGCCCCCAAGCATGAAGTAGGATATATAATCCGGGTTTATGCTTCCTTAGGATGCCAAAGAATGAACTAGTGTAGCCCCAAGGCTCGTGCTGATATTAGCAAAAATATTAGCTCGAGTCTTTAGTAGACTTGTGACTTTGGATATTCTGACTTACAGAAAGTATATTCCTATAACCAGGATTTGTTGAAAAATGTCTGCAACAAGCGGAGAGAGATCAAAGCTCTCCGACTTAAGAATCTTGAACTTAAGGTCGCCAAGGATGAGGCCGAAGGTAAACATTCCGAGATTAAAACCCTGTCTTTCTCGTTTTCATAATCGAATTTTTACTGAACTGTTGTTCTTTTTTGACTTACAGCGCTGGTAAAACAGTCCTACGCTATGATTGAAGAGGCCGAGAACCTCAAAACCTTGGTGGTGGAGAACAAAGAATTTCGCCAAGAGCTGGATAAGCTCAAGGCGGATCATGAGAAGAGCATCGCTCAAGTTCTCGAGTCCTCCTCCATGGCTACTAACGAGCGTGATCGTAAGATTGCGGCTCAAGATCATAAAATCTCGGACCTCAATAATGAGCTTTGCAGAGAGAAGGACCTTTCCGAGGCGCTCCGGGCTGAACTCCGGAGTCTTCGGGAAGAGAAGACCAAAGTTGACGACGCCATCTTCGGTATGTTCCATCTGTCTGATTTGTCTATTTTCTTCGACTTCTTTCAATGTTGGATTTTCTTAACTTTTTTTGTCTATAGGTCATGTGAACTTGATGGACTCCACCTCTGCCGAGCCTCGCACCCACCGGCTTACCCAAGTCAGTGACCTGCTTCATGACTTCTGCCAATCCCTTGAGGATATTGGCGAAGCTCTCAAGATTCCGGATATGCATAGCATGTCAGATTTTTAGGTGCGGGACAAGGCGAAGGAGATGCCGCAAATTTTCCAGGATTGGAACATGTCCTACACGCGATCCGCATCGCAGAATGCTCTCACCATGGTCATGAGCCACCATGGAAGCATGGAGATATGGCAAGTGACCAGAGGGTATTCTATAGTGGATGAAGACGGACAGGAGCAAGACATCAAGGCCATTATGGACTCCTACGCCGGATATGGATGTCATGTAGCTGACTTGACCAGCTATGACACTCCTTTCTTCACCCGCATGGACACTCTGCCTCCGCCTCCGAAGAAGTAGCCAAAGTTTCCGACGATGACCACACCGTTTCGGATGTGGACATCTCGGAATGATATCAAGGCGATGTATCCAGCGAGTTGGCAGCTCCTTCCTCTCCTCCTGCATCATAGATTACCAGAAACATTTGTATTATTCTGAAAAACATGATGGGTTTGTAAATATGCAGTACTATAATTTTCCTAGTGCTAAGCTTTTGACATTCAGCACTTGTGGCTTTAAATTTTTGTGTGCCTGAAATATTTACATAAGCACTTGTATTTTTTCGCCTATACTTATCGTTTATATGACTTTAAACCTCGTCCCTTTCGTGAGCCGGCTAAACCTTCTGCTCGGAAACTTTGTCGAGCAACGGAGCTCAATTGCTAAACCAGTTTAAACTCGGAAACAAAGCCGGCTTCCAGTACCAACAATTCACTACTCGAAAATACCCGCATCCGGCAATCAGACAAATAACCAAAGTATAGACTAGAAACTTTAGGGTTATACTCGAAGGTAGCATTATTAGAATCAGAAATCTAAACCAGAACAAACATGAGCATAAAGTACTTTCAAGTATTCTAGGATTTTCGACTCTGACATGATCAATATGAAATAAGATGGTAAAAACTTCTCAAAAAAAAACTTGAGGCAACCAAAACTTTTATTTCTCACAGAACATGTACATATATATGTTTACAAAGAAGGATAAACTAAGAATAAAAGGGACGTAGCTGAGCAATATTCCATGGTCTGTCTAATTCATCTAGATTTGTACTGCCTCCAACTCTCTTTCTCTTCATAGTAGCAAGTCTTTCTTTGACTGGCCTCATGTCAGTTAAGTAGTACGAACCATTGTGCCATACTCGACTAACTAAAAAGGGCCCTTCCCATACTGGGGAAATTTTGTGCTTTCTTTGTTGCACAAGCCGGAGAACCAAGTCGCCTTTATTGAAAGATCTATTTCTGACTCGCTGGCTATGATACTTGTGTAAATTCTGCTGATAGGCTGTTGATCTCATTTCAGCAACGACGCGAACTTCTTCGACTAAGTTGATATCATTTTGTCGAGAAATCTTGGCATCCTCTTCAATATACGCGGCCACTCTAGGAGAAGTATGAATTAAATCACTAGGAAGAACTGCTTCTGTGCCATAGACCAAGAAGAAAGGTGTGTATCCGGTTGACCTGTTCGGAGTCGTTCATAAACTCCATATTACCGATGGTAATTCCTCTGCCCAAGCCCCCGCATCACGTCGTAGTGGTGCTTCGAGTCTCGGTTTTAGGCCTTGTAGGATTAAACCATTTTCTCTTCCGACTTGTCCGTTAGCATGTGGATGTGCGAGTGACGCAATGTCAAGCCGGACATTTTGCTCGTTGCAGAATTTGGCCAATTCTCCCATAGAGAAATTACTCCCGTTGTCCGTGATAATGCTATGCGGATAGCCATACCAGATTATAACATCCTCAACAAATCTTTTGACTATTGCTCCATCACAACTAGTGACAGGTTTAGCCTCAATCCATTTGGTGAATTTATCCACCATCACTAAGAGGTGAGTAAATCCACTTGGAGCTCATTTAAACGGTCCTACCATATCAAGCCCCCAGACCGCAAAAGGCCATGTTATAGGTATTGTTCGCAGTTGATCAGCCGAAACATGAGCTTGTTTGGCGTACTTTTGGCAGCCTTTGCACGTATTGACTAATCGTTCAGCATCTGCCTGAGCTATAAGCCAGAAAAATCCGTGTCTAAAAGCTTTTGCCACTAAAGATTTGGCTGCAGCGTGGTGAACACACTCGCCTTCGTGGATTTATCTTAAGATTTCCACTCCTTCTTCCGGAGACACGCAGCGCTGAAAAACCCTAGAAACACTCTGCTTATAGAGCTCACCTTTAACTATAGTATAAGATTTTGCTCGTCGAACGATCTGCCGGCTCAGAACCTCGTCTTCGGATAATTTGCCATCTACCAGATAATCTAGGTAGGGTTCTGTCTAGCTAGGAATTACAGCCAGAACTGCTATTAGAGGTGAGTCGGATTTGGTCGGATATTCCTCATCTACTCCCTTTATTGATGGAACTTTGAGGTGCTCTAAAAAAGCGCCACCTGGGACCTCTTTCCGTGCAGAGCCTATCCGAGATAATGCATCTGCTTCCTTGTTTTCTGCTCGAGGGATGTGTTAAACGTCAAACCCTTCAAACGATTTAGATAAATCATCCACGACAGCTTTATATGCTGCCATGTGTTTATTTGCATTACAAATATCCGACACTTGTTGAGTAACAAGATCCGAATCCCCGTAACACATCAAACGTCAGATGCCAATATCCTTAGCAATCCAGATTCCATGCAGTAGTGCTTCATACTCGGCAATATTATTTGTCGTTGTGAAGTGGATCTGCAACACGTATAGAAGTTTATCTCCTTGGGGTGATTTGAGCACCACGCCAGCCCCTGAGCCCCCTCGAGCCTTAGACCCATCAAAGTATAGGGTCCAGTATTCTGACTTAGGGAGGGTCATGTTCTCCTTCTTCTCTGTCCAATTAGCGACAAAGTCAGCAAGGATCTGGGATTGATTGCTGTCCGAGGTTTATACTCAATATCAAAAGCTGAAAGCTCTATGCCCCATTTGGTGACGCGTCCTGTGGCGTCACTGTTGTTGGTTATATCTCTCATGGGAGCTGTGCTGACCACGGTAATTGGATGCTCCTGAAAATAGTGTCGTAGCTTACGTGATGCTAGAAAAACACTGTAAGCCAACTTTTGATAGTGCGTTTATCGCTATTTTGATTCTGTCAGGACCTCGCTGACAAAATACGTCGGACGCTGCACCAAGTGTTCCTGATTTTCCTCCGGTCTCTCCACCACCATGACGATACTAACGACCTTGTTTGTCGCAGCAGATAGAGCAACATCGGTTCCTGTGGTTCTAGCACAGCAAGGATAGGAGTAGATGAGAGTACTTTCTTCAGGTCTTGTAGTGTAGCTTCAACTTCATTGGTCCAAACAAAATCCTTGGTTTTTTTTTCAGGAGTTTGTATAATGGTGCGGCTCTTTCACCAAGCCGGATTACAAATCGAATGACCACAGCGATGCAGCCAGTTAGTCTTTGTATGTCCTTCGGGCGAGTTGGCCTAGAAATATTGAGTATAGCCTTGATTTTGTCTCGGTTCACCTCTATGCCTCTTTGAGACACGATGAAACCTAACAATTTTCCGGCCGGTATTCCAAAGAAACATTTCTTCGGGTTAAGCATGATGTTTTATTTTCGTAGACTGGTGAATGTTTCCTCCAAGTCGGAAATCAGCGTTTCCTTCTTTTTGGACATCACTACAATATCATCCATGTATGCATGTACATTGTGTCCGAGTTGGTCATGGAGGAAACGCTGCATCATGTGCTGGTACGTAGCTCCTGCGTTTTTCAGCCCAAAGGGCATTGTAACAAAACAGAAGGTTCCGAAGGGGGTTATGAATGAAGTTTTGACTTTGTCAGATTCCTTCATCCGGATTTGGTGATAACCGGAGTATGCGTCGAGAAAATAGAGGAGTTTCGAGCCTGTCGTAGAATCGATAACTTGATCAATCCTAGGCAGAGCGAACTGATCTTTTGGACAAGCCTTGTTCAAGGCAGTACAATCAACACACATCCTTAAATCAGTGGTGTCCTTTTTAGGGACCATTACAGGATTGGCCGACCACTCAGTGTGGATGACCTCTTCTATGAATCCAGCTAACTCGAGCCGTGCTAGTTCCTTAGCTATTGCCTTACGCTTTTCATCGCCGAAACGTCGTAAGGACTGTTTGATGGGTTTAGCGTTCGGGTTTACATTTAAAGAGTGCTCGGCAAGTTCCCTAGGTACTCCAGTCATGTCAGATGGCTGCCATGCGAAGATATCTTGATTTGCTTGGAGGAACTTGACGAGCGCGCTTTCCTATGCGCTATCTAGGCCTACACCTATCTGGGTCACCTTGGAGGGGTCATCATCCTTCAATGGCGTCTTCTTCATGTCTTTTGATGCCTTGAACTCGGGATTTGGCTTTGTCACCTCCTTCTTTGTTGCGGGCATCTCGGACAGATCTATGCTCTTCTTGATCTCCTGGTACTCCTGGGCGTGCAGCACGGCTTCAGCAAAGGCGGCATTTCCATCCTCGCAATATCGCGCTTTCTTCGGGTCTCCCCTGATGGTGATTACACCGTTGGGACCTGGAATTTTCATCATATTATAAATGTAACACGGACGAGCCATAAAAACCCAGTAAGCCGGACGTCCGAATATAGCGTGGTACGCGCTCTTGAACAGGACCACTTCAAAGGAAAGTGCCACCGTCCGCTAATTCTTTCGTGTTCCAAAGTTAACATCCAAAGTGATTTCTCCCAGGGAATTGGCTTGCCTTCCTGGGACAACTCCGTGAAAGATCACAGAGCTATGGTTCAGCTGGGTCTCCGAGATCTTCATCCGACGTAGCGTTTCGACATAGAGAATATTGATACTGCTGCCACCGTCCATGAGGGTCTTGGAGAAACAAAGACCGTCCATAAGTGGATTGACGATTAAGGCGTATTTTCCTCGCCTATGCAATGTAGGCGGATGATCAGCGCGGTCAAATGTGATTGCGACTTCCGACCAGTCCAAAAATTGGGGGACAGCCGGAACTGTTGCATTGAGCTCATGTAGAACTGCTTTCTTAACCTTTGCTGGTTGAGATCCGAGGAAGGTGACATAAGTGTCTTTCTTGGTCGAAATTTTTTCTTTCCTTCCGGCTTGGGATTTGAAGCATCAGCTTCCTCCATGTCAGAATCTTCCTTGATCTCTTTATCTTTTTCGGGATTCTTCTTTCCCTTCTTCCGCTTAGCTTTGTAGCCCGCGGTGTCATATCTTTTGATGTCGTCATTGAAACGACATTCAGCGTTGGTGTGGGACGAGCCCCCATTTGCGTCTAAGTGATGCACACATGGGTTATTAGCAATGTCGGCCCAAGAGTAGGTTTTGCCCGGTTGTTGGTCTCCTCTACCTTGGACTCTTGAAGTCCCACGGCCACGCCCGCAGCCTCCGCCATGTCCTCCTCGTCCTCCAGACCCGAAAGTAGCAGTGACCACTGCCGTTTCCCTGTTGGGTTTCTCTTCCGAGGTATTTTTGTGCTTCTGAGCTTGTTGCTTTGGTTGTTTTGCCGACTGTGGCACAGCTAGGGCATTGAGTAATCCCTTTGCATCGTTGTCGGCATCTGTATACTTGCTCGCTGTCTCTATCATCTCTCCCAAATCAGTGACTTTGTCACACTTCAAGCGATGGCGCGGTAGACCAATTGGGAGACCTGCAATGAAAGCTTCAATCGCAGTTTGATCATTTACTCCTTCACATGAGTTCTTGGTGTCGATCCATCATCCGAGGTAATCCCGACAAGTTTCTCTGGCCTTCTGGGTGCAATGCTGTAGGTCTCTGACCGTACAGGGCCTCTAGTATGTGCCTTCAAAATTCCGAAAGAACGCACTTTGCATGTCATACCAGTTGTGGATGGTGTTCTCCGGAAGTTCATTAAGCCATGATCGTTCCGTCTTCCGCAACATAAGTGGGATATATCGGGTTGCAACCAGGCTGTTTCTGCCTTTGGCGATGCAGCAAGCTTGGAAAAAATCCTGTAGCCAGGTATCTGGCCGAGCAATGCCGTCGTAGGCTTGGATATGTCTTGAGATAGCAAATCCTTCCGGGAATCTTGTAGCTCTGATGCGTGGTCCGAAGCACTTTGGGCCCACGTAGATATCATCATTTTCGTAGCGCCGCGCCTCTATGTTGGAGTTGATCCTGTGCCTTGCGTCGTTCGGGGATAGAGATTGTCCCGAATGTCGGCTGTGGCTGCGATGCCTTGGAGCCGGACTTCGGCTTCTGCCACCACCTCCTCCGCCACGTCGTCCTCCTTGAGAGCCATTGTGATGACTGCTTGGTGGAGAGGGTGGGGCAGCTGGATTGTTTTCGGCTGTTCGCCGGCCTCCGTCCGTAGCATTATTCCGGTTCCGTGGAGGGTCTTCACTATGACGAGCCCCCTGCCAGCTTGTCCTGACATGGTTTCCGTCGTTCCTTCGTCCGTCGTTCCCACTACGGTGAGGCTCATCCGGACGGCTTGCATGTCTAGGAGGTGGCATTTTTTTGACGATCCTCCTCCCGACGTTTCTCTTTATCTTCTCCCCTTCGATCGTTCGACTCTCATCGGGGAGGATTCCTCGGATACAGTGCAGCAACGGCCTCTTGGTCGGCCGCTGGAGCGACGTTGCGCCAGCCACGTGCACATATGTGATGCTGTCCTGATGATCCAGTTCTAGAGTGGTTGTCTTCCCGTTGGTCGGAACGGTGATGCTGTTCCGGAACACGCTGGGGCCTTATATCATTCCAGGCTGAGTCCGTGTGACATTGGTCGGATTTGGAGACCGGTTTTCCACTTCCGGATTTTGCAGCCATCTGTTGCTCCAGACCCTTTGTGAGTAGCTTGATGCCCAATCGAACCTGTTCTGGGCCTAGGTTATTTGACAGGATATCTCAAGCTGCGACAGTGTTCCGTACCGGTGTTGGGTACACCAGATCTCCTTTGCTGTGGAGACGAGGCATCCCTGGATCTCGTTTAAAGAGGACCCTGTTCACTTCCGGAAATTGATCGTCACGTGTGTAACGTTTCCGTGTCTTCTGATGCAACCGAGACATGTAATCCTTAGTTGCCATGTGTTTCTTTTCCTCCTCGATGTTTTTGGCTTCATCCAAGAGTTGTTGATGACGCGCTTCTAGGTCTTGGGCCCTTTCGTCCAGCTCCTCAGCAGTAAGTTCTACAGCTGTAGGGATAGGTGTTGTTAATGCAGCATCAATGAGTTTACACGCACCTTCGGTGATCACGTGTCCATCCACCAATTCTTCTTTTTTCGGCTCTTCTGGGATAAGTGCTCCATCCTAGTCTTCCTCATATTCCTCGGCAATCACCTCCTCTGTCAGAGGGTCTTTTGCCGGGGTCTTGTTCTTCTTGCTCTTCTTCTTTGCCTTCTTAGCATCACCGGTAGCAAAGACGGCTTTGGGTCCGTTTCCTGGAGTCAAGCTCTGATCGGTACTTTTGGACATCTAGACTTTAGGATTATCTCCGACTTCCATGTCATCCTGCCCTTTGGGAGAGTGTTCCCTGGATCCTTCATCCATGGCTTCTCCTTCCTCTGCAGCTTTGGAGTTATACTCCTCTTCATATTCTGCGGAGAACTTTTGACAATCTGCTGACGTCATCGATTCATCCGAGGATGCGGGTACATCGGCGTTTGTTCCAATTGCCTCTAGCACGGAGTCAGTGTTGTCTCCAGCATCGGCAGAGCCGGATCCGGGTCCCACATATCCGACGAAGTGTGACGCATGCTTCCTGAGGTACCTGTGGCTCTCGCGATCAGCTTCGTCGAAACTTTTGATGGTCTCGAGAATTGCATCTGCGCTTGAATTTTGCATTATCATGCGTCACAGTGTGTACCTTAGAAAAGGCCTGTCTGTCCCAGTGTCGTCAGAGCCGGAATCAGTGTCGTTGATATGCTCCTCCTGGATTTTGACTTCTGCGGGTGGGTCGATCTGGGATTCAGCCTCCCCGAGGAGATCCACTCCAGATTCGACTTGGGCCCCTAGGTCTTCTTCAGGCTCGGATTACTCCACTATCTCCACAACTGGTGCGGGCTAGGTGGGATTTGGGTTCTCTGAGATCCAGAACTCTGCCGCCTCCATGGACAAAGGGGACCCAGAAGATTCTTCTGCCTTTATCATCACCGCTGGGGTCGGTGGGACAGTGTTCAACAAAACCGATCTAAACATCGATCTCGCCAAAAGACATGATGGTGTAGGCAGTCACAACTTCCCTAGCCGGAATCCAGGTCTCGTCGAGAACGAAGAGAGGGATGTCGCTGGCGTAGAGGATGCGACCGACGGGGATACTCTCGCCGATTCCGATTCTTGCAGATTCCGCTTGGAACGCATTTCTGAAGCTCACTTGCCCCACGGTGGGCGCCAACTGTCGTCAGATTGATGACAAGTATGCCATGAGGGGGTCCTCGAGGCGTGCGAAAGATAGGGGTGTGAGACATACGGTGTTCCGGGACGGTGAGCACACAAGTTTACCTAGGTTCGAATCCGCCGGCTTTGGACGAATCCTACTCCTGCTAGCAATCCATTAATACGGCAGTGCCGGAATATGGGTTACAAGGGTTTCGCCTGTGCGAGTTGAGATTGTAGACTATTGAGGGTTGCCCTAAAGGCTCTCCCCAGGATGGCTTATAAAGATATCCGGCCTAGGGTTTACATGAGAGATCTATCAGGCAACGACTAAGATTCAGTTACAGAGTACATCTTGAACTACAAGTAACACTATGGGCCTAAGTCGGTAAGTCTTCTGGGCCTTCCCATAGCCGGATTGGACTCCGTCTTTTCTCACTGACTGGGCCGCCCATGAAGCAAAGCTCTAACCCGAAGTGGGCCACCCTGGTCACTGAGGAACGTTGAGGATACGCGGAAAGTATATCCCCAAAAGAGGTGATGTTAATGATTCTTTGCTTTTTAATGAGGCTATCTGCAACCTGGGTCTTATTGAGTTACCTCTGAAAGGAAGAAAATATACTTGGAGCAACATGCAGAAAGACCCCCTTCTGGAAAGGCTGGACTAGCTTTTTACATCTAGTTCCTAGACCCTCAAATATCCATATACTTTTGTTACCCCCCTTTCCAAGCCTACTTCAGATCACCTTCCTTGTGTCATTTCAATTGGAACTAACATTCCCAAAGCACAAGTTTTTAGATTTGAAAATTACTGGCTACATCATTCTGACTTTAAGCAAATTGTGCAAAGTGCCTGGAATATACCAGTGGATCACCATCACTTGGCAAAAAGGATTTGTGCCAAATTGAAAAATGTGAGGAGAGGTATCAAGATTTGGGCCAAACAATTACCATGTTTAAAAGATCAAATAAAGAAGGTTAATGACACAATTAACCTCCTGGATTTGCTTGAAGAGTCTAGAACTTTAACCATCAATGAATGGCACCTCAGAGACCTCCTGAAATCTCATATAATTTCTCTGCTCCAGAATCAAAACACCTATTGGAAACAAAGAGGGAAAATAAAATGGGTGAAATTAGGTGATGAAAACACAAAGTTTTTCCACTCCAAGGCCACCATCAGTTATAGACACAATTATATTTCAATGATTAAGAATGACAGTGGACAAGAATTCTTTTCTCACTCTGACAAGGCTGACATTCTATGGAATGACTTCAAAGCTAGAATGGGTACTTCGATCAAAACTGAGATGCTTTTCAATCTTGAAGATTTCTATGGAAATGGTATGACTGATGAGATGAAAATCTCACTTGAAGGACCTTTTCTTGACAAAGAAGTTGAGGAGGTAATTTCTGAATTGCCAAATGACAAGTCTCCTGGACCTGATGGTTTTAACAATGAATTTATCAAAAGCTGCTGGTCAATCATTGGAAATGATATCAAATTGCTAATCCATGATTTCTATAATGAGAAGGTATCTCTTGAAAGTATCAACTCCTCCTACATTACTCTCATTCCTAAAGTGTCAAACCCTTCAAACCCTGCTGATTTTAGACCAATATCCTTATTAAACTATGTGTTTAAAATTATTACCAAACTCCTTGCAAACAGACTTCAAACTGTTTTTCTGGAATTGGTAAATAAAAATCAATATGGCTTCCTCAAAGACAAGTCTATTCAGGATTGCCTTGGTTGGGCTTTTGAATATCTATTCCAATGTCACAAATCAAAGGAGGAAATTCTCATTTTAAAATCAGATTTTGAAAAGGCTTTTGATACAATTGATCATTCATCCATCATAAACATCCTCAAGGCTAGAGGATTTGGCAGAAAATGGATCAAATGGATTGAGATGATTTTTGAGTCTGGCTCCTCTTAAATGCTCCTAAATGGAGTACCAGGAAAAAATATACTGCAGGAGAGGTGTGAGACAAGGAGACCCCCTTTCACCACTCCTTTTTGTTCTTGCTGCAAACCTTCTTCAATCTGTCCTGAATAAATCCATGCACCTCCAACTTCTGACCCCCCAATAGGTGGACCTCCTAACAATGACTTTCCTGTGATTCAATATGCTAATGATACATTGGTTGTTCTTCAGGCAAATGATACTAAATTATTGTGCTTAAAAGCCCTTCTTCAAACTTTTGCACTGTCCACTGTTCTCAAAGTCAACTATTTGAAATCAAGCATGATGCCAATAAATTTATGCAATGATAGGCTGATACACTTTGCTCAGACAATCAATTGTCAAACTGGCAGCCTCCCTTTCACATATCTTGGATTACCACTAAGCTTATCAAAGCCATCCATGGAACATTTTCTGCTTATTGTTCAAAGAGTTGAAAGAAGACTTTGTGGTATTGCCGACTTCTTAAACTATGGAGGAAAAATGCAACTGGTTAAATCTGTACTATCCTCACTTCCTTTATTTTTCATGAGTTGTCTGGAGGTGCCAATTACCATCAAAGATCAAATCATAAAATATATGAGACACTGTCTTTGGAGAAAAAAGACTAAAGATGTTCAAGACAAGGGATAGGCACTGGTGTCTTGGGATAAGATTTGTCGTCCTAAAAATCAGGGGGGACTTGGAGTCCTAGATCTTAACATTCAAAATGCTGCCCTCCTATTAAAAAACCTTGACAAATTCTACAATGACCATGATATCCCTTGGGTTCATCTCATTTGGGAAACATACTACAAGAATGGAAAATTACCTGGAAGAAGCATGGAAGGATCATTCTGGTGGAAAGCTCATATCAAATTAATTGATAATTTTAAGGCCATGGCTAAGTGCAGTTTGAAATATGGGAAAACTGCTTATTTTTGGTCTGATCTTTGGCATGATGAGTGCTTTATGAAGAAATTCCACATCTGCTGTCCTATGCAAAGTCTTCAAATATCAGTGTACATGAATTTTTACAGGCTGATTTCTTGGAGGATAATTTTCACCTCCCTCTTTCCCAACAAGCTTATTCTGAGTTTTTAATCATGGAAGAAAGATGCCAGGAGAACCTTCCAACCATACATGATAATCTCCATGATAATTGGAATTACATTTGGGGATCAGATAAATTTGAAGTGAAAAAGGCCAACTCCTCCATGATTGGTTATTCCCCTTCACCACCTCATTTTTCTTGGCTTTGGACATCCTCTTGCCAGAATAAACACAAATTCTTCTTTTGGCTTTTGCTTCTGGATAGACTGAATACAAGAAATCTTCTAAAAAGGAAACAGTGTATTCTGCCTAACTACAATTTTGCAATTCTCAAATGCCACTTGGAGGAATCGGTTAACCATTTATTCTAGGAATGCTTCTTTGCAAAAAACTGCTGGGATCATATTTGCATCGACAGAACAACAAATTTATCAAGATTGGAGGCTTTTTCAGACATCAAAAACAAGCTGCATTTGCCTTTTGCAATGGAAATCATTATCTTGGCTACTTGGGGTATCTGGATCTATAGCAATGAGAATTTTTTTAATGATAAAACACCTACATTAGAAAGATGGAAGGAAATTTTTATGAAGAGATGAGATGGGTACAATTCAGAATCAAAAGAAAATACGAGGAGAAATTCAAAACCTGGTTGAGCCAACACCTAGATCAGAGATAGCATAGACCAGTGCCCTCTTTGAGATTGCCCTTTTACTTTTTTGATCTTTCTCAGATCAGTAGACTCATTTGTAATTTCTCATTGTAACATAACCATACCTTTATAATAAAAGAATTGCAGTGGGGACTTTCCCTACTGTTTCACCTCAAAAAAAAAATACATGGGAATGTGATTTAAAGTGGTGGTCATATTTTATAAAGTTTATGATTATCATTTAATATAATTAAAGTGACTAGAAATACCTATATAGCATTCTTTTGGTACTAGTCCAATGTCACTACATGTAAACCTAAATATTTTTATATATTTAGATAGATCTTGTCAAATGTGATTTTTTTGAGTTGGAATCAACTAAAAAGCCTTTATGGTTGATTTTTGAAAAATGTTTGAAGTTGGAAAAGTCTTTGTCTTATTATTTTTACTATGGGTGATCTTTAACTCCAAATGGATTGAATCCAACGGGCTTGGATAGATAATTTGAATACCTTTCTAACAAAATTGGAAATCATGCAATTTGGTTCAATGAATCTCTTTGAATTGATTTTTGAATCTACTGACAGAAACTGGTTTTAATTAAAATGGAAAATAACTATTTGAATCAATGGGCTCTGCTCAGGAAAGTAAACAGGACGGCCCAATCTGCACAGCATGGCGCAGCGGGGTGCTGATAGAGGGGTCCCACTAGTCAGTGAATCTATCTAACCGAAATAGTATCTTTCAATCTAGGCCGTACGATGTAAACCTGGTCTAATGGTTGAGGTTCATCGTCAACGACGAACAGCTCCGACGAGGTTCTAACCCTAACACGGCGGTGGGGTCGTGTGAGGCTCACCAGGGCTCCAGCTAGGGTCGGCGATGGGGGCGAACGACGTTGTAGACGATAGAGGTTCGAATGGTGGTCGCGGCGGCTCCTGGGGCGACTCCAATCGACGGCTCCCTTCTTCTTCTACAACGGCGGACGACAGCCAAATTCCGGTGATGCGGCCCTCGCCTTGCAGCATGGTGTGGTGTGGGGAGTGGGGAGTGAGATGGTGTGGTGATATGAGGCAGAGGGGGCCTCTATTTATACCCGGCGAGAGGGGCATTGCAGCATGGGCTGGCTCCTCCGGCGACGGCGGTACAATGAGCTAGCGGCATGGATGAGGGTAGGGCGACGCGGTGTTTCTTGGCGGTCGTCACGGGCTTAATGGCGCGGCACGGTGCTGTCTGGAATGGTCGAGCACGAGCGGTGCTCTGCACGGAACATGCGGCGTTCGAGACGGCGCACGGGGGGCTACGAGTCGCGCGGCGGCAAACGGGGATGTCTAGGAGCTAGCTGGGGTCATGGCGTGGGTGTGCACGCGCAAAGAGGGGGAGGCGCAGCGAGCTGGTCGGCTACGGCGCCCTGGCGTGCTCTCGGCATGGCATAGAGGAAATGGGCGTGGGGGTTTCCTGGTGGTCCATGGCCTGGCTGCGGTCAAAGGCTGGACAGGGGTGGCGGTGGACGGTGGCCTGCCTACTGGTCATCTTGGACGAGGGCGACACGGTCTGTGGCGAGCGGTCCATGGTCGGCCGGCATGGCAAGCTTCGGGCGGCGCTGCACTGGCGCAACGGCAAAGGGGGGTGCGTGTCTTGCACCGCTAGATGCTGGGGGAGACAGGGGGAGTGCAATGGGGCAAATGGTCGAGTGATCACTGCTACAAACAGTGGAGTTAGGCAGGGTATAATTAGTGTCTACAATGTGTTCGACCAAATGGTCGCACGAACTTAAGTTGGAAATTTTTGAATGAAATTTGGTGAGTGTTTTGATATTATGCTTGAGTGTCTATGGTTGCTTGGAAAAGTCAAGGTGAATTGATTTGAATGGTTTTTGCAAAATGGTGATCTTACCATATGAACTTGATTCAATTTTGAACTGTCCTTTAATTAGATTTGAAAATAGTTTCTGTGAGTTTGTAAAGTGGGCTTGGGTTCACTTTTACTTGGTCTAGCAAGGGGTAAAAAGAAATGGAAATGTTTCTATTAGAAATTCTTTACTAGTAACACTCAAAGTGGCCTAGTGGTTAATTTTGGTCAAAATGACCATTTACTTATTTGATTCATATTTGATTTCGTTTTCTTTAGATTTTGTTTGTATTTGGCCTAGATGATGTAGTATTCATCTCTAAACCATTTCGTATCATTTGTAGCAAACACACATGGCAATTTCACTCAATCAAACACTAATGCAAATCACACACGCTATCATATTCAATTTAGTAATAAAAGTTTTTGTTAACCCTAAATTTGGGTGATTAGAACTTGATAATCTTGATTCATATTTTTGGGGTGTTACAAAAGATCAAACACAAAGAAGGTGAACTCTATCTCACCACAAGAGAACGAAGATCTCAATGCGAAGTTGGATGAGCTCATACTAGCCATAAAAGGTAAGGAAACTCAGGTAAGATCCACCCCCGAAACAAACATTGAAGAAATAGACTTCCTAGCTCGTAATGATTATAACCCTTCTTTGAAGAAGAGTTACAATCCTAACTTTCAGAAACATTTTGCTAGTTTTGCAGGTAACTATAATAATAATATGGGAACTAGTAATGGTAGTCTCCAAGAAACGCTTAAGTCTTTCATAGACTCACGAAATGAACAAAATAATATTCTAGTCAAAATTACAGAGAACCATGATGCTATGCTTGGTAAATTATCTAACCAAGTTTTTAGTTTGAGAAATGAGTTGCAGGACCTTCAAGAAAGAACAAGGATCGTTGAGGCACAGCTAGGTAAGATAACCGAGAGTCAAACTCTCATTCTAGCTAAATTTGCAGGTAAAGCTGAGCCCAATCCTGATGAAGAACTCAAAATGATGAGGATCCAAAGGGACGAGCCTATAGAACTTGATTATAGTAAGGCCCCTTCACCAAGCTACACCATCAAACACCTCGTAAGGACAATCAACGTCAAAATTCTGGTAAGTGAAGGTAACGATGAAGCCATGTATCAACACTTTGTTGATCAAGTAGCAATTAGGGTATGCGAGCTTGAAGAAGAATACAAGAAAATCGCTGAAAAGTTACCTATGAAACTAGATGACATATTTGAGCCTACTATTAAGATAAAGATTGGAACCAATGAGATAGCTGCACTTTGTGATCTAGGTGCAAGTGTCTCAACAATTCCAAAGAATCTTTTTAACAAGTTAAATCTTGGCTCCTTCGAAATTACTGAGTTAAAATTGCATCTAGAAGATTCTACCTACAAAAAATCTGTAAGATTAAGGAGAACACTTTAGTTTACATCAAAGGCTGTTCTGCTCTAATTTACTTTGTTATTGTTGACATGCCTGAAGGTACTGTTGCTCCTATAATACTAGGTCTTCCTTTCTTGAGAACTATAATGTCTTTAATTAATCTACATGAAGGGAACGTGAAGCTGCAATTTCCTTCACGAAATCCTTTTGTTATTCATTTCCCCAGGAAGAAGAAAGACAAACATGATGAGAAGCAGGCCATCACTTTGAAGGCCAATTACTTTGGAGTGGGTGTTCCACTCATCTAGCCCAAGTGAGTATCATCACGGTCCAGCTGTTGACCATAAAAGAGCACTCCATGGGAGGCAACCCATGTGAAATAAAGGTTTGAGTTAAGATTTTAGTTTTAGTTTAAGTTCATGTTTAATAACGAGTGCTAGAAAACTCCATTTGAGGAGAAGAAGTTTGGTAGTACTTGAAATTTTGCTCTATTGATGCTATTGTTGGTCGACAATATTTACTATCAATTTTCTATCAAAAACAAGATATATCACTAACAAGAAAAGAAATAGTTTATGAAGAAACAATTTTTTTTTGATGCACACAAAGAGTTTAACGACCAACTATACGGTGGGAATCGAAATTCCGGCCATATAGTTCCGGTCGTATAGATATCTTTGCCATCGAATTTTTTTCCGCAATATGTACTGAGAGTTTAACGACCAACTATACGGCGGGAATAAAAATTCTGGCCGTATAGTTCCGGTCGTATAGATATCAATGCCTCCATACAATTTCTTTTCATATGTACTGAGAGTTTAACGACCAACTATATGGTGGGAATAAAAATTGTAGCCGTATAGTTTCGGTCGTATAGATATCGATGCCTTTACAAATTTCCTTTTGCAGGGATAGATAGTTTAACGACCAACTATACGGCTCGAATATTTTGTTCTACCCGTATAGTTGTGTCCGTATAGATGAGCCGCTAGGAGGAAACCCTAAATTTTTGACAAAAGGCCAACTATACGGCTGGAACACATTGTTCCGACCGAATAGTTCCTCCCGTATAGTTGTGTCCAACCACAAAATCGCACGGGAAGGTACTCCCAACCCCAAAACATCAATGCTTTTTCTTTCTTCTACCTCCAAACTCTCTCAAAACCTCAAGGGATCTCCATCTCTACTTAATTTCGTTCGATTTCCTGGCACACAAGTGATCTACGGTATGTTTCTCCTCCGATCATCCAATTACTTTTTGCAAATTCATCTTTGATCTATTGTCATTATCAATCTAGGGTGTGACCTACTATGAACCAATTGCCATGATTTTCTTGCCTAGATTATTATTTTGAGGAGAATTCTTTAGTGTGCTATGATGAGGAATATGATGCACTTACTGTTGTTGGATCAAAACGTTTTATTTTTTTGCCTTTCTTCAATGTTTTAGATGATGAACACAAGGAGCCAAACTTGTGCTCATGCCACCGCTAGCGCTTGTCGGGCTGGCGCTCAGGAACGCATGGGGATACAGTTCAGGGATGAGGCCCATCGTGATCGCTTCAACAGGATCAATAACCGCGAAGTGAAGGCACCAAGTGGGCTTACCCCATTATATTGAACCAACTCGGTATTTATGATGACCTTAATTTACTTTGCAATAGAGCTAGCCTGCAAAACATTGTGTACAATGATGTGCCTACTTATCGCTGCTTAACCATTGAAATCCTAAGTTTGTTGCAAAGCACCGTTAGAAAATAGCAAGGAGAGGATACTATTTTTTTCCGTCTGATGAACAACAACTACGCTTTAACATTAGATGAATGGTGCGCATGTTTATTTTTCCAAAAAATGATATTCATGCTTTACGCGCATCCTTTATTGGCTTAAGTCCTTCTCCCGATCAATACTATAATGGAATGAGTTTCACTAGTAGAGTGAACAAGGGGAATAATATTCAACATCCTGCAATTCACTATTTATTCTATGTTATTGCTAAAACCTTGCAGGCACGTAATGATTTCACGAGACACAACAAGGAGGACATCCTAGTCCTCGCAAAGGCTGCTTACATCAATTGCAACCTTTCACTCAACTTGGGCGCCATCCTTGTGCTCTACCTCGAGAACCAAGCCTCCCAACGCCAAGGGCCATCCTTGTCGCTGCCCTAGACATCGACCTAGGTGAGTTGCAACCCGTATTAGGTAAGACATGTGTTGGTTTCTCCTCCTTGAGGGCATGTGGAATTCTCACTAGGAGAGGTGGTGTTTATTACTTGCATATTGCTGGAGCTGGGCATATCTACCCTGCTCATATGCCTAATGGTATTTTCTCCATCGAGGAAGGACGTTTGCTATATGATTCGTAGGTGGAGCAACACCAACCCGAGGATGAGATTCCTAAAGAGGACGAGGACCAAGAAGAGGAGCAAGAAGTTCCTTATCAAGAGGAGCAGCCACAAACCCGGTTCGCCACATACCAGGATTTCCAAGGACTTGGAGGGACTGTGGAGAGGATCCACAACCTCTCTTTGAACCTCTGAGAATCAACAAGTAACCTCTCAACTCAATTTTTGAACTAGAGTAAGGACTTTTTCCCGCCACCACAATGATTTGAAGGGCTTGCAAAAGCCTAAGCTTGGGGAAGTTTCCTCATGTATCTTTATTTGGCGTTTATTTGCTTTTATTTATTTCGAGGTTACACTTTTATTTGAGTTTATAAGCACTCGTGTTGATTTCCACAACAATTTATTTTCTAAGTTCTTTATTTTCTTTCGAGATTTTCTACCCGAGCTTTGCTGCCAATTTTCTATTCTTTAAATTCGCTCTCTTAAAAATCACAAAAAGATATCTCCATTTTTCTTTATTTTCCCTCTCTCTTTTCTTTCTGCCTCGAGGTCTTCATATATTTGCAGGAGAGTGATCGACTTCAAGTTTCCAAGAAACAAATAAAAAAGGAAGAGAGAAGTGGAACCAAACATGAGAGGTATGCCTTATGACTCCCCACTTTTGAAGTTTTAGAAACCCATGCTAGTTAGTAGTAAATGTTGAGATATTATACTGGTGGAGTGACTCTTTGTATCATTGCAAGATTTTCATTTGCATGGGTATTTAATTGGGCTCATTTTGTTCCAAGCTCTCGTAATTAACCAAGTCTTGCCTAAAAATTTCTAAACAATTGTAATAAGAAAAAGTCTCACAATTGAAGGCTTGGGTGTTGTAGTGCTTAGTCTTGAAGGCTATAGCTCCAGTCGTATAGTTGGCGCCACCACCGTTAGGTCAAACAGAACAACTTTCATGAAGAGACCCCTATATAAAGAAGCCTCTTGCAACGAGAAAACAAGCCAGACCTCGCCAAAAAGTCTCTGCCACAGATCTCCAGCCGCCTCTAGATCTCCAAACCCTTCTCCATCTCCATAGCCATATTCCACCACTTGTCATAGTAGTTATCTTCTCTGATTGGGGATATTGTAAGACTATTGCTATCAATCTTATGATTTTCATTACAATGTTTGTGATTGTTGATCTCATCTCTATGTGTGAGTAATTATCCTTGGCTAAGGGCTTCGGCCTAGCCGTGTAGCAATTGTGCTTGTGATTTATCATAGATGGACCGTGTATTAGTTTGTATGACATGATGATTATTTTATCCTCTCTTGCCTCAATCCAAGGACTTTTCAGGTACCCAATACCCTGAGGGTTGATCCAGGTATAATCTGCAGGTTGGGAACCCTAGTGACATAAGGGGTAGTACGGCTGTATGTGAGGGATTTGCTTGGGATTAATGGTGACATCACTATGCATATAATTAGTTCTCTTTCTTCTATGGATGAGACTAGTAGGTTATTGCTATAAGCGTTTGCGGATGCAATAGCAATTATGGATGTACTGCTCACATATAATTTATCTTGCTCTAACAAGTACATGCATACTTTATTTCTATCTTTTATTTCCATTAGATGTTTTGCACAGCTACAAGTGAAACCGAACGCCCTAGGCCCTATGTCTCCAACATCGACAACAACAAAAATACGCAAGCTATTGGTTCGGTAAAAACATAAAAGGAATTCTAAAACTCCCGAAGGTCTGTTAAAGTAACTTCACTACGCATTCGCTTCCCAAGCATTCGATAACCTAGGTCTACCTGGGAAAAAGAAGCTACACTACATCCGTAATCCGGATCGAAGGTACCACCTACATATCTAAGAAAAATACTGATAATGTTCCTCTACAAGAATTAGTAACAAACACCAATGAAAGTGTAGATGTCAACTACATAAGAAACTTTGGTAGTAATGGATATGGGAACAACTATAATAACTCATATGGTAGGACACCTTTTGTTCCTAATAAATATGCTAGTGGTGATAATGCTTCTAATAATTTAGAAAGCACCATGAGATAGTTTATAGCTACTCAAAAGGAACTTAACAAGGAATTTATAGCTAAGTTTCAAAGACAAGATGCTTTATTTGAAAGGGTAGATATCCTAACACAATAAGTCACATAATTTAGAAATCTTATTCAAGCTCAAAAGAACCATGAGGAAACTATTAAGTATATGTGCAAGAAGTAATAGATAAATCATGGGAAACCCTTAATATGATGGAGGAAAATGAAACACTAACGATAACAAATATTAAAGAAGTAGAAGAAGTCAAAATGCTAAGTGAAACAAAATAACCTCTACTTGATCTTGATAAATGTAGATTGCATGAACTCATTAACTTATTGCAAAAGTTTTCTAATGATCCATCTTTTAATGGTCATCAAGCAGGACTTGGTTCCTACCTAGCAAATTATGTTATAAAAGAAAAGATTGAAAGATATAATAATGAAGCTATGATGCCACCTAAGCTTGGGGATGTATGGCTCCCCAAGCTTTTAATCACTATTGGAAAAGATAAACATCATGCTATTCTAGATTTAGGATCTAGTGTCTCAGTTTTATCTAAAGATCTATATAATTTACTTGATTCTAAACCTATGGAAAATAGTTTATAGATCTTTTACTTGCTGATGATTCAAATAAACATGCTTTAGGAATTGTTAAAGATATCATGGTTGTACTGCATATGACATTTGTACCTGTTGATTTTATTGTCATGGACATGGGGAGCAATAACTCAAGTCCTATAATACTTGGTAGACCCTTTTTGAGAACCACAAGTGCAGTCACTGATACAAAAGAAGGAAATGTGAAGTTTCAATTTCCTCGTAAGAAATTTGTGGAACACTTTCCAAGGACGAAGGAGGTATCAAATAAGCACAAGTTATCCCATGAGTTGCACATCACTCAAACCAAGTAAGTAAAGCCTAGCTAGCTATATAGCTACAAAGAAAGCGCTTTGCGGGAGGCAACCCGGTTATTTTCTTTTGGATTTTTGTTTTGAACTCTTGCTGTAGCAAGAGATTTTTGTTTTGGTTTTCTTTCTGTAATTTTAAATAAATTACTAAGTGGAACCCATTTTGGATGTTAAAAAGTTGCTAAACATATGGAGTAGCAAATTTCTGCAGAACAATTTTAAGTGCAAGAATTTTTGGCTTTTTTTGTAACTCCGATTTCCCTCATATTTACACAACATTTACAACTGTTCATCCTCTGTACGCACAAAAATTGGATAAAATCCTTGACATGTTTCAGTGCGCAAGGAAAATTCATTTGTTGCTACTAAAAATCTGGACTGATTCTGTCATGTTTTGTTTTAACCATTCCCAAGTGCCCTAAAATGATTGTTATGAGTCATATTATATGATAGGGATATGATAGGGATATGCTTGTTTGAATATTTAGAATTTTTTGTATTTGATATATATGCATCAACTATTATACTTTTGTGCCAATAATGTCACCAATCAGAAAAGCGATGGGAGAAAAAGTTTCATGTTGAAGTTTTTTGACAGGGAATAGAGGAACTTCACACTAAGAGCAATCCAAGGATGGTGAAAACCATAAGATTGGGGATGCCCAAGTCACCCCACTGGACCTATTAAACTCTTTGTTTGCAAACCTCTGAACCTTGTTTTTGGAGCAACATAAAACTATCTCAGAAACTTGGAGCACATGTTTTGTTTATTTTACTTTGTTTTGCATTAGAAGGACCACCACCACTATATTTATAGATGTTTATGATCAAGATACTGAAAATAAACCTTGACATGATGAGATTAAAAATGAATAAGAATGCCTTGAAATAAAATAAAATGGGAGATAAAAGCAAAAGGCTAAAATTCAAGTTGTGTCTAGTTCATAAGCTCAAGTACTTTATATGAAGTACGATTTGTTGTGTGCCTATTAATTTGTATCTTGTATATATTCAACATTAAGGAGAAAGGTGAGAAAATAAATGTTGGAATTATGAACTAGATGGCACACTCTTTAGATCTCTTTTTGCTAAGCCTTCACAATACAAGCTAAGACTTGTTCCAAACCCCGTAAAATAGACTTGGCATATCCACCTATTTGTGGCAAAAGCTACTTTCAAGTATAGTATGCATGTTAATCCTACAAACATTTTTAAAAACACCTTTTGCATATATTTTAAATCTCATAAGAAAGTAAGGTTTGGGATGATACCACTGTGGAAAATTTTCTTCTTTACATTTTATTAGTTCTTGTTGGCTAAACCATGTTGTAATGGCACAAGCTTTCAATGTTGAATGTTGATAATTAATCGTGTTAAATTTCTTCCTATGGATTACATCGATGTGAAATAAAGTGTGCATACTACAGTAGGCATGTTGACAAAAAACACTCCTGAACCGCTAGTCAAATCCATGCGCCGTGCGACAACTCATGGTGGAAACTTACAACATGATGATCCTTGTTGATATGATACATATGTCTGTTTTTCTTGTTCTTCTGGAGTAGAGATAATGCCCCCTCTCACCTTGAACATGACCAAGGAATTATATTAACTCCTATGCTAAATAAATAAATATAACATCCCAATTTCAGCAATCCTGATTAGTTATCCAAAATGCAAAAATCAGGGGGAACAAAAACTTTTTCTTGCTTAGTGATGCAATGTTTTCTTGCTTGTTTGTTGATGCTTATGCATTGAGTGTGTAGCAAATGATATACTCCTTACCTCAACCCTAGTTGACAAAAGCTATTTAACAAAAACTGTCTTGGCTTATGTTTCATATTCTCAAATGTTCTGGCATTTCAAAAACCTAAGCCAAGATGCCTTGCAACCCTAAAGCCTTTTTTGTATATTCTATTGACAAAATTATGGAGATCTATAAGATATAATCTCCTTATGTTTTCAAGACAGAACCTCCAATATACTCTTAACTCTAGGTTTCCCTAAACCCTTTTATAAAACTTTTGCACTCTACTCTTGGTATACGTACCAAGGATATTACCTTGTTCAAACTCCAACCTGTTCAAAATATCCATCCTTACCTCAAGCTAGGCTTGGTGGTAACTCTAGTAATAGCCTGAGTTACTTGTTAAGAGGAATTGCCTTGATCTGTTGCTTGACTTGATTGCTTAGAAATAGAATGAGCTACACTAAGGGATCATCATATTGCTTCTAACCAAATCCAAGAATATAAACCCTAAGCAATATAACCAACCTAGAATCTGAGCTATAGCCACTAGATGATCATCTAAAATCATTAACCAGATCACCATTGAATTCATTCCTTCTAGAAGCTTCCAAGTCTATGAAGACCAATATCAAGCATGGATCAATTCTCCTCCATATACCCTTCAACATCATCCACTTGATGATGCTCTGGAACCTTGCATCCTCTCAAAATCATCCCCTCTTATATTCTAGTCAAAATCTCCAACTCTGCCAAAAATGACTAAGTCTGGAAAACTGTTATCAATATCACATATTTGGGTCTCCACCATTTGAAACCCTTGGGAATTTTTGGTAATGCACTTGAACCATCTTGTAGACCACCATAAGGACTACCAAGGACCACTCGTTACCTTGGATAGATAACCTTTTAAACCAGTTGTTTTGGTTGGCTTTGCAGGCAAGAAAATAACGTTTTTTCTGCAAATCTTATCAACTAGCCTACTTGGACAGAAGCTCACACCTTCATCCTACCTTATTTCGACCAATTATTTGCATGATTGTGTTATACTCATAAAGGTATAATAATACCTACTTCACTTGTTCCAAATGGATCCTTGTGCTCCAAAAACCCACAAGGTTTTGAAGGCTATTTGATAATCTGCTTTGGCACCCTTATTTTATCAAAGTTTGAGATCAATTCTTGGAGAAGTCAAGCATGATCAAACTCAATTTTTTTACCATGGTGACCTAAATGACTTGGTCTATCCATCAATATATTCCATGTTCAAAGGGGACCTCTGAGCGCCAATATCCAATGAGGTTTTGACGGTATAAAAATAACCTTGCATGAGATCCTCAATTCCTGTTTTCCTTCCAAAATCAAGTTGGATTTCCAAAAACGAATGTTGAAAATGGTAGATACAACATGTGGACATAACCTAACTTGGATATAACTTTTTATCAAATTTTATCAATAAGCAAAGGATTCTATTTATTCTACAGGAGTAGGAGTATCTCAGCCAGCCCTGCTTTTTCAGGGTAAGAAGGGGTAGAGAAAATGCCTTGAGCCGAGGTCTTTTGGCCCAAAAAACAATTAAATTCCTTTCTTTTACCAAAATCTCAAAACTCCTTCTATAAAAGAAAGTTTACATTTCTCCAAACCACATGTCTACATTTAAGCACAATTGAGGCTTATATATCATACCCTATCTTCACACTTCAAAAATAAATATTTTTGAAGAGTCTTAGTAATTCTTTTTGCCTATTTTCTTAAAAGGCAGAAACAAGAAAATAATTACTTTAAATACTATTAAGCCTCAATAAATTCTAGGAAAATTCTCCAAAGTATGAATTAATATTTGGCACCATCTCAAACCAAAAACATCTTTTTCCAATTAAAATTATTCATGTTAAGTCCATGAAACACATTCAGAAATAAATTGGAAAATTGATATTAAGAGGATCTAAGCATCACTGAAAAATCTCAATTAAATCAGGGACATGTATCCTGATCATCCCCATCATCTAACACCGTTGAACCATATTGTCATGTTAAACTTTCTGAATTTGACACATGATCCTTCTCCTAGTCAAAACTCCACATATTACAAAAACCCCTAGCAAACCTCCATCCAACCTTGCCAAACTAGCCACCGCAGCAACCACACTCCCCACTGGTCGTGTACTACAGTACCCCAAAGTAGCAGCACGTCTCTCCTTGTCCTTTACCACTTGGAAGAGAGAGAGACAACCACATCTTACCATATCTCCACCTTTATTTACCACAGCAGCTGGAACACCCCCTATGCTCCTCTTTGGCTGTGGACTAGACCCCACACCCTCCTCACCACCGCCCATCTCGACCAACCCTCGAGCAGCACCCCTCCTCCATGCTCAAAATGGACCTAGTCCATCAAACACCACCCCTCTTTGGTTTATAAGCGGACAGACCACCCCCAGCACCCATTCCTGGCTCATTTGCCCCCTTTCCTCTGCACCTACCTTCCCCAGCATCCTCTCTTCCTCCCTTGCCATCTCCTGCCCGAGGGAGAGAGAGAAAGGAGCTTCGGCCCCCTCCAAGAAATCGAGCAAGGCTCCCTCCCCGCAGTCCCTCTCCATCTGCATGCCACTCTCCCGAAATCCCCTTGCTCCCCTGCGTCTAACCCTACTCTTGTTGTCGACATGCAGCAATCCCAGGAGCCTCTCCGGCGAGCTCCGGTGAGCTCCGTTCGGGCGCCATCGTGCAAGCTGTTTCCCGAAAGTGAATATCTTCATGTCACCAATCCCAGAGCGCCATCGCCCGTCGACCGCGTCGCCCCGTCGCCTCCTCCTCGCCTCCCGAGCATCCTGGTGAGCTCCCTGCTCCTCCATGCCCCGCCTAGGGTTTCCACCTACCACCGCACGCTGTCAGGTGGAAGACGGTCACCGGCCGTTGATCCCCGCCTAATCGAATGGACGACATCGCCCAGTACCCCTTCGCCAGCCACAGGTCGCCGACAGCCGGACCCCGCCCCGCGGGAGATCAAACTCCCCTCCCGTGTGTTGCCTCGTGCGCTATGGGCCAAAACCCCTCCGGCCGGCCCATTTAACCCCAGATCCCAGGCCGCGACCCCCCTCTATTTTATTTATTTTTTCCTAGATCCAGAATGTTGCCCTCTAGTTTAAATCAATTTGAAAATGGAAATCGACACAAAATGCCTAGATCTAAATTGTCCTAGATACAAGTATGTTTTCCCTAAGACCCATTACCCTCGGTTATCTTAGATCATGTATAGATTAAATACATAAAATCAATTACCCGAAACTATCTAAAACACTCCTTAAATCCTACTGGTAGTTTTAGTACTCCAAATGGATTAAAACCTCGGTGTGCTGAAAGGTAACACATGTACCTTTCAGGTTAACTTGGCCCCTTACTAACTTGCTTCCTACTTTGTCCATAACAAAAATAACAAAAACAAGCCTTATCTGACTTTAGAAAATTCCCTAGGCCAATCTATGAAATTCTTTGACCTCATTTAAACCGTCATGGAAAATATACAGCTATACCTACTAGAAACCAGTAGTTCAAGATTTATTGAGCTTCTGAGTATTCTTAATGATTTGAACACTTCTATATGTGGTATTAGCATTAGACAAATCCTAGCAGAAGTTATACATCTCCAAAAAATATGATTCTAATTCCTACTGGAAGGTATCTGTAATACCTATCCGATGCCCTGGACCTCATACCATTTATACCTATATAATAAATCTAGTTAAAAATACAAATTTCATGCAGAACCGCCTTTGGGAATTTGCTAAGGGCATTCTGATAAATATTTTGACATGATTCCAACTCTAAGTGAATCAGTACATCAAAACCTACACAACCATCCAAGGAAATAATTTTTGGACTCACAAAACATTTCTGATGAATTATTTCCTAAAACTAGGGTTGCTTTCACTAGAAAATCATAACTAATTAAAGAAAATTGATAAAATCATGAAACCACCTTTGTTGTCCTTGTTATTTCAATACCTATCTGTTGGTATCAATTTTGTACATTGATATCATATATACCCATTCCTTCGTTCAAAACCTCCTTCATTAGGTGGTATTTGACAAATAAATCATAAAGAAATTCCACAAAGACATTTTAAGTAATTCCAAATGCTATGATCTCAATCTATCAAAATCTACTAAATTGAATGAGGTGTGGTATGTTTGTTTGCTGTATTGGGAGATGCTTGCATGCCTTGTGTTGATTGTGGCCTTGTTTTCTTGCATGTGTTATCTCTGACGAAGATAGTTGCGATTATATCAAAGACCGGAAGAAATGGTTAATATTGAATTATTATGGTATTATAAGAAGAAATCTTGGGACATATATTGCCAGTTTGCTGATCTCAGGGAAGACACCTTCTTGCTCATAAGCCTTGTCCTACTGTTTTACTTATGCATGATTTTACCTACTGTCTTATGAAAACTGCATTGTTTTATTATATGATGATCTATACTTGGTAGTGGCTTGGCTCCTCCAAACGATTATACTTTTGTACTACTAAGTACAACCCCCTTGATGACACCTACGTGTCCCTAGTATGGTAGTTGGTGTGTGACACCATACCCCTTGAAGGGCGTGTTGGTTTGCGGCCCGAAAGTTCATGGGCGAGTACATCGTGGTACCCAAGTTGCCTGTAATTGCCGTGTTTCGCAAAGTTGGGCTGCCAACTACCGAGAGGGGCCATTTCGAGGCAAACTCATCTCACCCCTACCAAATTTAAACATCCCGTTAAGCTGCCCCATGAAGTAGACGGTCGGGACCTACATGTCGGTCATCTATCCGTGATGTGAGCGCCAACACGGCAACCTCTTAGGAAAATCTAGGAACTAAGTGGCTTGGATGCGTTGACCAATTTCACAAATCCATTCCATCCTTTCCCCTAGCACCGGCATCATCGAAATCCACCCTCTAGGCAGAACAATCCCTTTGGACATTTGACTTCTGGCGTCAAGTTGCTGCGCCCAGTTGCTATGCCCATTTGCTAATCCCGAGCTCTAATGGCGCATGCTATAGCCGTCATTGCGAGGCTCTATCCCGTCTTCGCCGCCGACGAGCTGAGAGCTTGGAGGATGGCAGATCCTACAACCGAGGAAAAAGAAGTTCTAGCTACATGCTGGTGAGCTACCCTTCTCTTTGCTATTTGCACTACCTATAACTGCCAGCTGGCTACTGAACCTAAAATTGTTTGTTAGGCCAATGCTGACAAACATATTTTGTCCACAGTTTTTTGTCAAGTGGGATCTCCACGTACCACCCTTACCTGGTTACGGTAGCCCTCTTTAGGTATGACTCTAAATCAGCAAGGGTGAAGGGAAGTGGTATGGACACCATTGTATCACGATGGAAGAAGCGCCCGCGCAGATCTGCACTATCCCTGGTATGGTTGCTGCTCTGTGTAATCATGTTGAAATATGGCCGAAGCAGACTACAAAGTTCAGCTTCATGGATGAACGAGGCATCATGGTTCCTCTAACGTGCGATAGTCAGCTAATTGATTTGATGATAAGGTATGCTTCGGCTTGCATGTTTGAGCTGGATTGTGATGTACTATATGTGGAAGCTGCTGCAATTGGGAGTCACCCTTCTATTCTTGGACATGGTGGTCGCTCGAACCCAATTAGCTCCTGGTAAGCAAAAGTCTCTTGGGGCTCACATGTTTGTGTTGAATTGTAATTTTTGTTTTACTTACTCTATAGATATTAGGAAGTTATGCAACAGTCCTGTTTATTTGCCAAGAAGCACCACAAGGTTAGAAACATGACTGCCGAGTCAGTCATTTTGTTGCCGGAAGAAAAGAAAACGAGTGGAAAGATGATGTTGGACACGATTCTGGTGCTGATTTTCCCGGCGATGCAGCGTACGTGAAGCTAAGAAAATTGGCACCAAGGAAGAGGAAGAAGGTAGGAAATGAAGAAGCCGGTGGACATGAAGGATTGGCACCTATGCAGGGAAAGAAGGCTGCTGGCAATGAAGATGCATAATAATGTGTTTAACTTGAACCTATATATGTAATTCGGTTAAATTCTGGAGCTCTGTGCATGGAACTTGTCGGGAAAAACAATCTACCCATGTTCTCTGAGTAAAATGTACCGCGACTTAGGGTTTGGAAATGCCCGAGTCAGTAGTTGAATCCAAAATTGTGATTGTGCCACTACTATCTGAAAACACGTAGCACCGGTTACACGATTGTTGAGGGGCAGGAGGTCTCCAAATTCGATTGAATATAAGTGTCATAGAAATAAATTATTTAAGTTGCTACACTCCACAAAACAGCAACTTATTTTAGCTGCTCCACAATGACATGGAAACATAAACAGCAATGGCAACCGAAGATGATGATGAAATCGGTACCACTTTCTGGCCTAATCTTGAACCTGTCTATCTCACCACCTCCCCACTCATGCATCTGGCGAAGCTCCCGGATCTCCAGTTACAGGGTGTACATGCTTCCACTTTATAAATTGTGGTTGTGCCATTTTCATGCGGCAGAATCCATGTAGATTACGTTTAAACAAACCACCAATATCAGAATACCACCATCATTAGACAAAAGGAAGTAATGCAGGGTTAAGACAGATTAACGGGCGACCAATTTTTTCTCCCAGGACTCCGAGACCACTAGTTCAGACTGCTAGGTCAACAAGTACTACTATTACAATTTAAAGAAGTACGGAGCTCAAGCTAAATAGAACTAGTTATCACACATCTCCTTGATGTTCCTAATCTTAGCCCGATGTGCATCTTCCCGCGAGATCAAGGATCGAACCATCTGCTTCGTCCTATTAGCATATTCCTTTTGCAACTTCAATTGTTTCTCTTCATTTATCCTCATACACTTGTCAATACTCGTAGTTGTGAACTGCAGGACTTTGTCCCGCTGAAGTTCATTCCTTGCTTGAGTCATTTCTTGCTATGCTTTAGCCTTCAGGCCCAATGCCATGTCCCTCTCCTTCTCGACTTTGCTAACCTTGTCTTGCACCCTCCTAAGTTCTCGGTTAAGCTTGGTTGTGTCAACATGGTCAAATAACTTCATCTCAGCACTCTCAATAAGTGAGTTCACTATGGATTCTTTCAACTCAACAGTCATATCCCATAGTTTTTCCAGCGTTTTCTGCTTCGATTTTGGCCACTCTGGATCTACCCATTTGACAACACCGCAAGTTCTGCGTTGCAACATTGCATGATGTTCTTGATACCCTAAAAACCTCCTGCCTGCGTTTCGTCCTTCGAACGCTACAAATTTAGCGGGCACAAATCCATGTTTACATAGCAGAGGACTATCTTCCTCCGCACTGTCTTCCTCCGCTAAACCATGATAGTCGAAGTCGTACAAAGTCTGGTTGGCCTAACACAACATACGTGCAAGAGTAAACCGAGTAGATCTAGCTCAAAATAGATAATTGGCCACAGATGATAGAGATGATACGACTCACATCGAAATCACCGTCCCTATCGTCACGACGTGTTTCCTCATCGTCTCCCCTTGAACCCATGGAGAGAGGGGGTGGGGGACTTGGGTGGCTGATACATTGCAAATGTATCTACAATTTTTGATGCTCCATGCTTGGTTTTATATACTTTCTTATGTTTTGTCCACACTTTGGAGTACTTTTCATATGATTTCTTGGACTAACCTATTAATAAGAGCCGCAGTGCCAGCTGCCTGTTTTCTGCCGTTTTTGGTTCCAGGAAGTCAGAAAATGAATATTCTCGAAATTGGATTGGACAAAGGCCAAAGTTATTATTTTACCGGGGGACACTTGGAGCCATAATACGAGACGGAGAAGGGCCAGAGGGCGGCCACACCACCTGGCCGCGCGGCCAGGCCTGGCCCGCGCTAGGGGGTGGTGTGGCTAGCCCAAGCACCCCCTCGGCCTCTCCTTCCGCCTATATATTGCCTCTGATACGGAAACCCTAAGGACCCAATCAAAAATCCACGAAAGAGTCTGTAGCCGCCGTCATCTCCATCCCTAGATCCGGAGGGATCTGAAGCTCTTCCCGGCACCATGCGAGAGAGGGGAATTCACCCTTGAGGACTTCTTCATCATCATGCAAGCCTCAAGTGTGATGCGTGAGTAGTTCATCTCTAGACTATGGGTCCATGTAGTAGCTAGATGGCTGGTTCTCCTCCTTTGTGCTATCATGTTTAGATCTTGTGAGCTCCGTTCATGATCAAGATCATCTATTTGTAATTCTGCATGTTGTGTTTGTGGGGATCCGATGGATATTGAGATGCTATTTCAGATTGATTATTGATTCTATCATGTCTTTTTATTTGTGATCTTGCATGCTTTTCGTTGTTAGTAGCTATCTTGGCCAAGTAGATGCTAGCAAATCCAAGAGTTAGTATTTATGCTCGATAGTGGGTTCATGCCTCTGGTAATCTGGGGAAGTGACAGAAATCTCTAAGGTACTAGATGTGTTATTGCTACTAGGGAGAAAACAACAATCCTTTGTTCATAGAACAATCGTATTGTTTACTTTACACGCAATTTGTAAAGCAATAATCTGTTGCTTGCAACTTAATACTAGAGGGGGTTCGGATGATAACATGAAGGTGGATTATTAGTCATAGATGCAGTTGGATGGTGGTCTATGTATAATGTCGTAATGCCCAATCGAATCTGAAAGGAGTCAAGATGATTAGTATTTGCTTGTATGCTTTCTCGATGTTTGTAAATTGCCCTACTGTAATTTGTTCACCCAGCATGTTATCTATCTTAAGGAGAGCCACGTCTAGTGAGCTATGGACCCCGGTCCTTTCTTTTACATTCAATCTACAATCAAACTGTTTACTACTTTCTATTTACTTTCTACAAACTATTACTTCATTCCATTCGATACGTTTAATCCTTTGTTTTCAGCAAAACCGGTGAGATTGACAACCTCATCGTAAGTTGGGGGAAAAGTTCTGTGGTTGTATTGTGTAGGTCTCCACGTTGCTGCTGGCACCGGTAGTGCGCACTGCCAATGTTCAGCTAGCTACACCTTTGGGGTGTTTCCTTACTCCTACTAGATTGATAACCTTGGTTTCGTACTGAGGGAAAACTTGCTGCTGTGCTCATCATACCTCCTCTTGGGGTTCCCCAACGAGCTCGATATATTTTGGGCCATCAAGCTCTTTTCTGGCGCCGTTGCCGGGGAGTCATGGACATATTCAAAAGGGGAGTCCCTCATTACCAATCTCTTTACTTTGTTATTTTTTTTGCTTAGTTTACTTTTTCTTTGTTTGCTTGTTTCTTTATCAATAACACAAAAAAATTAGTTCCTACTATAGTTGGTATCTTCGTTGGTCTATTATTGTCTTGCTTTATCATGCTTTCTATCAATGGTTGGTTTCTTTGAAATTGAATCTTATTGGCAAAGTGGGTTCACGGAAGAACAAAAATATTATTATAAGGAACACCGCTTGTCACAAAAAGGGAAACACTTATGGGAACAAATTGATAAATTGTATACCATTGCTATAAACGTGTGCTCTACTTATAATTTTACTTATTGCTTTAATAAATTTTGTTGCTGTAGGAGGTATAAACACCTCCCTTTTGAATTTCAGTATAATGATAATGTTACCATATCTTCTTATTTTAAAGGGAATTATGACTTTTATGATGTGTAACAAATTAAAGAATTTATTGCTTAGAAGGGTGCATTTGAATTGCTAATTTGCTTGAAAATACTGATGATTCACCTTATAAATATGAGGTTTATGATATACTTAAATTTTGCTTTCATAATTACAAGGTAGAAAATGGCTATATTCTTGAATATCTTAATAGATGCTCTCCACCAATGGAAGATACTAATGCCTTGCAGGAGCCTATGGAAGAAGAAATTGCTGAAACTGGAAGCTCATTGGATGAAAAAGAGGAGGAGAGTGATGATCAAGAGGAGGAAGAATGGATCTACCCATTCCTACATTCTAATGAGAGTAACTCTTTACCCCTTACAATATTTGATTGTCCCCCATGCTTACTAAAGGAGGATGAATGTTATGTTCCTGAGGATTCTTTTGAAAATATTTATAATAAAGCTCTAGTGCTTGAAGATCATGAAATTCATGCTTTATTTGATAGTTATATTGTTGAGTTTATTCATGAGGCTACTGAAAATTCTTATGACAGAGGAAAATATAGTTGTAGAAGTTTTCATGGTACTGAAACACCTCTCTATGTGCTGAAAGTTTTGAAGTTGCTCTTGTTTTATCTACCCATTCGTGTTACTATGTGCTTCTTTGATTTATTTTTTTACAATATTCCTATGCATAGGAAGTGGGTTAGACTTCAATGTGTTTTCAATTTGCTTCTTGATGCTCTCTTTTACTTCAATTCATGTTTCTCATGTGAGCATCTTCTCAAACTATCAAGCCTAACTTAAAGGCGTAAAAGAAAAGTACTTATTGGGAGATAACCCAAAAGTTTTAGATGAGTCTTGAAAGTTATTACTTCAGTAATAACCGCTCCTTATCCTTTTTATTTTCTTTTTGTGCCAAGAGTAACCTCTAATGAGAGAGACGTAATGATTGGGAAAGTTATTGTCCCGAAACAGATTTATGTGCTTCACCGTAAAAATTCGTGTAAAATCTCCGTACGTCCTTTTGAGGCGTGAATTTTTGTGATTCTGCCCCAGGTTGTTATCTAAGGTTTGTTAGTTCAAAACTTTTTTATTGGAGCAACAGAAGGTCTTCGAAAAAATTCGTCTTTACCTACTGGTCTGTTTTGACAGATTTCTGCCATTTTCTGCATTTGCTTCTTGTTGGTTCCTTTTTGAGTTCTTTTGGGGAATTGAGCTTTTTGAGGGAAGTGTTACAGTAACTAGTGTTTTAATGGAAGTTTTATTGGTGTTATAACTTAACCTTAAAGACTTATGATCTTGAGTGCACTAATGTTGCTAATAAAGATTGTGTGAAGTTTTGTATGAAGGAAAATTTTCAGGCGTATGGAAGGAATGAGTAATGAGATGAAGGATGGACTAAAGCTCAAGCTTGGGGATGCCACGCGTGTCACCCCAAGAAATATCCAAGAAGTACAAGCGTCAAAGCTTGGGGATGCCCAATGCATCCCCTTCTTCATCAATAAAAATCCCAGGTTTCTTCCACACGCTTCATTTTTATTGTTTCATGCACAGTTGTGTTGTTCTAGGAGCGTTTTTTTTTTCGTTTTCGTTTTGGTTTTTCATTTGCTTTGTTTGCTTAGTTTGCTGAATAAATTGGTTGGACCCCCTCTTTCATACATTGGTTTTCAAATCGTTTGGTTTGGTTTGGAAAAGAGTAGGAAAGTTCATGCTATGATTGAAGTACTATGATCCCAGCTTTGAATGTTTTACAAATACTTTGATCAAGTTTATGATGGTGTATGTCACCTAAAAAATTATTCTTTCTTTTTATCACTTACCTACTCGAGTACGAGCATGAGTTAAGCTTAGGAATGTTGATACATTCCAAATGTATCTATAATTTTTGATGTTCCATGCTTGGTTTAAATACTTTCTTATGTTTTGTCCACACTTTGGAGTACTTTCCATATGATTTCTTCGACTAACCTATTAACAAGAGCCACAGTGCCAGCTGCCTGTTTTCTGCTGTTTTTGGCTCCATGAAGTCAGAAAATGAATATTCTCGGAATTGGATGGGACAAAACCCAAAGTTAATTTTTTACCGGGGGACACTTGGAGCCAGAATACGAGATGGAGAAGGGCAAGAGGGAGGCCACACCACCTGGCCGCGCGGCCAGGCCTGGCTCCTTCCGCCTATATATTGCCTCTGATATGGAAACCCTAAGGACCCGATCAAAAATCCACGAAAGAGTCTGTAGCCGCCGTCATCTCCGTACCTAGATCAGAAGGGATCTGAAGATCTTCCCGGCACCCTGCCGGAGAGGGGAATTCACCCTAGAGGCCTTCTTCATCATCATGCAAGGCACTGGTGTGATGCGTGAGTAGTGCATCTCTGGACTATGGGTCCATGTAGTAGCTAGATGGCTGGTTCTCCTCCTTTGTGCTATCATGTTTAGATATTGTGATCTCCGTTAATGATCAAGATCATCTATTTGTAATTCTGCATGTTGTGTTTATGGGGATCCGATGGATATTGAGATGCTATTTCAGATTGTTTATTGATTCTATCATGTCTTTTTTATTTGTGATCCTGCATTTTTTCCGTTGTTAGTAGCTATCTTGGTCAAGCAGATGCTAGCAACTCCAAGAGTTAGTATTTATGCTCGATAGTGGGTTCATGCCTCTGGTAATCTGGGGAAGTGATAGAAATCTCTAAGGTACTAGATGTGCTGTTGCTACTAGGGAGAAAACAACAATCCTTTGTTCATAGAACAATCGTATTGTTTACTTTACATGCAATTCATAAAACAATAATCTGTTGCTTGCAACTTAATACTAGAGGGGGTTCGGATGATAACCTGAAGGTGGATTATTAGTCATAGATGCAGTTGGATGGCGGTCTATGTATAATGTTGTAATGCCCAATCTAATCTCAAAGTAGTCAAGATGATTAGTATATGCTTGTATGCTTTCTTGATATTTGTCAATTGCCCCGCTGTAATTTGTTCACCCAACATGCTATCTATCTTAAGGAGAGCCACCTCTAGTGAACTATGGACCCCGGTCCTTTCTTTTACACTACAATCAAACTATTTACTGCTTTGTGTTTACTTTCTGCAAACTATTAGTTCCTTCCATTTGATACGTTTAATCTTTTGTTTTCACCAAAATTAGTGAGATTGACAACCTCATCGTAAGTTGGGGGCAAAGTTCTGTGGTTGTGTTGTGTAGGTCTCCACGTTGTTGCTGGCACCGGTAGTGCGCCCTGCCAACGTTCAACTAGCTACACCTTTGGGGTGTTTCCTTGCTCCTACTGGATTGATAACCTTGGTTTCATACTAAGGGAAAACTTGCTGCTGTGCTCATCATACCTTCCTCTTGGGGTTGCCCAACGAGCTCAATATATTTTGGGCCATCAGTGGCAACGGGAGAGATGGCTGGAGGCGCCATCGGCTTGCGGCGACGGCAGGATGGGAGAGAAGTGGGGAAAGTGGCTTCGAGGGGAAGGAATATAAGTATAGGGAGGAAGAGAAGTAAAGCGGACGTGACACTAGCATATGGCCGACGGAACTCGTGACGCTCACACAAGGGGAGCGCGCGGTGTTGCCAGTTTGTCTAGAGAAAGCGGACAGTAAGTGTGGCCAATCATGTCGTAGAACAACCTAGTCGCGGATCTCTCTTATGAAGAACCATCCCAATCGTCCAAGCGCCCCTATCGAACGGTATGTAACAATCATCATGCAGAACAACTGTGTTAGGGCGTGCCTTCTAGAAGACTCGGTCTAACGGCCACCATTGGGGGCTAAGGTTAGGATCCATGTGGTTTATGCAAAGAACACACATTTCAATGACACTGGTGGATCCATGTGGTTTATGAAAAGAACACACATGCAAATGACTCTAGAGGATCCATGCGGTTTATGAAAAGAACACACATGCACTGACCGTAGTTGTGGTTTATGAAAACAACACACATACAATGACTATAGTTGTGGTTTATAAAAAGAACACACATGCAATGACACTGGTGGATCTAGTTGCGGTTTATGAAAATAACACACATGTAATGACTCTAGTGGATCAATGTGGTTTATAAAAAGAACAGACATTCAATGACTCTGGTGGATCCATATATGGTTTATGGAAAGAACATACATGCAATGACTCCGGTGAATCCATATGTGGTTTGTGAAAAGAACATGCATGAAATGACTCAGGTGGATCCATATGTAGTTTGTGAAAAGAACAGACATGCAATGAATCTAGTTGTGGTTAATGAAAAGAACAAACATGCAATGACACTAGGGGATCCATATGTGGTTAATGAAAAGAACACACATGCAATGACATTGGTGGATCCATATGTGGTTTGTGAAAAGAACACACATGCAATGATTGTGGTGGATCCATATGTGGTTTAGGAAAAGAACACACATGCAATGAACTCTAGGGATCCATATGTGGTTTGTGAAAAGAACACACATGCAATGACTCTAGTGGATCCATGTGTTTTGTGAGAAGAACACACATGCAATGAACTCTAGTGGATCCATGTGTTTTATGACAATAAGACACATCTAATGACTCTAGTTGTGGTTTGTGAAAAGAACACACATGCAATGAATCTGTGGATCCATATGTTGTTTATGAAAAGAACACGCATGCAATGACTCTAGTTGTGGTTCGTTAAAAGAACACACATGCAATGACACTAGTGGATCCATATGTGGTTTGTGAAAAGAACACACATTCAATGACACTTGTGGATCCATATGTGGTTTGTGAAAAGAACACACATGCAATGACTCTGCTAGATCCATATGTGGTTTAGGAAAAGGACACACATGCAATGAACTCTAGTGGATCCATATGTGGTTTTTGAAAAGAACACACATGCAAGGACTCTAGTGGACCCATGTGGTTTATGAGAAGAACACACATGCAATGAACTCTAGTGTATCCATGTGGTTTATGACAATAACAAACATCCAATGACTCTAGTTGTGGTTTGTGAAAAGAACACACATGCAATGACTCTGGTGGATCCATATGTGGTTTATGAAAAGAACACAGATGTAATGACTCTGGTGGATCCATGTGGTTTATGAAAAGAACAAACATGCAGTGACTCTAGTTGTGGTTAATGAAAAGAACACACATACAATAACACTAGAGGATCCATATGTGGTTAATGAAACAAACACACATGCAATGTCACAGGTGGCTACATATGTGGTTTGTGAAAAGAACACACATTCAATTACACTGGTGGATCCATTTGGTTTATGAAAAGAACAGACATCCAATGACTCTGCTGGATCCATATGTGGTTTGAGAAAAGAACACACATGCAATGACTCTAGTTGTGGTTCATGGAAAGAACACACATGCAATGACACCGGTGGATCTATATGTGGTTTGTGAAAAGAACACACATCCAATGACACTGTTGGATCCATATGTGGTTTGTGAAAATAACACACATTTAATGACTCTATTTGTGGTTTATGAAAAGAACACACATCCATTGACTCTAGTTGTGGTTTATTAAAAGAACACTCATGTAATGACACTTATGGATCCATGTGGTTTACGAAAAGAACACACATGCAATGACTATGGTGGATCCATGTGGTTTATGAAACGAACATACATGCAATGACTCTGGTGGATCCATATGTAGTTTGCGAAAAGAACACACATGAAATGAATCTGGTGGATCCATATGTTGTCTGTGAAAACAACAAACATGCAATGACTCTAGCTGTGGTTAATGAAAAGAACACACATGCAATTACACTAGGGGATCCATATGTGTGGTTTATGAAAAGAACACACATGCAATGACACCGGTGGATCCATATGTGGTTTCTGAAAAGAACACACATGCAATGACTATGGTGGATCCATATTTGTTTTAGGAAAAGAACACACATGCAATGACTCCAGTGGATCCATATGTGCTTTGTAAAAAGAACAGACATGCTCATGTGGTTTCTGAAAAGAACAGACATGCAATAACTCTGGTGGATCCATATGTGGTTTGTGAAAAGAAAACACATGAAATGACTCCGGTGGATCCATATGTGGTTTGTGAATAGAACACACATGCTCATGTGGTTCATGAAACGAACACACTTACAATGACACTAGTGGATCCATATGTGGTTTGTGAAAAGAACGCACATTGAATGACACTGGTGGATCCATATGTGGTTTGTGAAAAGAACACACATTTAATGACTCTAGTTGTGATTTATTGAAAGACACACATCCAATGACTCTAGCTGTGGTTTATTAAAAGAACACACATGCAATGACACTGGTGGATCCATGTGGTTTATAAAGAGAAGACACATGCAATGACTCTGGTGGACCCACGTTGTTTATGAAAAGAACATACATACAATGACTCTGGTGGATCCATATGTGGTTCATGAAAAGAACACAGATGAAATAACTCTAGTGGATCCATATGTCGTTTGTGAAAAGAACACACATGCAATGAATCTAGCTGTGGTTAATGAAAAGAACACACATGCAATGACATTAGGGGATCCATATGTGGTTTATGAAAAGAACACACATGCAATGACACTGGTGGATCCATATGTGGTTAGTGAAAAGAACACACATGCAATGAGTCTAGTGGATCCATATGTGTTTTAAGAAAAGAACACACATTCAATGACTTTGATGGATCCATGTGTGGTTTGTAAAACGAGCACACATGCTGATATGGTTTATGGAAAGAACAGACATGCAATGACTCCGGTGGATCCATATGTGGTTTGTGAAAAGAACACACATCAAATGAGTCTGGTGGATCCATATGTGGTTTGTGAAAAGAACAAACATGCTCATGTGGTTCATGAAAATACAAACACATACAATGACACTGCTGGATCCATATGTGGTTTGTGTAAAGAACACACATTTAATTACTCTAGTTGTGGTTCATGCGAAGAACATACATCCAATGACACTAGTTGTGGTTTATTAAAAGAACATACATGCAATGACACTGGTGCATCCATGTGGTTTATGAAAAGAACACACATGCAATGACTCTGGTGTATCCATGTGGTTTATGAAAAGAATAGACATGCAATGACTCTGGTGGATCCATATGTGGTTTTGAAAAGAACACACATGAAATGACTCAAGTGGATCGATATGTGGTTTGTGAAAAGAACACACATTCTCACGTGGTTCATGAAAAGAACACAAATGCAATAACACTAGTGGATCCATATTTGGTTTATGAAAAGAACACACATTCAATGACACTAGTGGATCCATATGTGGTTTGTGAAAAGAATACACATTTAATGAATCTAGTTGAAGTTTATGAAAAGAACAGACATCCAATGACTCTAGTTGTGGTTTATTAAAAGAACACACATGCAATGACAGTGGTGGATCCATGTGTTTTATGAAAAGAACACACATGCAATGACTCTGGTGGAGCCATGTGGTTTATGAAAATAACATACATGCAATGACTCTGGTGGATCCATATGTGGTTTGTGAAAAGAACACACATGAAAATACTCTAGTGGATTCATACGTGGTTTGTGAAAAGAACGGACATGCAATGACACTGGTGGATCCATATGTCATTTGTGAAAAAAACAGACATGCAATGACTCTAGCTGTGGTTAATGAAAAGAACACCCGTGGAATGACACTAGGGGATACATATGTGGTTTATGAAAAGAATAGACATGCAATGACACATGTGGATCCATATGTGGTCTGTGAAAAGAACACACATGCAATGACACTAGTGGATCCGTATGTGGTTTGTGAAAAGAACACACATTCAATGACACTGTTGGATCCATGTGGTTTATGAAAAGAACAGACATGTAATGACTCTGGTGGATCCATATGTGGTTTGTGAAAAGAACACACATGAAATGACTCTAGTGGATCCATATGTCGTTTGTGAAAAGAACACACATGCAATGAATCTAGCTGTGGTTAATGAAAAGAACACACATGCAATGACATTAGGGGATCCATATGTGGTTTATGAAAAGAACACACATGCAATGACACTGGTGGATCCATATGTGGTTTGTGAAAAGAACACACATGTAATGACTCTAGTGGATCCATATGTGTTTTAAGAAAAGAACACACATTCAATGACTCTGGTGGATCCATGTGTGGTTTGTAAAAAGAGCACACATGCAAATATGGTTTATGGAAAGAATAGACATGCAATGAATCTAGTGGATCCATATGTGGTTTGTGAAAAGAACACACATGAAATGAGTCTGGTGGATCCATATGTGGTTTGTGAAAAGAACACACATGCTCATGTGGTTCATGAAAATACAAACACATGCAATGACACTGGTGGATCCATATGTGGTTTGTGTAAAGAACACACATTTAATTAATCTAGTTGTGGTTTATGCGAAGAACATACATCCAATGACACTAGTTGTGGTTTATTAAAAGAACATACATGCAATGACACTGGTGCATCCATGTGGTCTATGAAAAGAACACACATGCAATGACTCTGGTGTATCCATGTGGTTTATGAGAAGAATAGACATGCAATGACTCTGGTGGATCCATATGTAGTTTGCGAAAAGAACACAAATGAAATGAATCTAGTGGATTCATATGTGGTTTGTGTAAAGAACAGACATGCAATGACTCTAGCTGTGGTTAATGAAAAGAACACACATGGAATAACACTAGGGGATCCATATGTGGTTTATGAAAAGAACACACATGCAATGATATTGGTGGATCCATATGTGGTGTGAAAAGAACACACATGCAATGACTCTGGTGGATACATATGTGTTTTAGGAAAAGAACAAACATGCTTATGTGGTTTATGAAAAGAACAGACATGCAATAACTCTGGTGGATCCATATGTGGTTTTTGAAAAGAAAACACATGAAATGACTCTGGTGGATCGATATGTGGTTTGTGAAAAGAACACACATTCTCACGTGGTTCATGAAAAGAAGAAAGATGCAATAACACTAGTGGATCCATATGTGGTTTATGAAAAGAACACACATTCAATGAAACTAGTGGATCCATATGTGGTTTGTGAAAAGAACACAGATTTAATGAATCTAGTTGTAGTTTATGAAAAGAACACACATCCAATGACTCTAGTTGTGGTTTATTAAAAGAACACACATGCAATGACAGTGGTGGATCCATGTGTTTTATGAAAAGAACACACATGCAATGACTCTGGTGGATCCATGTGGTTTATGAAAATAACATACATGCAATGACTCTGGTGGATCCATATGTGGTTTGTGAAAAGAACACACATGAAAATACTCTAGTGGATTCATACGTGGATTGTGAAAAGAACAGACATGCAATGACACTGGTGGATCCATATGTCGTTTGTGAAAAAAACAGACATGCAATGACTCTAGCTGTGGTTAATGAAAAGAACACACGTGGAATGACACTAGGGGATGCATATGTGGTTTATGAAAAGAATAGACATGCAATGACACATGTGGATCCATATGTGGTCTGTGAAAAGAACACACATGCAATGACACTAGTGGATCCGTATGTGGTTTGTGAAAAGAACACACATTCAATGACACTGTTGGATCCATGTGGTTTATGAAAAGAACAGACATGTAATGACTCTGGTGGATCCATATGTGGTTTGTGAAAAGAACACACACGCAGTGACTCTAGTTGTGGTTCATGAAAAGAATACACATGCAATGACACTGGTGGATCCATATGTGGTTTTTGAAAATAACACACATTCATTAACATTGGTGGATCCATATGTGGTTTGTGAAAAGAACACACATTTAATGACTCTAGTTGTGGTTTATGAAAAGAACACACATCCAATGACTCTAGCTGTGGTTTATTAAAAGAACACATATGCAATGACACTAGGGCATCCATATGTGGTTTATGAAAAGAACACACATGCAATGATATTGGTGGATCCATATCTGGTGTGAAAAGAACATACATGCAATGACTCTGGTGGATCCATATGTGTTTTAGGAAAAGAACACACATGTAATGACTCTGGTGGATCCATGTGTGGTTTGTGAAAAGAACACACATGAAATGACTCTGGTGGATTGATATGTGGTTTGTGAAAAGAACACACATGCTCATGTGGTTCATGAAAAGAACAAACATGCAATAACACTGGTGGATCCATATGCGGTTTGTGTAAAGAACACACATTTAATGAATCTAGTTGTGGTTTATGAAAAGAACACACATTTAATAAATCTAGTTGTGGTTTATGAAAAGAACACACATCCAATGACTCTAGTTGTGGTTTATTAAAAGAACACACATGCAATGACACTGGTGGATCCATGTGGTTTATGAAAAGAACACACATGCAATGACTCTGGTGGATCCATATGGTTTATGAAAAGAACATACATGCAATGACTCTGGTGGATCCCTATGTGGTTTGTGAAAATAACAGACATGCAATGACACTGGTGGATCCATATGTGGTTTGTGAAAATAACACACATGCTATGACTCTGGTGGATCCATATGTGGGTTAGGAAAAGAACACACATGCAATGAACTCTAGTGGATCCATATGTGGTTTGTGAAAAGAACACACATGCAATGACTCTAGTGGATCCATGTGGTTTATGAGAAGAACACACATGCAATGAACTCTAGTGGATCCATGTGGTTTATGTAAATAACACACATTCAATGACTCTAGTTGTGGTTTGTGAAAAGAACACACATACAATGATTCTGGTGGATCCATATGTGTTTATGAAAAGAATAGACATGGAATGACTCTGGTGGATCCATATGTGGTTTGTGAAAAGAAGACACATGCAATGACTCTAGTGGATCTATGTGGTTTATGAGAAGAACACATATGCAATGAATTCTAGTGGATCCATGTGGTTTATGACAATAACACACATCCAATGTCTCTAGTTATGGTTTGTGAAAAGAACACAAATGCAAAGAATCTGGTGGATCCATATGTGGTTTATGAAAAGAACACACATGCAATGACTCTGGTGGATCCATGTGGTTTATAAAATGAACAGACATGCAATGACTCTGGTGGATCCATATGTGGTTCTTGAAAAGAACACACATGAAATGACTCTACTGGATCCATATGTGCTTTGTGAAAAGAACGGACATGTAGTGACTCTAGCTATGGTTAATGAAAAGAAAACACATGCAATGACACTACGGGATCCATATGTGGTTTATGAAAAGAACACACATGCAATGACACTGGTGGATCCATATGTGGTTTGTGAAAGAACACACATGCAATGACTCTGGTTGATCCATATGTGTTTTAGGAAAAGAACACACATGCAATGACGCTGGTGGATCCATATGTGGTTTGAGAAAAGAACACACATGCTCATGTGGTTTATGAAAAGAACAGACATGTAATGACTCAGGTGGATCCATATGTGGTTTGTGAAAAGAACACACATGAAATGACTCTGGTGGATTGTAACACCCTCGAATCGACCCTATGCAAGTTTTAGCGATTCCCGCCAAACCCGCATAGAAATGATTCAAAGATGCCCACCAAGCACTTGCGTGCGGATGGAAAACAAAGTAATATCTTTACACATTAGTCCACGATGGAACCCACAAAGCATATATATATATATATACAACACGAATCCATGAGTCAAGAATACAGATATACAGTATAAAGATCCAAATCACCCTAAAAACGATACAACATCTGAGTATGGATAAGATGCAAATGGGGCTAAGAGCCCTAAAGAATAACCAATGGCGTCCATAACCCTGGCTAGGCCAAGCCAGAAGGGTAACCCTGCTAATGACGTCGATCTCATACCTGCTAAAACAAAAGGGGTGCCGACAAAGGGTAAAGGAAAAAGGGAGCGGTCAGTACTAAGGCTAGTACACGGCGAGACTAGAATTTGGTGGCTCTCGCCTACATAGGTATGGTGGACTGAAGCGGCAGTGCAGAGCACTAAACAACCTATAGAGAACCCAGTAAAACTAGCGGCTATCAGAGAGGGATAAGAAAGACCTATTCAGATCCAACCTGATACTAACACCAAACATACCCATCCTGGCATTTCCCCCTCGAGACCAAACGAGGAAGTCAAACCGAGGAACTCACATAGTTGGCAGTTTTATTCATTCCATTATAGTTGGAGCACTTACTAGTCAGATATAGATAGCATGAGTCATCCTGATAGCATAAGTAGTGGGAAGTTTTAGTTAACCATTTAGTTGTAGTTGCAGTACTTACAAGTCAGATATAATTAGCATGTGACATCGCAAACCCAGCAGTTGTTGGCACTTTTATTTCATTCCATTGGAGTTGCGATACTTAGTAAGCAGGTATAACATGACACGATAACCCCAATTCCACCAGTTGTTGGCCCTTTTATTATCCATTCCATTGTAGTGAAGCGGATTACTAGTCACATATTAAGTCAAATTTATAGCACTACTGTAGTTATAATTGTCTATGATCGAGATATTGTGCTCCAGGTCATCCATAACCGTGCACACGACTTTCAAAAAGATTTACCCTGCAAGGGTGCACAAATAGCAACACACACACACGATCAACCTCGGAAAAACCAAATAGAAACCCAACGAGGCTTTCACGACAAAGCAATCACATGATTCATAAATCATTTTAGGAGGCCACCCCATTAAGCTACCCGCAACGAAGTTGGCTGGCTCCGAGACGGACCCAAGGTTTGCATCAATGGCTATAAACGATTGGGAACCCGAAAGTGTGACTGGGCTTGTCCATACCGCGAAAACACTCCGCATCCAAAACTGTACAGGTGCTCCACGCACAATCGTAAATAAAGCAGTAAAGCATGGCATAAGTACATGATAGTAATAAAGCCCCAAACTAGTTTGTGGCCCCAAGAAATAAGAAATGAATCAAGCTCTAGCTAAGGGGATTCATGGTCCCACATGCGGATAGTGCGATAGTCAAGGAACAGGTATCAAGTACTCGGGGCCTACGGGACACAAGTGAGCGGTTAAAAACAAAATATTATCTATTGCCCACCGGTGCCTATGCATTAGTTATATTTATTCCAGCAGTTTAATTATCAGTTGAAATTAAAGTCATGATCATCTCCACCATTAAGCATGTGCCAACCTTCCAACAACGAGAAGCAACACCTGAGCAAGCAACTACGACTCGCAAGGCCAACTGACTATCAATCAACAGGCAATAGGATGTGTCCAAGGCAATATAGGGTGTAGGGGATATAAATGGTATGAAAACTATAGCAACGCAACGTGGATAGCAATAGATCGTCAGGAGGAAGTAAAGACTATAATTGCAAAATAGGTAGAAAGAGGGAGATTGCTCGCCTGGGAAACATTGCCGAAGGTACATTATCCGAAGGACTTGTCGATACTCGCATCCACTCAACAGCCTAATCCACGAAGAAGCAAATCACTAGGAGAAACACCGGATGCACTATTTAAAACTATGGCAGAAGATCGGGCATGTTTATGAGATAATGGATGACATGGCAAATATGCGATGCAACTAGGAAATATTAAGCGGAACCGGGATCCCGACAACTAAATATAAGGTTCAAGTTGTTTAGTTACCCTGCAATTTAAATGTTGACTTAACAAGACAAAACATGGCATCGATTCGCTACACAAATTTAAATGGTGCCAAAATAAGACAAGATTTTCCCGAATATGAGCTCCATATTTAATTATTAGATGAATCGACAAATACCCCCAAATGCCAAAGCATGTGTACAATCATGAACAATTTAATAAGAAGCAAATTTATAGAACATTTTATAAAATAGGGCTCAGAAAAGGGGATCACACATTGGGGTTCGCCGATCTTGGTTCGGGGTTTTGATGGGGTTCGGTCTTCGGATCGGGGAAGAAGTACTTGGCATTCGAGGGTTTGGGGTCCTGCAGGTTCGGTCTTTAGATCTAGGTTCGGGGTCTTCAGATCCATGATCGAGGACTCGGTGTTCCGTGTAGATGACCTTCGGGTTCGTGGTTCTTCGGTTTCAGTCAACGGCCTTGGGGTTCCGAGTCGAAGTAGTCGTTCGGCCTTGCAATTCGAGGGTCTTGTGCAGATTGTCAGGGTGGCACTTCCATTGTCTTGGGTCGGGTATCACAAGGATGCACGCAGCGAGCATGAGGTGGTGCTGCGAGGCAGGAACAATAGGACATCGGGATCATTAGCAACGCCACATATACCACTCCACAACAACACATCAGCAGAGCACCTGATGAAAACAGCTAACAACCACGGACATAGGACAACCTTGGGTCGACTTCTCTTGAGATGGATGGAACCGAGGCAGAGGAAGACCGCATGGACATGGCACAGCAGCAGCATGACGGGATGAACCATCATCCATGATCGAGGACTCGACAACAACAACATGGCACAACAACATATGTCTTCCTCGGCCTCGGTTCAGATCCATGATCAAGGACTCGGTGTTCCGTGTAGATGACCTTCGGGTTCGTGGTTCTTCGGTTTCCTGTCAATGGCCTTGGGGTTCCGAGTCAAAGTAGTCGTTCGGCCTTGCAATTCGAGGGTCTTGTGTAGATTTTCGGGGTGGCACTTCCATTGTCTTGGGTCGGGTAGCACAAGGATGCACGCATCGAGCATGAGTTGGTGCTATGAGGCAGGAACAACAGGGCATCAGGATCAGTAGCAACGCCACATATACCACTCCACAACAACATATCAGTAGAGCACCTGATGAAAAAAGCTTACAACCACGGACACGGTACAACCTTGGGTCGCCTTCTCTTGAGCTGGATGGACCAGAGGGAGAGGAAGACCGCGTGGAAATGGCACAGCAGCAGCTTGACGGGATGAACCGGCGGACGTGCGCGTAGCCAGGGGCGAGGTCAAGGCACGGTAGCGAGGAGCAGGCGCGAGGACGCGAGCCTGCTGGGAGGCGAGACGAGGCTAGAGGGCATCGTTGACGAGGCGCAGGGCGGAGGCTGGTGCTGCCGCGGTCGCTGTCGATGTCGGCCAGGGGCCCAGGGCCACATCACTGGCAGGGAGGAGCAGGGCGCCAGGGGTGGAGCTTGGCTGGGAGGCGGCGACAAACGTGGGGTGAGGGCTCGAGATGTAGGGGACGACGGGGTCGCGGACGCGTCCATGGACGGCGAGGAAGCTCGGGACCGGCGACCGCAGAGACGAGCGGAGGGCGGCGGGGTTCGGGGCGAGGACGGGCTTGCCACGGAGCGGGGACCCGAAGAGAGGGAGCAGAGAGAGGCCACGCCGCGACCCGAGGAGGCAAGGTGGGGCAGGACACTAAAGAGGAGGGCCATGCCGGGACCGGCAGAGAGGATGTTGGTGGTTGCGCCTAGGATCGGGGAGAGGAGCGTCGGGGGGGAGAGGACAGAGGAGGGTTCACATCGGGGATGGGGATCGCGGGATGAGGAGGTGGGGCCACTGAGTACGATCGGAGACAGGAGCGTGTGTCCCCCTATGCGTGTTGCGGATGCGGGGTGGACGCGGTGAGGGCGGTGGGGCCAGCTGATGGGCGGGGCGTGCCGGTGTGCCGCGCGCGCTGTGTTGCATCCTTGTTGTCGCGAGCGGAGGCGAGGATCCGGTCGGCTGGGTCGTTAGCGGGAGCGTGCAAGGAGGGCTGTGGGGCCGGGCGGGACGTAGCATGCGTGAGGCACTGCGGTGCACCGCGGGCAGCGTGCGTGTGTGTTGCGGTGGCGCATGGTGAGGTTGGGACTAGATGGGATTAGGTAGGGTAGAGTTAGGGTTTGGCCTGGAGGTGGCCGGCTGGGCTTTTGGGCCTGGCTGGCTACCTCCCAAAAATAATGTAAGTTTTATTTCTTCATTTATAAGACTATTTTAATTAGTTTTTAGATAAATAAAAATATCAAGGTAGACCTAGAGTTTTCATTTGAAGTAAATACGGGATATTTAGAAAACAAAGATAGGCTTTTAGAAAAAAGTTTTAGGCAAATTATATGCATGATGATATGACGATGCTCAAATGCAATGTGGCATGATGACATGAGCATGCAGTCATGATGATGCACAAACCAGAAACACTAAGCGATTTTCTGGTAGTGATTTTATCGGGGTGCTACAATTCGACACCACTAATTATGGATCTCGCCCTCGAGATCCGCCTCATGGTACGGGGAAGAAGGCCGACGATATGAATCTTCTTGCTTCGTGTAGATCCTCTCGACACCACTAACAAAGATTCTTGCTCCATCTTGGAATCTCCGAGACCACCAACAAGCGTTTGTTGCTCACATTCGTTGATAGAACACTCCGGAGGAACAAAGGACGAAGATAAAGGTATAAAAAGATAAGGCCACCTCTAACTTCGATAGAAGGAGAGAAAAGGTGCAACCTAAACCACTTGAAGGTAAGAGAGGAATAGAATGAGTAGTCGGCATGGGGGACAATCCATCATGCACCCAAACTATTACTCCGCACATGTAGTAGAAAAATCATGCAATCCATTCTCGAATTTCAGACTGAAGATCTTGACAAGCGAGATTCGGAAACAAAGGAGTGATGCAGGCTCTTCATCGGATCTGATGTAGCTGATGATGATGTCGTCGCGTTGGAAAACACCGGAAGATACAAGAAAGATTTCAGTGGATTTTGATCCACCGAAAGGTAGAACAGATGAAGGGTTCCTCAGATAGCATAAAGACCGGATATAGTAACACCGTTGCAACAAGAAGGATTAGAAACCCTGAAGGTACGACGAAAACCCAACCACGAGAAATCCTTGACTTGAAGAAAAGATAAGAAAATAGATTCAAAACACGTAGAGGTAAGAGGAGAAGAGCATGAAGGTAAGGAGTAAAAGAAGACCTAATCAGATCTATCCAACCGATTTTGCAAAATAGCTTTGACACTCTACATCGTCCGTTATCTAGGTTATACTACAGGCTGGACTAGTGGGATATCGCAACTGCTGAGCTCTGATACCACTCTATAACACCCTCGAATCGGCCCTATGCAAGTTTTAGCGATTCCCACCAAACCCGCATAGAAACGATTCAAAGATACCCACCAAGCACTTGCGTGCGGGTGGAAAACGAAGTAATATCTTTACACATTAGTCCACGATGGAACCCACAGAACATATATATATATATATACACACAACACGACTCCATGAGTCAAGAATATAGATATACAGTAAAAAGATCCAAATCACCTTGAAAACGATACAACATCCGAGTATGGATAAGATGCAAATGGGGCTAAGAGCCATGAAGAATAACCAATGGCGTCCATAACCCTGCCCAGGCCAAGCCGGAAGGGTAACCCTGCTAAAGACGTCGATCTCATACCTGCTAAAACAAAAGGGGTGCCGACAAAGGGCAAAGGAAAAGGGAGCGGTCAGTACTAAGGCCAGTACACGGCAAGACTAGAATTTGGCGGCTCTCGCCTACATAGGTATGGTGGACTGAAGCGGCAGCGCAACAGCACTAAACAACCTATAGAGAACTCAGTAAAACTGGCGGCTATCAGAGAGGGATAAGAAAGACCTATTCGGATCCAACCTGATACTAACACCAAACATACCCATCCTGGCATTTCCCCCTCGAGACCAAACGAGGAAGTCAAACCGAGGAACTCACACAGTTGGCAGTTTTATTCATTCCATTATAGTTGAAGCACTTACTAGTCAGATATAGATAGCATGAGTCATCCTGATAGCATAAGTATTAGGAAGTTTTAGTAAACCATTCAGTTTTAGTTGCAGTACTTACTAGTCAGATACAATTAGCATGTGACATCCCAAACCCAGCAGTTGTTGGCACTTTTATTTCATTCCATTGGAGTTGCGATACTTACTAAGCAGGTATAACATGACACGATACCCCCAACTTCACCAGTTGTTGGCACTTTTATTATCCATTCCATTGTAGTGAAGCTAATTACTAGTCACATATTAAGTCAAATTTAGAGCACAACTTTAGTTATAGTTGTCTATGATCGAGATATTGTGCTCCAAGTCATCCATAACCGCGGACATGGCTTTCAGAAAGATTTACCCTGCAGGGGTCCACAAATAGCAACACACACACGATCAACCTCGGACAAACCAAATATAAACCCAACGAGGCTTTCACGACAAAGCAATCACAGGATTCATAAAATATTTCAGGGGGGCACCCCATTAAGCTACCCACAATGAAGTCGGCCGGCTCCGAGACAGACCCAAGGTTTGCGTCAATGGCTGTAAACGATTGGGAACCCGAAAGTGTGACTGGGCTTGTCGATACTGCGAAAACACTCCGCATCCAAAACAATACAGGAGCTCCACGCACAATCATAAGTAAAGCAGTAAAGCATGGCATAAGTAAATGATAGTAAAAAGCCCCAAACTAGTTTGTGGCCCCAAGAAATAAGAAATGAATCAAGCTCTGGCTAAGGGGATTCATGGTCCCACATGCGGATAGTGCGATAGTGAAGGAACATGTATCAAGTACTTGGGGCCTACGGGACACAAGTGAGCGGTTAAAAACCAACTATTATCTATTTCCGACCGGTGCCTCTGCATTAGTTATATCTATTCCAGTAGTTTAATTATCAGTTGAAATTAAAGTCATGATCATCTCCACCATTAAGCATGTGCCAACCTTCTAACAACGGTGGACCAAAAATGACGTGAAGCAACACCTGAGCAAGCAACTACGACTCGCAAGGCTAACTGACTATCAATCAATAGGCAATAGGATGTGTCCAAGGCAATATAGGTTGCAGGGGATATAAATGGTACGAAAACTATAGCAACGCAACATGGATAGCAATAGATCAATAGGAGGAAGTAAAGACTATAATTGCAAAATAGGTACAAAGGGGGAGATTGCAGGCCTGGGTAACATTACCGAAGGTACATTATCCGAAGGACTTGTCGATACTCGCATCCACTCAACGGTCTAACCCACGAAGAAGCAAATCACTAGGAGAAACACCGAATGCACTATTTAATACTATGGCAGAAGATCGGGCATGTTTATGAGATGATGGATGACATGGCAAATATGCGATGCAACTAGGCAATATTAAGCGGAACCGGGATCCTAAAAACTAAATATAAGGTTCAAGTTGTTTAGATACCCTGCAATTTAAATGTTGACTTAACAAGCCAAAACATGGAATTGATTCGCTAAACAAATTTAAATGGGGCCAAAATAATACTAGATTTGCCCGCATATGAGCTCCATATTTAATTATTAGATGAATCTACAAATACCCCCAAATGCCAAAGCATGTGTGCAATCATGAACAATTTAATATGCAGCAAGTTTATATAACATTTTATAAAATAGGGCTCGGAAAAGGGGATCACACATTGGGGTTCGCCGATCTTGGTTTGGGGTTTTGATGGGGTTCGGTCTTCGGATCGGGGAAGAAGTACTTGGAATTCAAGGGTTTGGGGTCCTGCAGGTTCGGTCTTCAGATCTAGGTTCGGGGTCTTCGGATCCATGATCGAGGACTCAGTGTTCCATGTAGATGACCTTCGGGTTCGTGGTTCTTCGATTTCTAGTCAACGGCCTTGGGGTTCCGAGTTGAAGTAGTCGTTCGGCCTTGCAATTCGAGGGTCTTGTGCAGATTTTCAGGGTGGCACTTCCATTGTCTTGGGTCGGGTAGCACAAGGATGCACGCAGCGAGCATGAGGTGGTGCTGCGAGGCAGGAACAACAGGGCATCGGGATCATTACCAACACCACATATACCACTCCACAACAACACATCAGCAGAGCACCTGATGAAAACAGCTAACAACCACGGACAAGGTCCAACCTTGGTTCGGCTTCTCTTGAGCTGGATGGAACCGAGGCAGAGGAAGACCGCGTGGACATGGCACAGCAGCAGCATGACGGGATGAACCGGCGGACGTGTGCGTAGCCAGGTGCGAGGTCGAGGCGTGGTGGTGAGGAGCAGGGGCGAGGCCGGTGCTGGAGACGGGGCTGCCGTCACTGTCGATGTCGGCCAGGGGCCCAGGGCCACATCACTGGCGGGGAGGAGCAGGGCGCCACGGGCGGAGCTTTGCTGGGAGGAGGTGACGAAGGTGGGTGAGGGCTCGAGATGTAGGGGATGGCAGGGTCGTGGATGCGTTCATGGACGGCGAGGAAGCTCGGTATCGGCGACCGCAGAGACGAGTGGAGGGCGGCGGGGTCCGGGGCGACGACGAGCTTACCACGGAGTGGGGACCCGAAGAGAGGGAGCAGAGGGAGGCCACGCCGCGACCCGAGGAGGCGAGGTGGGGCAGGACACCGAAGAGGAGGGCCAGGCCGAGGACTGGTAGAGAGGATAGCGGCGGTTGCGCCTAGGATCAGGGAGAGGAGCGTTGGCGGGGAGAGGACAGAGGAGGGTTCGCTTTGGGGATGGGTATCGCGGGATGAGGAGGTGGGGCCGCTGAGTGCGATTGGAGGCAGGAGCGTGCGTCTCCCTGTGCGTGTTGCTTATGCGGGGTGGACGCGGTGAGGGCGGTGGTGCTAGCTAACGGGCGGGGCGTGCCGGTATGCCGCGCGCGCTGTGTTGCGTTGCTGCTGTCGCGAGCGCAGGCGGCGATCGGGTCGGCTGGGTCATTTGCGGGAGCATGCAAGGAGGGCTGTGGGGCCGGGCGGGACGTAGCGTGCGCGAGGCACTGCGATGCATCGCGGGCAGCGTGCGTGTGTGTTGCGGCGGCGCGCGGTGAGGTTGGGACTAGATGGGATTATGTAGGGTAGAGTTAGGGTTTGGCCTGGAAGTGGCCGGCTGGGCTTTTTGGCCTAGCTGGCTACCTCCCACAAATAATGTAAGTTTTATTTATTCATTTATAAGACTAGTGTAATTAGATTTTAGACAAATAAAAATATCTAGGTAGACCCAGAGTTTTCATTTGAAGTAAAGACGGGATATTTAGAAAACAACGATAGGCTTTTAGAAAAACGTTTTAGGCAAATTATATGCATGATGATATGACGATGCTCAAATGCAATATGTCATGATGGCATGAGCATGCGGTCATGATGATGCACAAAACAGAAACTCTAAGCGATTTTCTCGTAGTGATTTTATCAGGGTGCTACATGGATCCATATGTGTGTAAAAAGAACACACATTCAATGAATCTAGTTGTGGTTTATGAAAAGAAAACACATCCAATGACTCTAGATGTGGTTTATTAAAAGAACACATATGAAATCCCACTGGTGGATCCATGTGTTTTATGAAAAGAACACACATGCAATGACTCTGGTGGATCCATGTGGTTTATGAAAAGAACATACATGCAATGACTCTGGTGGATCCATATGTGGTTTGTGAAAATAACACACATGAAAATACTCTCGTGGATTCATACGTGGTTTGTGAAAAGAACAGACATGCAATGACACTGGTGGATCCATATGTGGTTTGTGAAAAGAACACACATGCTATGATTTTTGTGGATCCATATCTGGTTTATGAAAAGAACACACACGCAATGACTCTGGTGGATCCATATGTGGTTTGTGAAAATAACACACATGAAATGACTCTAGTGGATCCATATGTGGTTCTTGAAAAGAACACACATGAAATGACTCTAGTAGAACCATATGTGCTTTGTGAAAAGAACAGACATGCAATGACTCTAGCTATGGTTTGTGAAAAGAACACACATGCAATGACTCTAGGGGATCCATATATGGTTTATGAAAAGAACACACATGCAATGACTCTAGTTGTGGTTAATGAAAAGAACACACATGCAATGACACTAGGGGATCCATATGTGGTTTACGAAAAGAACACACATGCAATGACACTGTTCGATCCATATGTGGTCTGTGAAAAGAACACACATGCAATGACTCTAGTTGTGGTTAATGAAAAGAACACACATGCAATGACACTAGGGGATCCATATGTGGTTTACGAAAAGAACACACATGCAATGACACTGTTCGATCCATATGCGGTCTGTGAAAAGAACACACATGCAATGACACTAGTGGATCCATATGTGGTTTGTGAAAAGAACACACATTCAATGACACCGGTGGATCCATGTGGTTAATGAATAGAACAGACATGCAATGACTTTCGTGGATCCATATGTGGTTTGTGAAAAGAACACACATACAATGACTCTAGTTGTGGTTCATGAAAAGAACACACATGCAATGACACTGGTGGATCCATATGTGGTTTGTGAAAATAACACACATTCATTAATACTGGTGGATCCATATGTGGTTTGTAAAAAGAACACACATTTAATGACTCTAGTTGTGGTTTATGAAAAGAACACACATTCAATGACTCTAGCTGTGGTTTATTAAAAGAACACACATGGAATGACACTAGGGGATCCATATGTGGTTTATGAAAATAACACACATGCAATGATATTGGTGGATCCATATGTGGTGTAAAAAGAACACACATGCAATGACTCTGGTGGATCCATCTGTGTTTTAGGAAAAGAACACACATGCAATGACTTTGGGGATCCACATGTGGTTTGTAAAAAGAACACACATGAAATGATTCTGGTGGATCGATATGTGGTTTGTGAAACACATGCTCGTGTGGTTCATGAAAAGAACACACATGCAATAACACTAGTGGATCCATATGTGGTCTGTGAAAAAACACACATTAAATGACACGGGTGGATCCATATGTGGTTTGTGAAAAGAACACACATTTAATGAATCTAGTTGTGGTTTATGAAAAGAACACACATCCAATGATTCTAGCTGTATTTTATCAAAAGAAACATATGCAATAACACTAGTGGATCCATGTGGTTTATGAAAAGAACACACATGCAATGAATCTGCTGGATCCATGTTGTTTATGAAAAGAACATACATGCAATGACTCTGGTGGATCCGTATGTGGTTTGTGAAAAGGACAGACATGCAATGACACTGGTGGATCCATATGTGGTTTGTGAAAAGAACACACATGCCATGACTCTGGTGGATCCATATGTGGGTTAGGAAAAGAACACAGATGTAATGAACTCTAGTGGATCCATATGTGGTTTGTGAAAAGAACACACATGCAATGACTAGTGGATCCATGTGGTTTATGAGACGTACACACATGCAATGAACTCTAGTGGATCCATGTGGTTTATGACAATAACACAAATCCAATGACTCTAGTTGTGGTTTGTGAAAATAACACACATGCAAAGACTCTGCTGGATCCATATGTGGTTTATGAAAAGAAACACACATGCAATGACTCTGGTGGATCCATGTGGTTTATGAAAAGAACAGACATGCAATGACTCTGGTGAATCCATATATGGTTCTTGAAAAGAACACACATGAAATGAATCTTGTTGATCAATATGTGCTTTGCGAAAAGAACAGACATGAAGTGACTCTAGCTATGGTTAATGAAAAGAACACACATGCAATGACACTAGGGGATCCATATGTGGTTTATGAAAAGAACACACATGCAATGACACTGGTGGATCCATATGTGGTTTGTGAAAACAACACACATGCAATGACATTGGTGGATCCATATGTGTTTAAGGAAAAGAACACACATGCAATGACTTTGGTGGATCCATATGTGGTTTGTGAAAACAACACACATCCTCATGTGGTGTATGAAAAGAATAGACATGCAATGACTCTAGCTATGGTTTTTGAAAAGAACACACATGCAATGACTCTAGGGGATCCATATATGGTTTATGAAAAGAACACACATGCAATGACTCTAGTTGTGGTTAATGAAAAGAACACACATGCAATGACACTAGGGGATCCATATGTGGTTTACGAAAAGTACACACATGCAATGACACTGTTCGATCCATATGTGGTCTCTGAAAAGAACACACATGCAATGACACTAGTGGATCCATATGTGGTTTGTGAAAAGAACACACATTCAATGACACCGGTGGATCCATGTGGTTAATGAATAGAACAGACATGCAATGACTTTCGTGGATCCATATGTGGTTTTTGAAAAGAACACACATACAATGACTCTAGTTGTGGTTCATGAAAAGAACACACATGCAATGACACTGGTGGATCCATATGTGGTTTGTGAAAATAACACACATTCATTAATACTGGTGGATCCATATGTGGTTTGTAAAAAGAACACACATTTAATGACTCTAGTTGTGGTTTATGAAAAGAACACACATTCAATGACTCTAGCTGTGGTTTATTAAAAGAACACACATGGAATGACACTAGGGGATCCATATGTGGTTTATGAAAATAACACACATGCAATGATATTGGTGGATCCATATGTGGTGTGAAAAGAACACACATGCAATGACTCTGGTGGATCCATCTGTGTTTTAGGAAAAGAACACACATGCAATGACTTTGGGGATCCATATGTGGTTTGTGAAAAGAACACACATGAAATGATTCTGGTGGATCGATATGTGGTTTGTGAAACACATGCTCGTGTGGTTCATGAAAAGAACACACATGCAATAACACTAGTGGATCCATATGTGGTCTGTGAAAAAACACACATTAAATGACACGGGTGGATCCATATGTGGTTTGTGAAAAGAACACACATTTAATGAATCTAGTTGTGGTTTATGAAAAGAACACACATCCAATGATTCTAGCTGTATTTTATCAAAAGAAACATATGCAATAACACTAGTGGATCCATGTGGTTTATGAAAAGAACACACATGCAATGAATCTGCTGGATCCATGTTGTTTATGAAAAGAACATACATGCAATGACTCTGGTGGATCCGTATGTGGTTTGTGAAAAGGACAGACATGCAATGACACTGGTGGATCCATATGTGGTTTGTGAAAAGAACACACATGCCATGACTCTGGTGGATCCATATGTGGGTTAGGAAAAGAACACAGATGTAATGAACTCTAGTGGATCCATATGTGGTTTGTGAAAAGAACACACATGCAATGACTAGTGGATCCATGTGGTTTATGAGACGTACACACATGCAATGAACTCTAGTGGATCCATGTGGTTTATGACAATAACACAAATCCAATGACTCTAGTTGTGGTTTCTGAAAATAACACACATGCAAAGACTCTGCTGGATCCATATGTGGTTTATGAAAAGAAACACACATGCAATGACTCTGGTGGATCCATGTGGTTTATGAAAAGAACAGACATGCAATGACTCTGGTGAATCCATATATGGTTCTTGAAAAGAACACACATGAAATGAATCTTGTTGATCAATATGTGCTTTGCGAAAAGAACAGACATGAAGTGACTCTAGCTATGGTTAATGAAAAGAACACACATGCAATGACACTAGGGGATCCATATGTGGTTTATGAAAAGAACACACATGCAATGACACTGGTGGATCCATATGTGGTTTGTGAAAACAACACACATGCAATGACATTGGTGGATCCATATGTGTTTAAGGAAAAGAACACACATGCAATGACTTTGGTGGATCCATATGTGGTTTGTGAAAACAACACACATCCTCATGTGGTGTATGAAAAGAATAGACATGCAATGACTCTAGCTATGGTTTTTGAAAAGAACACACATGCAATGACTCTAGGGGATCCATATATGGTTTATGAAAAGAACACACATGCAATGACTCTAGTTGTGGTTAATGAAAAGAACACACATGCAATGACACTAGGGGATCCATATGTGGTTTACGAAAAGTACACACATGCAATGACACTGTTCGATCCATATGTGGTCTCTGAAAAGAACACACATGCAATGACACTAGTGGATCCATATGTGGTTTGTGAAAAGAACACACATTCAATGACACCGGTGGATCCATGTGGTTAATGAATAGAACAGACATGCAATGACTTTCGTGGATCCATATGTGGTTTTTGAAAAGAACACACATACAATGACTCTAGTTGTGGTTCATGAAAAGAACACACATGCAATGACACTGGTGGATCCATATGTGGTTTGTGAAAATAACACACATTCATTAATACTGGTGGATCCATATGTGGTTTGTAAAAAGAACACACATTTAATGACTCTAGTTGTGGTTTATGAAAAGAACACACATTCAATGACTCTAGCTGTGGTTTATTAAAAGAACACACATGGAATGACACTAGGGGATCCATATGTGGTTTATGAAAATAACACACATGCAATGATATTGGTGGATCCATATGTGGTGTGAAAAGAACACACATGCAATGACTCTGGTGGATCCATCTGTGTTTTAGGAAAAGAACACACATGCAATGACTTTGGGGATCCATATGTGGTTTGTGAAAAGAACACACATGAAATGATTCTGGTGGATCGATATGTGGTTTGTGAAACACATGCTCGTGTGGTTCATGAAAAGAACACACATGCAATAACACTAGTGGATCCATATGTGGTCTGTGAAAAAACACACATTAAATGACACGGGTGGATCCATATGTGGTTTGTGAAAAGAACACACATTTAATGAATCTAGTTGTGGTTTATGAAAAGAACACACATCCAATGATTCTAGCTGTATTTTATCAAAAGAAACATATGCAATAACACTAGTGGATCCATGTGGTTTATGAAAAGAACACACATGCAATGAATCTGCTGGATCCATGTTGTTTATGAAAAGAACATACATGCAATGACTCTGGTGGATCCGTATGTGGTTTGTGAAAAGGACAGACATGCAATGACACTGGTGGATCCATATGTGGTTTGTGAAAAGAACACACATGCCATGACTCTGGTGGATCCATATGTGGGTTAGGAAAAGAACACAGATGTAATGAACTCTAGTGGATCCATATGTGGTTTGTGAAAAGAACACACATGCAATGACTAGTGGATCCATGTGGTTTATGAGACGTACACACATGCAATGAACTCTAGTGGATCCATGTGGTTTATGACAATAACACAAATCCAATGACTCTAGTTGTGGTTTGTGAAAATAACACACATGCAAAGACTCTGCTGGATCCATATGTGGTTTATGAAAAGAAACACACATGCAATGACTCTGGTGGATCCATGTGGTTTATGAAAAGAACAGACATGCAATGACTCTGGTGAATCCATATATGGTTCTTGAAAAGAACACACATGAAATGAATCTTGTTGATCAATATGTGCTTTGCGAAAAGAACAGACATGAAGTGACTCTAGCTATGGTTAATGAAAAGAACACACATGCAATGACACTAGGGGATCCATATGTGGTTTATGAAAAGAACACACATGCAATGACACTGGTGGATCCATATGTGGTTTGTGAAAACAACACACATGCAATGACATTGGTGGATCCATATGTGTTTAAGGAAAAGAACACACATGCAATGACTTTGGTGGATCCATATGTGGTTTGTGAAAACAACACACATCCTCATGTGGTGTATGAAAAGAATAGACATGCAATGACTCTAGCTATGGTTTTTGAAAAGAACACACATGCAATGACTCTAGGGGATCCATATATGGTTTATGAAAAGAACACACATGCAATGACTCTAGTTGTGGTTAATGAAAAGAACACACATGCAATGACACTAGGGGATCCATATGTGGTTTACGAAAAGTACACACATGCAATGACACTGTTCGATCCATATGTGGTCTCTGAAAAGAACACACATGCAATGACACTAGTGGATCCATATGTGGTTTGTGAAAAGAACACACATTCAATGACACCGGTGGATCCATGTGGTTAATGAATAGAACAGACATGCAATGACTTTCGTGGATCCATATGTGGTTTTTGAAAAGAACACACATACAATGACTCTAGTTGTGGTTCATGAAAAGAACACACATGCAATGACACTGGTGGATCCATATGTGGTTTGTGAAAATAACACACATTCATTAATACTGGTGGATCCATATGTGGTTTGTAAAAAGAACACACATTTAATGACTCTAGTTGTGGTTTATGAAAAGAACACACATTCAATGACTCTAGCTGTGGTTTATTAAAAGAACACACATGGAATGACACTAGGGGATCCATATGTGGTTTATGAAAATAACACACATGCAATGATATTGGTGGATCCATATGTGGTGTGAAAAGAACACACATGCAATGACTCTGGTGGATCCATCTGTGTTTTAGGAAAAGAACACACATGCAATGACTTTGGGGATCCATATGTGGTTTGTGAAAAGAACACACATGAAATGATTCTGGTGGATCGATATGTGGTTTGTGAAACACATGCTCGTGTGGTTCATGAAAAGAACACACATGCAATAACACTAGTGGATCCATATGTGGTCTGTGAAAAAACACACATTCAATGACACGGGTGGATCCATATGTGGTTTGTGAAAAGAACACACATTTAATGAATCTAGTTGTGGTTTATGAAAAGAACACACATCCAATGATTCTAGCTGTATTTTATCAAAAGAAACATATGCAATAACACTAGTGGATCCATGTGGTTTATGAAAAGAACACACATGCAATGAATCTGCTGGATCCATGTTGTTTATGAAAAGAACATACATGCAATGACTCTGGTGGATCCGTATGTGGTTTGTGAAAAGGACAGACATGCAATGACACTGGTGGATCCATATGTGGTTTGTGAAAAGAACACACATGCCATGACTCTGGTGGATCCATATGTGGGTTAGGAAAAGAACACAGATGTAATGAACTCTAGTGGATCCATATGTGGTTTGTGAAAAGAACACACATGCAATGACTAGTGGATCCATGTGGTTTATGAGACGTACACACATGCAATGAACTCTAGTGGATCCATGTGGTTTATGACAATAACACAAATCCAATGACTCTAGTTGTGGTTTGTGAAAATAACACACATGCAAAGACTCTGCTGGATCCATATGTGGTTTATGAAAAGAAACACACATGCAATGACTCTGGTGGATCCATGTGGTTTATGAAAAGAACAGACATGCAATGACTCTGGTGAATCCATATATGGTTCTTGAAAAGAACACACATGAAATGAATCTTGTTGATCAATATGTGCTTTGCGAAAAGAACAGACATGAAGTGACTCTAGCTATGGTTAATGAAAAGAACACACATGCAATGACACTAGGGGATCCATATGTGGTTTATGAAAAGAACACACATGCAATGACACTGGTGGATCCATATGTGGTTTGTGAAAACAACACACATGCAATGACATTGGTGGATCCATATGTGTTTAAGGAAAAGAACACACATGCAATGACTTTGGTGGATCCATATGTGGTTTGTGAAAACAACACACATCCTCATGTGGTGTATGAAAAGAATACACATGCAATGACTCTAGCTATGGTTTTTGAAAAGAACACACATGCAATGACTCTAGGGGATCCATATATGGTTTATGAAAAGAACACACATGCAATGACTCTAGTTGTGGTTAATGAAAAGAACACACATGCAATGACACTAGGGGATCCATATGTGGTTTACGAAAAGTACACACATGCAATGACACTGTTCGATCCATATGTGGTCTCTGAAAAGAACACACATGCAATGACACTAGTGGATCCATATGTGGTTTGTGAAAAGAACACACATTCAATGACACCGGTGGATCCATGTGGTTAATGAATAGAACAGACATGCAATGACTTTCGTGGATCCATATGTGGTTTTTGAAAAGAACACACATACAATGACTCTAGTTGTGGTTCATGAAAAGAACACACATGCAATGACACTGGTGGATCCATATGTGGTTTGTGAAAATAACACACATTCATTAATACTGGTGGATCCATATGTGGTTTGTAAAAAGAACACACATTTAATGACTCTAGTTGTGGTTTATGAAAAGAACACACATTCAATGACTCTAGCTGTGGTTTATTAAAAGAACACACATGGAATGACACTAGGGGATCCATATGTGGTTTATGAAAATAACACACATGCAATGATATTGGTGGATCCATATGTGGTGTGAAAAGAACACACATGCAATGACTCTGGTGGATCCATCTGTGTTTTAGGAAAAGAACACACATGCAATGACTTTGGGGATCCATATGTGGTTTGTGAAAAGAACACACATGAAATGATTCTGGTGGATCGATATGTGGTTTGTGAAACACATGCTCGTGTGGTTCATGAAAAGAACACACATGCAATAACACTAGTGGATCCATATGTGGTCTGTGAAAAAACACACATTCAATGACACGGGTGGATCCATATGTGGTTTGTGAAAAGAACACACATTTAATGAATCTAGTTGTGGTTTATGAAAAGAACACACATCCAATGATTCTAGCTGTATTTTATCAAAAGAAACATATGCAATAACACTAGTGGATCCATGTGGTTTATGAAAAGAACACACATGCAATGAATCTGGTGGATCCATGTTGTTTATGAAAAGAACATACATGCAATGACTCTGGTGGATCCGTATGTGGTTTGTGAAAAGAACAGACATGCAATGACACTGGTGGATCCATATGTGGTTTGTGAAAAGAACACACATGCCATGACTCTGGTGGATCCATATGTGGGTTAGGAAAAGAACACAGATGTAATGAACTCTAGTGGATCCATATGTGGTTTGTGAAAAGAACACACATGCAATGACTCTAGTGGATCCATGTGGTTTATGAGACGTACACACATGCAATGAACTCTAGTGGATCCATGTGGTTTATGATAATAACACACATCCAATGACTCTAGTTGTGGTTTGTGAAGATAACACACATGCAAAGACTCTGCTGGATCCATATGTGGTTTATGAAAAGAAACACACATGCAATGACTCTGGTGGATCCATGTGGTTTATGAAAAGAATAGGCATGCAATGACTCTGGTGAATCCATATATGGTTCTTGAAAAGAACACACATGAAATGAATCTAGTTGATCAATATGTGCTTTGTGAAAAGAACGGACATGAAGTGACTCTAGCTATGGTTAATGAAAAGAACACACATGCAATGACACTAGGGGATCCATATGTGGTTTATGAAAAGAACACACATGCAATGACACTGGTGGATCCATATGTGGTTTGTGAAAACAACACACATGCAATGACATTGGTGGATCCATATGTGTTTAAGGAAAAGAACACACATGCAATGACTTTGGTGGATCCATATGTGGTTTGTGAAAACAACACACATCCTCATGTGGTGTATGAAAAGAATACACATGCAATGACTCAGGTGGATCCATATGTGGTTTGTGAAAAGAACACACCTGAAATGACTCTAGTGGATCGATTTATGGTTTGTGAAAAGAACACACATGCTCATGTGGTTCATGGAAAGAACACACATGC
>OU342745.1:119442879-119531129 GCA_910589775.1 Avena eriantha
ACATGCAATGACTCTGGTGGATCCATATGTGGTTTGTGAAAAGAATACACATGCAATGACTCTAGTTGTGGTTCACGAAAAGAACACACATGCAATGACACTGGTGGATCCATATGTGGTTCGTGAAAATAACACACATTCATTAACACTGGTGAATCCATATGTAGTTTGTGAAAAGAACACACATTTAATGACTCTAGTTGTGTATTATGAAAAGAACACACTTCCAATGACTCTAGCTGTGGTTTATTAAAAGAACACACATGCAATGACACTAGGGCATCTATATGTGGTTTATGAAAAGAACACACATGCAATGATATTGGTGGATCCATATGTGGTGTGAAAAGAACACACATGCAATGACTCTAGTGGATCCATATGTGTTTTAGGAAAAGAACACACATGCAATGACTCTGGTGGATCCATATGTGGTTTGTGAAAAGAACACACATGCAATGACTCTGGTGGATCGATATGTGGTTTGTGAAAAGAATACACATGCAATAACACTAGTGGATCCATATGTGGTTTGTGAAAAAACACACATTCAATGACACGGGTGGATCCATATGTGGTTTGTGAAAAGAACACACATTTAATGACTCTAGTTGTGTATTATGAAAAGAACACACTTCCAATGACTCTAGCTGTGGTTTATTAAAAGAACACACATGCAATGACACTAGGGCATCTATATGTGGTTTATGAAAAGAACACACATGCAATGATATTGGTGGATCCATATGTGGTGTGAAAAGAACACACATGCAATGACTCTGGTGGATCCATATGTGTTTTAGGAAAAGAACACACATGCAATGACTCTGGTGGATCCATATGTGGTTTGTGAAAAGAACACACATGCAATGACTCTGGTGGATCGATATGTGGTTTGTGAAAAGAACACACATGCAATAACACTAGTGGATCCATATGTGGTTTGTGAAAAAACACACATTCAATGACACGGGTGGATCCATATGTCGTTTGTCAAAAGAGCACACATTTAATGAATCTAGTTGTGGTTTATGAAAAGAACACACATAGAATGACTCTAGCTATGGTTTATTAAAATAACACACATGCAATGACACTAGTGGATCCATGTGGTTTCTGAAAAGAACACACATGCAATGACTCTGGTGGATCCATGTGGTTTATGAAAAGAATATACATGCAATGACTCTGGTGGATCCATACGTGGTTTGTGAAAAGAACAGACATGCAATGAAACTGGTGGATCCATATGTGGTTTGTGAAAATAACACACATGCAATGACACTGGTGGATCCATGTGGGTTATGAAAGTAACACACATGCAATGACTCTGGTGTATCCATGTGGTTTATGAAAAGAATAGACAAACAATGACTCTAGTGGATCCATGTGGTTTATGAGAAGAACACACATGCAATGAACTCTAGGGGCTCCATGTGGTTTATGACAAGAACACACATGCAATGAATCTAGCTATGGTTATTGAAAAGAACACACATGCAATGACTCTGGTGGATCCATATGTGGTTTATGAAAAGAACATACATGCAATGACTCTGGTTGATCCAGATGTGGTTCATGAAAAGAAGAGACATGGAAGGACTCTAGTGGATCCATGTGGTTTATGAGAAGAACACACATGCATTGAACTCTAGTGGATCGATGTGGTTATGACAATAACACACATCCAATGACTCTAGTTGTGGTTTGTGAAAAGAACACACATGCAAAGACTCCAGTGGAACCATATGTGGTTTATGAAAAGAAAACACATCCAATGACTCTGGTGGATCCATGTGGTTTATGAAAAGAACAGACATGCAATGACTTTGGTGGATCCATATGTGGTTCCTGAAAAGAACACACATAAAATGACTCTAGTGGATCCATATGTGCTTTGTGAAAAGAACAGACATGCAGTGACTCTAGATATGGTTAATGAAAATAACACACATGTAATGACACTAGGGGATCCATATGTGGATTATGAAAAGAACACACATGCAATGACACTGGTGGATCCATATGTGGTTTGTGAAAAGAACACACATGCAATGACTCTGCTGGATCCATATGTGTTTTAGGAAAAGAACAGACATGCAATGACTCTGGTGGATCCATATGTGGTTTGTGAAAAGAACACACATGCTCATGCAGTTTATGAAAAGAACAGACATGTAATGACTCAGGTGGATCCATATGTGTTTTGTGAAAAGAACACACATGAAATGACTCTAGTGGATCCATATGTGGTTTGTGAAAAGAACACACATATATCAGTGGCACATATGTGAAACCATGCGCCACAGATAAATATCAGTGGCGCACTAGAAAATATGCGCCACAGAAACCTGGAAGTTCTGTGGTGCATTGTCTACAAGATGCGCCACAGAAGATTGGTGGGACCCCCCAGCCGGGGTGGGTTGATCCAAGTTCTGTGGCGCCTAACGAGATATGCACCACAGAAGCGCATATCCCCACATGCGCCATAGAACATGGAGGAGGGCCCCACACAGGGAATCTAATTCACCCACTTCTGTGGCGCATATGGACTTATGCGCCACTTAAGATTCAGCATCTGTGGCGCATTTCTTCCATATGCGCCACAGATGAGGGCGTCCAGATCCATGTTAAAAAGGTGACAAAAGCTCTTATCTATCCACCACCACTCGTTTAACATCTCTTCATTTCTACCTCCTCCCAACTCATCTTCCTCCTCCCTCACACCCCATTTTGCCAATAGTTTCTCCATTTTCTTATAACTAAACCTACTTTAATCCATAGATTGGTAAGTGTAAGCTTCCCTCCAACTTCTAGATCTAAAAGTTCCTTACTTTTCTCTCACACATCTCTATATGTTTACTAATTTCCTCTCCACCAACTTGTAGATCTATTTGTCCACACTCTCTCATCGCGCGGTCTCGTCTCGCTATTATTGTGTCTACTAGGTGAGTACTTGGCCATCAACATGTAGGTGAAGCTTGTCACGCGGATGGTGTGTGTGTGCAATCCATGGCGAGACGATGCTTGTGTGGTGCATGAATGTTTGCAATGGGAGGAAGTTTGTTGTTCCTTGCTTGTTGTTGTCCCGACCGGTGTGGTTGCATGGATGTTTGCCGAAATGTTGATTCATTTCCATTTCGGCACATTTTTGCACTACCCATATGTCCTAATTTTAGGAAAGGTCATGCCGAATTTTTTCCGGCTAGCATTCATGCATGTGTGTGTTCATATGGTGTGGTTCTCACCTATACTCTCTGTTTTGACCGCTCAGGCAACCATGGTCCTCACGATGAGCGAAGGTCGAATTGCTAGGTACAAGAAAGGCGCGAAGGATGACATGATTCTGAACAACAAGACCATGATAAGATGTCCATGTCGAACATGCAAACTGCAGTGCTGGATCAACCCTGAATCTGGACAATTGGAGGGTCACCTGCTTAGGAGCGGTTTCATGCGCAACCTCAATGAGGTGCCGGCAGGACATGGTGGTGGTCACGAAGATGTGGGCGGGCGAGAAGACGAAGAGTCTACCGGGAATGATCATCATGACGAAGGAGATGCCAGTGGGCATGATCATCATGATGAAGGACATGTCGGCAGGCATGATCAGCATGGAGAAGGAGATGATGATGGGCATGATCATCATGAAGAAGGAGAAGACGCGAACACACAGACGCTGCTAACTTCGGTCTTGCAGGACCCTCATGTTCAAGAACTGCTCCTCAAGGAGACGAGCAACGACAAAGCTGCAGCCAGAGAGAAAGCCAAGCTGGCCCAAATGGAGGTAGACAGGATGACTCCATTGTATCCTGGGTGTCGCCCCGAGGATACACGTTTGAGTGTAACGCTAAAGGCTCTAGAGATGAAGGCCGAACACAAATGGATCGATGTGAGCTTCAACGTAGACATGGAATACTAGCATGACCGACTTCCTAAGGGGAACACACTGCCAACAAGTATTGAGGAGGCCAAGAAAATCGTGTGCCCTCTCGACCTACCACACATTAAATACCACGCATCCATCAATGATTGCACACTTTATCAGAACGAGTATGCGGATAGAACCACATGTCCGGTGTGTGGCCAAGGACGGTACAAGAGAGGGAACAAGAAAGTTCCTCGAAAAGTGTCATGGTACTTTCCTATCACCCCCCGTCTATAGCGATATTTCATAGATCCTAAGGAAGCAAAGCTCATGCAATGGAACGCGGAAAGAGAGAAACCTGAAGAAGATCCAGAGAAGGGCAAGATCCTGACACACCCTTCAGACGCTAGCCAGTGGAATGCATTAGACATCGAGTTTGAAGAGTTCAGGGACGATGCAAGGAACGTCAGACTGGGTATGCGCATCGATGGACTCAATCCTTTTGGAAACCAGAGTAGCACGCATAGCACATGGCCCGTGTTTGTATGGCCGTACAACCTCCCCCCGTGGCTATGCACAAAGCAAATGTATGTACACATGAGCATTCTTATTCAGGGGCCGAGACAAGCAGGTATCGATATGCATATGTATCTCGGGCTATTGAGAGAGGAGTTAGCCATCTTGTGGGAGACGTCGGCCCGTACGTAGGACGCCTACACTAAAGAATATTTCCATCTAAGAGCCGCATTGCTCAAGACCGTGCAAGACTATCCTGGTTATGCATATGTATCGGCCCAGGTGAACCACGGACACAATGCATGCATCAAGTGCATGGATGAGACATCGCATCTCCAGCTACCAAGGGATCCCGGGTCTTCGAAAACCGTGTTCCAAGGTACTCGAAAGTGGCTCCGCATGGATCACCCGTGGAGAAAACGTGGTGACCTGTTCAATGGTAAGGACGAGCTCGAAAGAGCCCCGCGTCCGAGGAGCGGCGAAGAAATCGAGGAGCTTTTGAATAATTGGATAGATTGCCCTACGCTTGGAAAAAACGACCGAGGACAAAGCCGTTGTTGGGTGGATGGAAAGCAAGGTCTGTTTTCTGGGACCTGCTGTATTGGAAGGTCCTTCACACTCCCCATAGCCTCGATGTAATGCACATCACGAAGAACGTTACCGAGAGTCTGCTTGGCACTCTACTGAACATGCCAGAGAGGACCAAGGACAAGCCAAAAGCAAGAAAGGACCTTAAATTGCTTGGCATCAAGAAAGATCTTCAGTACCCTGATAGTGATGATGCTGATGATGATGATGATGATGATGATCAGACGGAAGGGACTCAAGGTCGCCGCAAAAGAGTTAAGAAGAATGAGGTGGTGCTTCACGCTGCCTGCTTCACTCTGAGTCTGGAGGACCTCGAGCACTTTTTCAGGTGCCTCTTAGGAGTGAAAGTTCCTCACCGTTACTCAGGGAAGATAAGCAGATATCTGGACGTGGCGAAGAAGAGGTTCAGTGGTTATGAAGTCTCACGACTGTCACGTGCTGATGATGTAGATACTCCCCATTGCGATCCGTGGGATAATGGACGAGCATGTCCGTGAGACGTTGTTTGGCCTCTGTAACTTTTTCGACGTCATATCTAGGAAGTCGATCGGTGTGAAGCAGCTCGACAGGCTACATGAAGAGATCGTGATGATACTATGCGATCTTGAGATTTACTTCCCGCCCGCATTCTTCGACATCATGGTGCATCTGCTTGTACATGTCGTGGACGACATCATCCAGCTCGGGCCGACATTCCTACACAACATGATGCCGTTTGAAAGGCTAAACAGTGTCATCAAAGGATTCGTTCGCCACAGGTCTCATCCAGATGGAAGCATAGCGAAGGGCTTTCTGATCTACGAGTGCATCTCCTTCTGCCAGAATTATCTAACCACCAAGAACGAGGATGTTGGAATACCCTCAAAGAAGCACCTCGGCAGGCTCGGTGGATATGGTCACCGCGAGGGTTGCCGCTCACTACATGTCGGCATTGATGGTCGACGCACTGATTTTGAAAGGGCACACCGAGTCGCGCTACAACACATTGAAGTGGTCGGCCCTTGGGTCGAAGAGCATAGAAGCTTAATCGAGTAGGAGTACGTCGACCAGGGCCGGCCGAGGGAGAAGGGAGACGTAACCAAAGAGCACAACTCCAGCTTCACGGGTTGGTTCAAGAAAAGGCAACTGGACAATCCCCCAAAGACGCCTTCTACGGAAGATCAAAAACTCATATTCTCCTTGTCGCAGGGCCCAGGGCACAACCTAAGGACCTATTAGTCATACGACATAAACGGTTACAGATTCTACACTGAGGAAAAGGACAGGAATAGCGAATATCAAAACTCAGGAGTAACTATGTTATCCTTTGTTGATGACGAGACTACTGTGATGGAAAGATTCTACGGAAGGATCGAGGAGATATGGGAGCTCGACTACTGTGGAGAGATCGTACCAATGTTCCATGTTAGATGGGCCAAGAACGTGGAAAAAGAAGGCCGGTATTTCACCACAATGGTTATACCAGATGCCAAATCGACGAAGAACGCCTCCGCAAAAAATGAGCCTTGGGTACTCGCTAGCCTAGTTGATCAATGCTTTTTTATTACCGACCCGTCAAAGCCCAACCATGTTGTAGTTAGGTGGGGAAGAGGAGCATCATCGGAATGGAAGGAGCCGCCAACGAGCAAAACTTGGACAAAAACAGCGACCCGAAGATCGAAGAGGAATTCGACAAGTACTTCGACATGCCTACTAGTACTAAAGTAAGAAGGAAGACCACACTGCCTACTAAAGGTTGTCCATCCACAAGAAGAAATCTCAAAGTGCATGGGCTAAAGTATTCAACCGCGATGAAAAAGGGCAAGAAGATTGTGAAGAGGCACTAGCAATTGTGTGACTTTTTGGTGTATTTATTCGTGTGGGTATAATGTGATATTAGTGTGGGTATTAGTTAGAGACTAAAACATATAATGTGATATTCGACAAATTCACATTTATGTGTGTGATAAGCACACACACACATATATATAATATATATGATTCAGGAGGGTTTTTTGAATAAATATGCATGTGTATGTGCTTGGTTTTAAATTTATTTGTAACATATCATTTTTAAATAAAGAAAAAAAATTGACCCAACCAGGATTCGAACCTGGTTGCCATAGGTCTCTGAATATGCATCATAACCACTAGGCTAGTGTGTGTTTGTTGTCCAAGTACAGCCTCACGCCATTTATTTGGCTAAGTGCCTAGGTTCTGTGGCGCATTACTCCGAAATGCGCCACCGAAGTTTTAGCTTCTGTGGCGCATTTCGGAGTAATGCGCCAAAGAACCTTGGTACTTAGCCAAAACGGATCGCCCCTTCTCCTTTTCCCCTTCCACTTTCTTTTCCCCAATCTATCTCTGTCGTCGCAAACCCTAGCGCCGGAGACCTAGCAGAGGAGGAGCCGCTGGAGGAGGAGTGTCCGCGCTGGAGCCCGCCGCCCTCGTTGCCGGAGCCCTAGCCACCGCCACGCCGGAGCCCTAGCAGCCTGTGGAGGAGGAGTCGCCGCGCCGGAGCCCTTATCGCCGTGCCGGAGCCCGCCACCCTTGTCTTCGTCGACCACCGCAGCCGCAGCACCGGAGCACGGTTCGTCCCTCCTACCACCACCCCCTCTGATGCTCACAGTGGTTCTTCATGCTGCTCTGCCACCATGACTGATGCTCCCCTACCACCATGACTAATGCTGCTCTGCCACCATGACTGTCCGGCCAAATGTATCTAGGTTAATTTCGTTGCTGTTTCGATCTTGTTTATTTCTATGTTTGTGTTCATGTAGAGTGTCCAGGCTTGACAGATTAACTCTCTGGTGTACATATAGGCAGGAATTATATTGCATCTCTATCAAAATCTCTTATTCAACTCAATGATGCATGTCATTTGCCAAATATTCAACTCGTAGGACACAGTTCGACAGAAACTTCTAGCGTCGTCTTGTGTTGTCCACTGATCTGGACTAGTAACTGCTAGATCTACTCTAGAGTTTATCATCCGTAATAGCAAGCTCGCAGTTGATTCTGATGATGTCCTACTCCTGTGTGCCAAAGGAGGAACTAAGAACTTTTGGTTATTTTGTCTAGGCAAAAACCCTGGGAAAGGGAAAATAGCTGCAGATCATTGCTTCACACTGTCAGTAGTAGTAATGTGAGGTTTTGAAGTTTGCAGCTACACAATTCCAAGTCAAAAGAGCTTAGGAAATTTCTTCCATGCAAAAATATGTTTGTTAACTCAGCAAACCTAGAATATATGAAATTCAATAGTTACTCTCAGGGTTCCTTGCAGTTGGAGGTGCCTTGTATGTTTAAGCAGCTTTGTGGTTATAGTACTCGTAGGACATACTAAGTCGTTTTCCTTTGTTCTACTAGAAGCTTTTCTTGCTTATTTTGATGTATCCCCTTATCTCATGGTTTTACTGCTTTACTGTTAGAATAAGAGATTTTGATTGTTATTCTTTGAAGTACAAAAAGTGCTATAGAATGTTTGCAACATAGATTATCATGTCAAATTGTTTTTACTTTTGGAGAAAAGTACATTTGTAACCTAATGGTAAACTGGTATGTTTAACTACATTATTGGTAGTAACTAGATGCACCTACTTCTGAATTTTCAGTCTATTGTATAAAAATGAAAAACTGGGTATACAACCTCTTGTATACTGTTTATATACAACCTCTTGTAACAACCTCTACACATTGTTTATATACAAATAGCTGCTGGCAGTTACTCTGCACACTGTTTATATACAACCTCTTGTAACACATTAGGTCCTGGTGGTTTACATCTAGAGTGGCACTGTGATACCAATTACATAGTAGGTCTGCCTCAAATATCTATAATATTAGTAGAATGTTGTACGCATGCTACTAAGATAAACCTCACTATAGTTTTTCTTGTTTCTGATATTTGTAGTAACCTCACTATGGTGGCTTTGTAAGTAGGAGTCATAGCTGCAAGGAATGCTATACCGAAAGTAAAATTACTTTGTTGGTGATCTGTTCATCCTATTTTTCCTCTTGTTTTTTACTGTTTTAAATTAAAGTCATATTCATTGTTTCTGAAGTACAACCAACGGTGGCTTTGTTGGTCTCAGTATAGTGATTGGTGTTGCTGTTACTATATGGTGCTGTTGTTACTACAAATATTGGTACTATATGGTTATTACTACTGTTGGGGCTATGGATGGGGGCTAGGGATGTTTTCTTGCTGCTATATGGTGTTGTTATATGGTGCTGCTATATGGTGTTGTTATATGGTGATGCTATACGGGGATGGGGCTGTCAATACAGGGATGCGGTGTTTTTTCTTGCAGGGATTTCATTGGAGTTGCCCATTTCTCCCGAAGTGTCGATTCACTTTTGTTTCGGTTGAGAAATGGGCACTCCTAGATCAACAAATTAGCAAAGGTCATGCCGAATTTTTCGGCCGAGATTTGTGCTAACTTTTTGCCTCTTTTTAATAGAGTAGTGCAAACATGTCGGGCAACAACGAGTCCGGTCCTTCTAGGCACATGATCAGCGTCGAAGAACAAGGTAGACATGCCAACCAGTCATTCTGGCGGGGGTCCCAACAGGAGGAGGAGGAGGCGATGAGGATGACACCACCACCGGAGGAGGAGGCGACCATCGCCAGAGCTTCTAGGGCCAATGAGGGCGGAGATCCTGATTACGAGGGGGACGAAGATGACTACAATGGAACTAGTGAAGGCGGCGACGAAGAGGATGACACCACCGATGTCAACGCCCACACCGATGGTGGTGAGCGCACGGATGGCGGTAGCGGCAACCCGGCCGCTTCTCAGAAGAAGAAGAAGGAACAAAAGGAGCGGAAGGTGCCAGTGCTCACCATCGTCTGTGATGAGTTCACCGAGGTCACAAAAAGTGGCCGACCCATTGCGTCAGAGGCGATTGCTAAAGGGTACGGCCTGCAACTCGGGTGCATCATCCGGGAAAGCATGTCGATCAACACGAAGTACATCAGACATGCTGACAATACAGCTTTGGTCGATAACCTCCTTATGAAGCTTCACAAGCGATATAGATTCCCAGAGTGGTTTAGAAACCTCGAGAGAAAGAACCCAGTGAACAAACTAGCCCTCACAAGATGAGCAATGCCTTGAGCAGCTGGAAAACCAGGGTGAAGACTAGCATTGACAAAGGTGAAAGCTGGGAGGTTATTAGTAAGAAAAATCTGATGCTCGACGAAGAGGAGTTTAAGATATTCAAGGTGGATATAGCTACCGCTGACGCTATAAAATGGACTAAATGGGGAAGGAGTATGCGGAACAGAACATAGGTAACCACCACCTTGGAAGCGGCGGTTACAGGGGAAACAGGCCATTTGGGACAAGGAGGACGCCGAGCTTGAACGCCTTGGTAAAGACAACCCTTGGCCTAAAATCACGGACTTGCAGCTTAGGCAATTTGTTTGGGCCCGCTACTACCTGGACAAGGAAACAGGGGAGTTAATCATCGACGATCCGGAGGTGAAGGACTTCGAGAAGAAGCTGGTAAGGAATTTATCGCCGATCTCAAGTCTACTGCGTTCTAATTAAAATAATGAAGCCAAGAATCTAAATGGGTTCACCTTTCCTTATCTCTGCAGGAGGATGAACTGAACACTACTGCCACAGAGTCATCCCATGTTTTGACGGAGCCGTGGGACACGGTTTTCAACAGGGCAACCAATGCTTACAAGAAGAGGGACAAGGGGTTGCCGCCGTCCTCAGCTGGCCGTGTGTCCGGCTTCGGTACGAGCATGAAGTTCAAGGAGTACTACAAAGAGGACGCCAAGAAAAGAAGGAAGAGGAAGAACTAGGATAAAGCCGCTGTTGAAGAGCTGAAGATAAAGGTGTAGACACTGGAGGAGATGGCGGTGGATGAGAAAACGGTGGACAAGTTAGTGGAAGAGAAGCTCCGCTCGATGATCCCTCTTGAGTTTTTTGAGGGGCTTACTGCTTGGAATGCGGGAGGTCGACAGGGGACGATACATCTTCCTAGCTTAAGCGGCAGCAACTCGGGCATCAATGTTACCGTGTCGCCGGACCTGGTGACCCCGCCAGCCGTCAACGTTGGGAGGCAGTCGCTCATTTTGATCACACCGACGCTCCCTCCCGCCAAAGATACCAATAAGGCGCAGCCGACGGCGGTGGTGCTTCATGAGGCACCCGACCGGGAGATTGCAGATGATGATAGGCCGGCCACTGGCATCGGCCGTGTCTCTACATTAGCCGAGATCCACGCCATCACCAAGGTAACTAATTAGTTAGTGCACGTCATCTCCTTGATGCCTTTGATGCATGACTGCTGCCATCTCATGACGCCCAACAACATGTTTTTGCCTCAAGACACTTCTTGCGTACTCCTTCTTAAAGATGTCGGCGGTGAGTTGAAGGATGTTGCCAAGGGCACTCTTATACAACCGGCGAGCAGCACGATGCACAAAAATCCAATGGATGATGACGTGATGAGGGTCATGTTGGCTTGGGTGTTGCCAGGGTGCGACAACATGGAGCCCCCTTTCAACCTCAGGGAGCCGACGAACACAAGACCCTTGGAGAATGCTACAACTGGCCCTTGACATGGCCAAAGACCCAGATTCGTCTTGCGGGGGGAGCACCGACGCCACCTCTCGACCGATCGCCCGGCCACCACCTCGAAAGCCAGTAGCCGCCGTCGTCGCCACCACCAGCCGTCACCATCAACTCTTGGCAGCGTGTGCACCGCCACATGGCAAAGAAGTTGTGCTGAAACCACCGTCGCCCCTGCTACCACCACCACATGATGGCACCCATGAAGATGATGATGAATTGGTCAACATTGACGACTTCATCATCACCGATGATGGCTATGAGTATGGCGCCTAGAAAAATGCTGGAGCAATGATGATGTAAAGCTCATTGGGAACCCCAAGAGGAAGGTATGATGAGCATAGGAGCAAGTTTCCCTCAGTTATGAAACCAAGGTTTAATCAAACCAGTAGGAGCAAGGAAACACACCAAAGGTGTTACTAGCTGAGCTTTGGCAGGGCGCACTACCGGTGCTAGTAGTAACGTGGAGACCTACACAACACAACCACAGAACTTTGTCCCCAACTTGCGATGAGGTTGTCAATCTCACCGTGTTTTGCAGAAAACAAAGGATTAAACGTATGAAATGAAAAGAAGTAATAGTTTGCAGAAAGTAAACAAAAAACAGTAACAGATTGTAGATTGTATGTAAAAGACAAGGACCGGGATCCATAGTTTACTAGAGGTGGCTCTCCTTAAGATAGATAACATGCTGGGTGAACATATTACAGCGGGGCAATTGACAAACATCGAGAAAACAATACATGCATATACTAATCATCTTGACTCCTTTGAGACTTGATTGGGCATTTGTGGCATCCCGCTAAAACCACTCCTAGAAAATCGCTGTGTTTTTGTGCATTGCATCATTATGACTGCATGCTCATGTCATCATGCCACATTGCATTTGAGCATCGTCATCATCATGCATATGGTTTTGTCAAAAACTATTTTTCAAAAAGCCAAGTTTTGTTTTCTAAATATTCCCCGTCTTAATTTCAACTCAAAACTCTGGGCTTTTCCGGGTCTTTCATTTTTGTCTAAAAACGAATTACAAAAAGTTTTTCAGAATAAATAAAAGTTTAATTTATTTTGTTAGGAGACAGCCAGCGAGGCCCGACAGCCCAGCCGGCCACCTCCAGTTAAACCCTAATCTACCTAAGCTAACAAACCAAACACCCCCACCTATTCTCTACCCCAGCCGCCACCTAGTCCCTCCTCCCGAGCAAGCCCCACCCTGGCCACACGCAGAAACCAACCCCACCTACTCCCCGCAGCCACCGAACCACACCCCGCCGCTGCACTCACTCCACCTGCACATCCCCCACCCCACCTAGTCGCTCCCCACGAACTCCCCATCGCCCCAACCACCCGCACGCATCCCCGTACACCCCGCTCCTCCCGCACGACCCCATCCCCACCACCTACCGCACCGACACACGGACAACCCCACCCCGAGTCACACGCTCCTCTCGCTCGCGGACCCCACCACCAACCCCGCCTCTCCTCGATCCCCTCCCACCTGCCGCGCCCTCCTCCCCATTCGCACCCACCAACCCCCACGCCGACCTCCCTCTGCACCGATGCCAGGAGCTCACCACCACCTCGTTCCGCACCCGCCGCCAGGCCCTGCAAACCGAGCTCCCCGCCGCCTTGCATCGCCCTCTCCCGCGAGCTCCCCTGCCGCCGCGTCGCCCCGATGGCGCCTCTCCGTTCTGGCCCGGGTCGACCTCACCCCGCCTCCCCACCAAGCAGAGCGCCGCCGCTGGCTCGGACGCCCTTCCGCCTCGCCTTCTGCCGGGCCTCTCTCTGCCTCACCGCCACAGATGCCCTGCATCCGTCGCCTCGCCGCATCTGCGACCCCCAGCGACCCGCGTCGTGGTCCTCTTCCCCAACTCCGGCAGCAAGCCCCAGCACCGCCAAGCTCCGTGCCGGCCCCGCGTCTCCGGCCGCGTCCACCGCGTCGGCCTCCTCGCACCGCCGCCGCTCACGAGCTCCCCTGGCGCGGCCGACGACGCCTAGCTTCCGCCCTGGCTAGCTCGCTGCTCAAGCCCGCCTCTCTGTTGAGCCCCGCACCGCTGTCGGTCGCCAGGACGCGCCCTCTTCGACCTCGCCTGCGACTCTGCTGCCCTTTCTCGCCTGCTCCGAGCCGCCAAGGCCATCCTCCTCTGCGCCATGGTACCGCCACGAGCCGCGTGTCCTTTGCCACGCTTGGCTCTTTGGTTTGTACTCGGATCACGCCCTGTGTTAACCCTGTAGCAGCCTAGCTTAGTTTCTTATGTGTGCTCGTGCAGGTGGTGCTCATGTGATTGTGAGAACACCGGCGTTACCCGAGATGTTTCCTTCCGCAATCCCGCGCTAAGTTGTTATCTTCGTTTCCGCACCTCCTGGGTTGGAACCGGAAAACCCCAAGACCTTCGAAGTGGAACCTACAAGATCGATTACACGGTTCCGAGACCCCGATCCCCCGGATCTGAAGACCGAACCGCGACACGGCAAGTTCTTCCTCCAGAACCCCGGAACTCCAAGATCTTCTTCGTGGACTCAAGATCTCCTTCCTGGACCCGAAGGCCGATCCAAAACGCTTAGGTCTTCTTCACGGCGTGGATTCGAAGACTGATCCTGGCTAGACCGAACCCGAACCACATCGAACCCCAAGATCGCTGAACCCTATGTGCGATCCTCTTTTCCGAACCCTATTTTATAAAATGTAATATAAACCCTGTTGCATATTAAATTGTTCATGCTTTCATACATGTCATCCTGTGGGTTGGGTTAAATAGTCGATTCACCTAAATTAAATATGGAGTCTATATGTGGGCTATTCTAGTCTTATTCTGGACTCCATTTAAATTTGTGTAGCGAACCGATGCCATGTTTTGTCCGGTTAATACAACATTTAAATTGCGTGGGTTCTAAACAACTTACCATATAATTAATTGTCGGGACCTCGGTTCTGCTTAATACTGTCTAATTGCACCGGATCTGCATCATACATGCATCATGCCCGGTCTTCTGCCGTAGTATTAAGTATTGCATCCGGTGTTTCTTCTAGTGTTTGCCTCTTCGCGGATTAGGCCAATGAGTTGATGCGAGTATCGACAAGTTCTCCGGATATGAACCTTTGGCAGTGTTTCCCAAGCGAGCATCTCTCCCCCTTTCTACCTATTTTGCGTTTATAGTCTTTATTTCCTCCTGTTGATCTATTGTTATCTGTGTCGCGATGCTTTAGTTTCCGTGCACCATTTATACTCCTTGCAGCCTCTATATTGCCATGGACACATCCTATTGCCTGTTGTTTGATAGATAGTCGGCCCTGCGAGTCGTAGTTGCTTGCTTCTGTGTTGCTTCGCGTCGTTGTCGTTCCACCGTTGACGGCAAGTTGGCACATGATAAACGGTGGAGATGCTAAATGGTGGAGATGATCATGACTTTAATACAACTATTAAATTGTTGGGACAACTAATGAAAGAGGCACCGGTGGGCAATATATGCTATTTGGTTTTTATGCCCATTTGTGTCCCGTAGGACCCCGAGTACTTGATACCTGTTCCTTGATTTTTCGCACTATCCACATCCGGGAGGCCTTATGGACCCCCTTGAGCCAGAGCTTGATTCATTTCTATTTCTTGGGGCCACAAACTAGTTTGGGGTTTTATTTACTATCCTGTACTTATGCCATGTTACTGTTTTATTAAGATTGTGTGTGGAGCACCTGTACTGTTTTGGATGCAGAGTGTTTTCGCGGTATCGACAAGCCTAGTCACATTTTCGGGTTCCCAGTCGTTTACAGCCATTGACGCAAACCTTGGGTCCGTCTCGGAGTCGGCCAACTTCGTTGCGGGTAGCTTAATCGGGTGGTCCCCTGAAATGTTTTATGAATCCTGTGATCACTTTGTCGTGAATGCCTCGTTGGGTTTTGAGTTGGTTTTTCCGAGGTTGATCGAGTGTGTGTTGCTATTTGTGCACCCCTGCAGGGTAAAAAATTCTGAAAGCCGTGTCCGCGGTTATGGATGACTTGGAGCACAGTATCTTGATCATAGACAAGCATAACTAAAGTAGTGCTACTTAATATGTGACTAGTAATTAGATTCAAATACAACGGAATGGATATTAAAAATGCCAACAACTGGTGGAGCTGGGGTTCCTTGTGTCTTGTTATATCTGCCTAGTAAGTATTGCAACTCCCATGGAATGTGATAAAAGTGCCAACAACTGTTGGGTTTTGGGATTCCTCAGGACAATTATATCTGACTAGCAAATGTTCTAACTACAACGAAATGTTAACTAAAACTGCCCACTACTTATGATATCAGGATGACTCATGCTATATATGTGATTAGTAATTGCTGCAACTATAACGGAATGAGTAAAATTGCCAACTGTGTGAGTTCCTTGGTCCGACTTCCTCGTTTGGTCTCGAGGGGGAAATACCAGGATGGGTATGTTTGGTGTTAGCTTCAGGTAGGAACCGAATAGGTCTTTCTTACCCCTCTCTAATAGCCGCCAGTTATACCGAGTCTCTATAGGTTGTTTAGTGCCGCTGCGCTGCCGCTTCAGCCCACCATACCTATGTAGGCGAGGACCACCGAATTCTAGCCTCGCCGTGTACTAGCCTTAGTACTGATGCTCCTCTTTTTCCTTTGCCCTTTGTCGGCACCCCTTTTGTTTTAGCAGGTTTGAGATCGACGTCGTTAGCAGGGTTACCCTTCTGGCTTGGCCTGGGCAGGGTTATGGACGCCATTCGTTATTCTTCAGGGCTCTTAGCCCCATTTGCAACTTGTCCGTAGTCGGACGCTCTATCATTTCAAGGTGATTTGGATCTTTGTATAGTATATCTGTATTCTTGACTCATGGAGTCGTTGTTGTATATATATGTTCTGTGGGTTCCATCGTGGACTAATGTGTAATGGTATTACTTCGTTTTCCACCCGCACGCAAGTGCCTGGTGGGCGTCTTTCAATCGCTTCTATGCGGGTTTGGCGGGAATCGCTAAAATCTGCATAGGGCTGATTCGAGGGTGTTACAGCATTACAACATTATACATAGACCGCCATCCAACTGCATCTATGACTAATAATCCATCTTCAGGTTATCATCCAAACCCCCTCTAGTATTAAGTTGCAAGCAACAGATTATTGCTTTACGAACTTCTTGTAAAGTAAACAATACGATTGTTCTATGAACAAAGGATTGTTGTTTTCTCCCTAGTAGCAACAACACATCTAGTACCTTAGAGTTTTCTGTCACTTCCCCAGATTACCAGAGGCATGAACCCACTATCGAGCATAAATACTAACTCTTGGAGTTGCTAACATCTACTTGACCAAGATAGCTACTAACAAAAGAAAGCATGCAAGATCACAAATAACAAAGACATGATAGAATCAATAATCAATCTGAAATAGAATCTCAATATCCATCGGATCCCCGCAAATACAACATGCAGAATTACAAATAGATGATCTTGATAATGAACGGAGCTCACAAGATCTAGATATGAAAGCACAAAGGAGGAGAACCAGCCATCTAGCTACTACATGGATCCGTAGTCCAAGGATGAACTACTCACGCATCACACCGGAGGCTTGCATGGTGATGAAGAAGGTCTCTAGGGTGAATTCCCCTCTCCGGCAGGGTGCCAGGAAGAGCTTCAGATCCCTCCCGATCTAGGGATGGAGATGACGGCGGCTACAGACTCTTTCGTGGATTTTTGATCGGGTACTTAGGGTTTTCATCCCGAGGGCATCTTATAGTCGGAAGGGGAGGCCGAGGGGTGCCAGGGCTAGACTCACCACCCCCTGGCGTGGGCCAGGCTGGGCCGCGTGGCCAGGTGGTGTGGTGGCCCCCTGGCCCCTCTCCGTCTCGTATTCTGGCACATGATGACTTCCGAAAAAATAGGAACTTTGGCTTTTGTCCTGTCCAATTCCGAGAATATTCATTTTCTGACTTTCCTGGAACCAAAAACAATAGAAAACATGCAGCTGGCACTGTGGCTCTTATTAATAGGTTAGTCCAAGAAATCATATGGAAAGTACTCCAAAGTGTGGACAAAACACAATAAAGTGGATAAAACCAAGCATGGAACATCAAAAATTATAGATACATTTGCAATGTGTCAACCGGCGCCGCCAAAGGATTGTATATGCCTTCTGTGGATGAAGAACCCTTCACAGCTCACGACGACCATCAAGATGGTCAGCCCAATACATGCACACAGCGCCTGGTCTTCCATGGTCTTTCTCAAGAGACGCCTCCAGCCGCCGATCCACCACAAGAGAAACCGGGATTGGTTTCAGCCCCAACACACTCCGGAAGGCGGCTGATGAGCAGATGGCAGTGGTTGACACTGTTGTGAAGAAGAAGCACTACATGAAGAGAGGTAATAATAATAATAATGGTGCGAGCGAGCCTCTTCCGAAGAGGATCTAGGGTCAGGACGTTGTCGTCGTACCATCGACACAATATGGCTTGCCCCGAGTGCATGTAGCTAGTGATCCGATATTGACTCCGGATATGATCCACATTGCGGTTGGAGCCATGTTAACTTTGCACGAGGGTGTCAAGACACTAGAGGGCCTCCTTCTTAAAGACGAAGATCCAAATTACCCGGTTTTCACGACCTAGGTGCCATTGTACGTGGGCTTTGTCGATGAACCCCCCGCGGATATATTCTTCATAGCGTTCAAGGACATATTCAAGCTGTTTCTCACGAAACAGCTGGACTATAACTTGGTCCGCCTATACGCGCTCAATCTGGCAATCACGATCAAGAGAGAAAGTACCCTGGAAATCGCGATAGTGGATCGCTACTACATGCGGGACAACCAGTTGGTCGAAGGATCAGAGACACGGACCAAGGCGACAACGTACCTCGAGAAGTTCATGGTGGACAACAAGAGGAAGGGCACACTTCTTTTACCTTTCTTTCCCGAGTAACTACACACACTAGCTCATCCCCACCGTAACTTATGCATTTCTTATAGATTTCTTCCTTTGCTCTTTTTCCAACATTCCGTTCCAATTGTGTTGCGCAGAGACAAATACTGCACACTCATCGTCCTTGCCCCGAGGTATTCGCTAGCCAAGTATTTCGACTCGGGGAGTTTGACAAAGAAGAAAGACTACACCAGAATAAGGGGTGTTCTCAATGAGGCTCTCGAGGGCTACACCAAGAAGGGATGCACCTTCGTAGATAAGGGGGAATGTATCAAGGATGGCAAACACGTGTTCAAGCACGTGCTCGAGTTCCCCTGCGTCAAAGAGTCGACTACTGGTGCCAAGGAGGCCTTCTACGTCCTCCATCACCTTAATGGCTATGTTCGGGATTGCCAGAACCTAACGCTGCCATCTAGTCTCCGAGGATGGGCCGAAACTTTTGCGTGAATCGACGATGCTGATCTTAGAGGAGACTTCCATCGCATTCAGATGAAGTTGTTGCAAATCATCATTGAAGAGGTCAACACAAGGGGGGTGCCCTACAACAAGCCAGAGGGTTGAGTAAGAGGGAGATCAAAGAACGCCTCCGTAAGCAGGGTGACACAAGGATGTTGATGACGAAAGAGGGCTATCTATCGTTCTCGAAGCCGAGTGAGAAGAGGAAGTCTTCATCATGATCGATGTGTGCCTCTAGCATCATTCAGTGTGTGTATATTCTTGATGGACGCCTGCTGTATTAGTGTGTGTGTCATAAACTTTACTATCTCGTGGTCGAAATGGTCATTGTTGCTAGACTTAAACTACCTTGTGGTCATGTTGTCGTTGAACTTATTGCTTCTATGATGATCTATCTTTTAGGTTTATGGATCCTTTGTTTTATATTCTTTGAACATATATATATATATATGGATGGGAAACCTTTATTAATTATTTTCGTTGTATTTTTACTAATATGCCTTGGCGTCTATAGAGACGGAGACGAGGTGGTATGTGGTGTACATGGGTAGGGTTCCAGGAGTCTACGAGGAGTGGGAGGATTGTCACAAACAAGTAAACAAGTTCAATGGCAACATCTACAAAGGATACGCGACTAGAGAGGAGGCGATAGCCAAGTGGAGGAACCACTTGTGGAAGAAGAACCGAATGAAGATATTGGTCGGGCTAATGCTCTTGCTCACCATTATCATAGCTGTATTCTATTTGATCCTAGTGTAGGCGGCGGTGGCCACTTCATATTTGTAATGTGAGATGATATGAACTTTGTATTAGGCGCTTGTGTAAAAATTCGGCACTTGACACTATATATGTATCTCGATCGGGCTCTAAGTGTGATGACATTATACTTGTGTTTGTATTATATGTCGGTTTTCATCTACTACATGTGCAATGTACTGTTTATACTGATCTGGATAAATACTATATAAATCCAGTATAAATACCTGATTATACACCAGGAATGTATTTTATTTTGAATACATGTAATATACAAAGTGGCGCATATAGAAACGGTGTCTGTGGCGCATATAGACACTATGGCGCATTGGACTGTATGCGCCACTGGTATCTGCTTCCTGTGGCACATATGTAGGAATGCACCGCATTCCTATATGCGCCACAAGAAGCAGATATTAGTGGCGGGGTAATAGTTGAGACAGGGATATGCGCCACAGAAGATGGAATCCCATGCGCCACAGAAGAGCTATTTCCTAGTAGTGATACTCATGTGGTTTATGAAAAGAACACACATGCAATGACTCTGGTGGATCCATATGTTGTTTCTCAAAATAACCCACATGCAATGACTCTAGTGGATCCATGTGGTTTATGAGAAGTACATACATGCAATGAACTCTAGTGGATCCATGTGGTTTATGCCAATAACACACATCCAATGACTCTACTTGTGGTTTGTGAAAAGACAACACATGCAATGACTTTGGTGGATCCATATGTGGTTTATGAAAAGAAGACACATGCAATGAATCTGGTGGATCCATGTGGTTTATGAAAAGAACAGACATGCAATGACTCTGGTGGATCCATATGTGGTTCTTGAAAAGAACACACATGAAATGACTCTACTGGATCCATATGTGCTTTGTTAAAAGAACATACATGCAATGACTCTAGCTATCATTAATGAAAATAACACACATGCAATGATACTAGGGGATCCATATGTTGTTTATGAAATGAACACACATGCAATGACATTGCTGGATCCATATGTGGTTTGAGAAAAGAACACACATGCAATGACTCTAGTGGATCCATATGTGTTTTAGGAAAAGAACACAGATGCAATGACTCTGGTGGATCCATATGTGGTTTGTGAAAAGAACACACATGCTCATGGGGTTTATGAAAAGAACAAACATGCAATGACTCAGGTGGATCCATATGTGGTTTGTGAAAAGAACACACATAAAATGTCTCTGGTAAATCCATATGAGGTTTGTGAAAATAATACAGATACTCATGTGGTTTATGATAAGAATAGACATGCAATGGCTTTGGTGGATCCATATGTGGTTTGTGAAAAGAACACACATAAAATGACTCTGGTGGATCGATATGTGGTTTGTGAAATGAACAAACATGCTTATGTGGTTCATGAAAAGAACACACATGCAATAACATGAGTGGATCCATATGTGGTTTGTGAAAAGAACACACATTCAATGACACTTGTGGATCCATATGTGGTTTGTGAAAGGAACACACATTTAATGAATCTAGTTGTGGTTTATGAAAAGAACACACATCCAATGACTCTAGCTATGGTTTATTAAAAGAACAAACATGCAAGAGAGCGACTAGCGCGCGCTATGTGCCGCAAAAAACATGCGAGCGACCTGGCGTGGGTATCCGACACGTGTCGTCGCGGAATCATCCTGGGAAACTGGTCGCGCAGATTTCGCCGGTTTTTTCTCTTTTCCGGTTCTTTCTCTTTTCGGTTTTTTCTCTTTGTACGCTTTTCTCCGCTCCGCACGTTAAGTATACACTGTCTATCACTTCCGTTTTAGTTTGTTTTCTTTTTCATTGTCATTTATTTTCATCCTTCTCTTTTCCATTTTTCATTTATTTTAATTATCTTTTTTTCTCTTTACGGGCAATGGAGATTTTATGGGGTGTAATGGGAGGGGTATGGTTTGTACAACACAATGTATGGACTTTGAACGGATTACAGTAACACAGTGCATTTGTATATTAAGAGCAGTACAAACATAATTCAGCGCAGCGGAATGTATTGACTTTGAACGGATTACAGTAACGCAGTGCATTTGTATATTGAGAGCAGTACAAACATAATTCAGCGCAGTGGAATGTATTGACTTTGAACGGATTACAGTAATATAGTGCATTTGTATATTAAAAGCAGTACAAACATAATTCAGCACAGCGGAATGTATTGACTTTGAATGGATTACAGTAACGCAGTGCATTTGTATATTGAGAGCAGTACAAACATAATTCAGCGCAGCGGAATGTATTGACTTTGAACGGATTACAGTAACGCAGTTCATTTGTATATTAAGAGCAGTACAAACATAATTCAGCGCAGCAGAATGTATTGACTTTGAACAGATTACAGTAACGCAGTGCATTTGTATATTAAGAGCAGTACACAGATAGATCTTGAAGCGCCTTGTATTTCGGAGCGTCCTGTATTTCGGAGCACCTTGTATTTCGGAGTGTGTGTTGCAGGCTCCGCCCATGGGCACGGCGCGTTCGGTGCATCAAGCATTCATATAGATCTTGAAGCGCCGTGTATTTCGAACCGCCTTGTATTTCAGAGCGCCCTGTATTTCGGAGCGCCTTGTATTTTGGAGTGTGTGTTGCAGGCTCCGCCCGTGGGCACGGCGCCTTCGGCGCAATCAAGAATTCATATAGATCTTGAAGCGCCGTGTATTTCGGAGCACCTTGTATTTCGGAGTACCCTATATTTCAGAGCGCCTTGTATTTCGGAGTGTGTGTTGTGGGCTCTGCCCATGGGCACGGCGCCTTCGGCGCATCAAGCATTCATATAGATCTGGAAGCGCTGTGTATTTCAGAGCGCCTTGTATTTCGGAGTGTGTGTTGCGGGCTCCGCCCGTGGGCATGGCGCCTTCGGTGCATCAAGCATTCATATAGATCTTGAACCGCCGTGTATTTCGGAGCGCCTTGTATTTCGGAGTGTGTGTTGCGGGCTCCGCCCTTGGGCACGGCGCCTTCGGCGCATCAAGCATTCATATAGATCTTGAAGCGCCGTGTATTTCAGAGCGCCTTGTATTTCGGAGTGTGTGTTGCGGGCTCCGCCTATGGTAGTGCACGTAGGTTAACAGAGCATTTTAACGGCTACCACATCTACATTATAGAGAAGTAAGCACGTTCCTACAAAGCAGTTTCTCATTCAATATATTTTAGCTTGGATGTTAACCGATGGATACGGCTAGCATAGGACGTTACGGCTTCATTCTTCCATGAAAAGAAACAAACCCTTCTTCTTCTTCTATCTGGAGCAAAAGAAAACAATCTATTGAATAGCGATGGATTTTACTAGATCTGGTTCCTCGATCAGTCGCGTTGGTGAGGACCTAGATTTGGTGCAGGAGATTGTTTTAAGGTTAGCGTCTACGAAATCTTTGATCCGTTGCAGTATCCTCAACAAAGCTTGGTATACTGCACTCAAAGAGCCTGGATTTCTTTCGCGTTATATGAAGAAAAATTCGCCATCATGCCTAGGATTTCTTGTTGAATATCATTGGATGCCTAAGGTTGGAATAGGCTACGGGAGCTTGAATATTTATCTAAAGATGAAACATCTCTAGCTATTTGTTCGAACTTAGATTCAACATATCTTCTAAGGGAATTGGTCGTCTGCTGTCGAAATGGAGCAGTCCTCATTCAGGTCTTTCCACATGGTTCTAGAGATCCTGGGTACTATGTTAATTATCCTTCTAGGTCTCTAGATTTGTTCACTTTTCTTGCCTCACCTGTTACACGAATGCCATCAATGTCGAAGAGTGATACAGATCATTCATATGGACAATTCTGTTTGATTCCAAGTGCTGCTAGATCAGGAATGACATTCTTTCGGAGAAATATATTCAATGTTTGCAAGGTTTCATATCATGGTGTTACTGCTAATACAACATCTGGAATATTTTTGCATGTCTGTATTCAACAAAATGGTCAATGGGAGATGCATATTTTTGACCCAATTCCTGTGCCAACACCAACCACTTACCTTAGTCAGCCTAAAGGAATCCTGATAGGCAAAGACCTATTTATGGCGTATGTTGTAGGCCTTATTCTGTGTTACAACATATCCACACATTTAACTTCTGTGATACAATTCCCTGAATCAGTCAGGCTGACAACAAAGGATCAAAGGAATTATTGTATTTCAGATGATAGATCAGGAAACATTTTACTAGATGCCTTTTCTAGTGATGGTATACTGACAACTTAGCTCCTTGAATACAACAATGGTTAAAATAAGTGGATCATCCAGACAATGTTAGATCTGCCTGTTGCATGCAGAACTGCTTTTGGCTGGGATATTGAAGATTACTGGAAGGAAAGACTTGGTAGTATCTGTGAGAATTGCAATCTCCCAGTTTATGGTGTGTTGGGTGTTATAACAATGTCAGCTGATGGTCGCTATGTTCTGATGACAGTTGATTTTGATGTAGGCTTGTTCTGTGCAGACATGCTGAAGAAGACTGTATCAGTTTTATCGAAGTTATCCATTAGTTGTCCGTAATGCTTTTGCAATGTCTGAAGCCTGGCCACTTGCTCTATAGTGATTGACCGAAATGCAATAAAAATTAAATATCTCTTTGTAATGTGAGCATACTAAGCCTTTTGTTGCTTCTTTTGATCTTCTAGCACTTTATTCGGTCTCCAATTTTGTAATATGTTGCTTTTTTGTAATCTTCTTGCACTATATGCTAAATTTGGTGTCCTAGTACTGCTATTGTAATTGATGCAGTGCAATTTCATATTATCAGTGTACTTGTAGCATTACATAGAGCAGTATGCTAAATTTCATATTATCAGTGTACCTGCAGCATTACATAGAGTAGTGCAATTGTCGAAATAAGGGTAGTGCACGCAGGATAAATAGATCAGTTCTTCGAATGTACATAGGTTTGTATTCGTGTTGAAAGCAGTTTTCTATATGACTATACGGGCAGTGCACTTAGAGTGCAGGGTCGTCCCGCATTCGTTAGGGGCTAGTATAGTTTCTAGGTTAGGCAGTGCACAAAGCTGAGGAAGCACAGTGCTTCGAACAGAAACCATTGTACTTGCAACATTACATAGATCAGTGTAATTATCGACATAAGGGCAGTGCACTTAGATTACATAGGGCAGTTTTTTGAAAGTACATAGGTTTGTATCCATGTAAAAAGCAGTTTTCTATATGACTATACGGGTAGTGCACTTACAGTGCGGGATCATCCCACATTCGTTAGGGGCTAGTATAGTTTTTAGGTTAGGCAGTGTACAAAGCTGAGGAAGCGCAGTGCTTCGAACAAAAACCAGTGTAACTGCAGCATTACATAGAGCAGTGCAATTGTCGAAATAAGGGTAGTGCACGCATGATAAATAGGGCAGTTCTTTGAAAGTACATAGGTGTCTATCCGTGTAGAAAGCAGTTTTCTATATGACTATACGGGTAGTGCACTTAGAGTACATAGGACAGTTTTTCGAAAGTACATAGGTTTGTATCCGTGTAGAAATCAGTTTTCTATATGACTATATGGGCAGTGCACTTAGAGTGCGAGGTCGTCCCACATTCATTAGGGGCTAGTATAGTTTCTAGGTTAGGCAGTGTACAAAGCTGAGGAAGCGCAGTGCTTCGAACAGAAACCAGTGTACCTACAATATTACATAGAGCAGTGCAATTTTCGAAATAAGGACAGTGCACGTAGGATAAATAGGGCAGTTCTTCGAAAGTACATAGGTTTGTATCCGTGTAGAAAGCAGTTTTCTATATGACTATATGGGCAGTGCACTTAGAGTGCAGGGTCGTCCCGCATTCGTTACGGGCTAGTATAGTTTCTAGGTTAGGTAGTGCACGTGGCTGAGGAAGCACAATGCTTGGAACAGAAACCAGTGTACCTGCAGCATTACATAGAGAAGTGCAATTGTCGACATAAGGGCAGTGCACGCAGGATAAATATGGCAGTTCTTCGAAAGTACATAGGTTTGTATCCGTGTAGAAAGCAGTTTTCTATATGACTATACGGGCAGTGCACTTAGAGTGCAGTGTCGTCCTGCATTCGTTAGGGGCTAGTATAGTTTGTAGGTAAGGCAGTGCATGTGGCTGAGGAAGCAGAGTGCTTCGAACAGAAACCAATGTACCTGCAGCATTACATAGAGCAGTGCAATTGTTGAAATAAGGGCAGTGCACGCACGATAAATAGGACAGTTCTTCGAAAGTACATAGGTGTCTATCTGTGTAGAAAGCAGTTTTCTATATGACTATACGGGCAGTGCACTTAGAGTGTAGGGTCATCCCGCATTCGTTAGGGTCTAGTATAGTTTCTAGGTTAGGCAGTGCACGTGGCTGAGGAAGCGCAGTGCTTCGAAAAAAACCAGTGTACCTGCAGCATTACATAGAGCAGTGCAATTGTCGAATTAAAGGCAGTGCAAGTAGTATGAGCAGTATAGGACAGTGCACACGATTGTTAAATATGACAGTGCCTCATAGTAAACTAATTTGGCTGGATCAACTCGCAGAGCAGTACATATATTTAAATAATGGCAGTGCAGGAAGAGTACACAGTCGTTGCATATTTGTTTGTGTTGGTAGAACACCACGATTAATTGGTTTCACAGGGAGTGCATGTAGTGTAGAAGCGCAGTGGTTCTTATCTAAACCAGTGTACACTTGTAGTGCACTATAACTTTTAGGTAATGCAGTGCACTCAGGAAATATAGGGCACTTCTTCGAAAGTAAAGAGGTGTTCCTGCAGGATAAGCGAAAGCAGTTTTCTATATGACTGCAAGTAATTTATTTATAAGGTAGTGCACGCGGGCTAACAAGTGTTGTTACAGTGCTTCGAAATTAAACTAGGCTGCGCGTAGCATTACAGAGAGCATGGCATATATGAATATAATGGTAGTGCACTTATAATACATAGTCGTAGCACATTAGTTCGTTGTTTCTACTGCGGTCGATGTATTACAGACTAATATTCTTGATTTGTACATAATGTAGTCCAATCGTCGTCACCTTCATGTGATATTTCGGTCACACTGTATAAGACCCTATTAATTAAAAATGTATCTTACGCAGTGCACCAAAACATCACAGCAGTAACGGACTGCAGAACAAATTGTGACATGCTGCAATATGTTACACCCTGTAGAGACAAAGGTAGAAAACAAATATATTAGTTTAAGCATATGAGTTATATTTTTTGAGTGTTCAGTTATTTGTTCTTACCAGGTAAAACTCTCACCTCGGTATTCAAGATCCGGGTTTGCAAGAATGCTGATATCCCTCTCGTACAAAGGATTTCTTATACAGTGTGACCGAAATAATATACCTATTTTTAGATTTTTTAGCAGTATTAGGTGTTTTTCTCATACACCAAGATTAGTATAAATCTATAGCATATTAACTTCTGTATATCGCTATTGTACAGTAAACTTATACATAAAGTAGTACCTTGGGTGTGTAAAACGACTTGGGCATGGCAGATGCACTTGACGATATTGATTTGCTCTTGAATTGGTAGATCCCTTCCTATATGTAATTCTCTGGTTGGCTTCACCTGTAGCTGAACAATTTGATTTGTATCTAATATTTCTTGGACCTATGATTCCATCTACAAGCATGTATATTTTCATCGACCCGCTTAGCATGCTGCAAAATGGAAGGTGGTGGCTTCTGAGTTGTGTGAGACTAGGTGTGGTCGTTGTATGTCTTTATATACAATTCCTTGGTTGTTCTAGGGTTTCCATCAGGTGGGCTTTGTTGGGTAAACTATCGATGCAGATGTTGCAGTTCTTTGAAAACTTGGTTTGTACATGTACCGCTTGAGTTATATATTTTTCTATTGTATGGCTATACACTTATAGCAAATAATCATTATTTAATCTAATATTATTTTTCCATTATAATTACAATATGTTCATGTTAAATATGTATATTGTGCACTAATCAAATCTCTAGGAGCACAATGTCTATTGTTCATATTCTGGTAATTTGATTCCACATAGAATTTATAACAGTCAGTGCATAGTTAAAGCATCGATAATAGTATTACGAGATAACAACAGGACACAAAAATTTCGTCTCAGTACAATGCAAATTCTAAATAGACATCAGAGATAAACAAGTACATATTCTTAACAGACATAAGAAATAAGCAAATTATCAATCGCAGTTTGATTCCGACGACTCTGCTAATGCCTGGCTACTATGAATAATGATGTTCATGACAAACATCATTTCAGAGTTAAGCTATGAATATTTTTTTGCTGCAATCAGTATTGCTTGTCCAACACTAAGATTTGTAGTTTCAACGAAGTTCTTCCATGCGTATTTGTTGAATGAGATGCGGCCATCTTTTGTTGTTTTGTACGCCATGGTGTTGACATTACCACTTGCTCCTAAGCGTACTCCAACAAGACCTTCTTTACCAATTTCAAGTGTAGAAATAAACTTCAATGGTAGTTTCTGAGTTGCAATAGAAGGAAGACGTTTTTTAGGAATAACATTATGAATGTATTAAACCAATGTGAAATCAATAAACAAATAAATAAAGTTAAATTTAGAAACATACCATATTGTGTTGTTTAATGTTTATTTTTGTCAGACGAGTTACAAATGGTAACCCTACAAATGAATTGGCCGAGGGGAAGATATCGAATAAGTAATTTTCCTTAGAATCTGTAAGGGTGCATGTCTTGGAAAAATTGTAGAATTAAGCACTTGGACATTGCTGTTTTCATCATCACTGCTACTATTACCTTCTTCAGAATCAAAATATATCACAGTGATCTTTGGACCTAGAGCTCCCAATTAAAAGAATAGGTGTGCTCCTGCGCCGATCCTGTTCTCTGTGATGAACCTTGTCCAACCTGGACCGGTAATGCGAGTAATTCTTCGTTGTTTGTGGACTTCAACATAATATGTTTTTCCAAGAGCTTGGAATTCCACTCCAAGTTCAGTTATGTCATTGAAGGTATAGTCCGTGGAATGATTTAGTGAAGGAGAGGACTATTATGTTAACCAATATTAAGAAATGGATTTATATATTGAAACATAGTGTATACATAGGAGTGAATGCTCGAACCGTCCTTCTACGAGACGAACAATGAATTTCGAGCCTGAATGTCCTAAATTTTTACCACAGTGACTGAAACAAACTTGACATGGTGCCATTTCTTCTGCAATAAAAATAGTTGTGTGTTATTAAATCTCTATACATATATAAAATAATTTATAATTTGTGCCTGGAATTTTTCTAATATTTTGTAATTATGCAGCTTCTAATAATTTGATTATGTAGACATGGTTCATTTAGACTGGAACTAATACATAGGGTTAATCTAGTAATTAAACTACTATTGATGTTTTTCAAATTAAACAAATGAACATTCTCATCATACCATTAAAAAAAGTATAAGAGCTTTAGTGTTAGTTCAACATCATATAAATATATTGTGTTCTATCTTTAACTCATACTAATTGACTCATATTTGTGAAAATCTGGATAGTATAAATCTCAGTATATTGATTTAGATCTGGAGAAATATAAGCACGTAAATTTTTTGCTAATGTTTGTACAATGTAAACGATTTGCTAAAAAATTAAACGATGTTGGTTGCTTACCGAAGATGCAAGAGTGGTGAATGGATGATCTTTTGTTGAAGGCGGCGGCAGAAGTTCGGCTAGAAGTTGGTTTCTTGGCGGCGGCAGAAACGGAACGAGCTTTAGAGGAATTTGGAAAAAGGAGTACTTAAATGGATAGGTTGCGTCGCTTCGTTTTATAGAAAGATACTATAATGCTAATTATTTCAACGAAACCCTTTATGTACTTCCATTTTATGCAATTATCGGTAGATAGGATAGGCAGTGCAGAAAGACGGAATGCAGTGCGCCTGGTGCACAGCAGTTTCAATATTTTGAACCGTTTGCGCAGCAGTTTCATCGATGATGTCAATGCAGTGCGTACGTGATTAACAAGCAATGTGTGCTACTATAAATTTTAGTTGCAGTTCAATCACGTTTATGTCTCTGCCTTGGCCCCTTATTTTGCTCCATACTCACGGTAATTTAACTAAGCGTTAGAACGCAGTGTATACTTATTTGTCAGGTGTAGTGTATTGTAGTTACATGTGTAGTGCATTGCAGGTGCAGTGTATTGCATGGTCAGTGCACTGCCGCGGGTCCTTATCTTACACCGATCGCAAAGCTGCTTTAAGAAGCATAGCACCGCAGTGCATAGTTATTTCCAAGGCAGTGGGTGTCAGTATTTGTTACAGGTGCAGTGTGTGGTACTTTAAATTTTAGGTGCAGTGCACATTGCAGGGTTATTGCTCTGCCTTGGCGCCTTATTTTGAACCATACGCACGGTACCTTTACGAACCATAGGAACGCATTGCATACTTATTTATTATGTGTAGTGTATTGCAGGTACAGGTGTAGTGCGCTGCAGGTGAAGTGTATTGCACGGTCACTACACTTCCGCGGCATCATATCTTTTCCCGTTCGCAAAGCAGCTTTAAGAAGCATAAGACCTCAATGCATATTTATGTTGGAGGCAGTGCGTCTGACTATTTGTTATAGGTGCAGTACATTACACGTTTATTGCTCTGCCGTGGCACCTTTTTTTTCATATTAAGATCGTAGTGTACTATCGGCTTCACAGGCTATGCGTGTCACTGTGCATTGTAGTTGGTGTGCAGTTCATGATCAATGTATTGTCGTGGCACCTTTTGCTAAACGTTTCTCACAACAACTTCAGTCGGGGACCATAATAACGCAGTGCATACGTGTTGCACAGGCAGTTTCAATTCAATGTGCATTGGGTGAGCAATGCATTACACGGTTAGTGTACTGCCTCAGCACGTTAACTGGCACCGTACGTACAGTAATTTTACGGACCATAGTAAGGCAATGCATACCTCCTTCACAAGCAGTTCGTTTGTGTTTCTATTGTAGGTGCAGTGTAATGCATGTTCAGTGAAGTGTCGTGGCACCTTATGTTGCACCGTGTGCACATGTATTTTATGAAAATAGGATAGCAGTGCATATGCCATGCACACGTAGAGCCTGTCCATGTACAATCAAAGTGCATATATTAGTTGTCTGTGTTATTAGGATATTTATACATACAAACATCTTAAATATAAGAAATATTTTATTTACATAGATTTACCGAACAACCTAGTGTATTAATATTATTACAAGTATCAATCTAATGACCATCTTCAGTCGGGAATGTCCTTCTCATTGACAGTAGGTCTGGATGCTCTCAATTCTTTAGGAAGTTCATCAAGTAGATCATTTTCTATCCCGTATATCATCTTTTAGTTAAATTCTTCTCTCATTGCAGAAGGGGAGAACTGTTCAAGGAAATCGGTATGTTTTGAACGTATGTTGCCAATAGAAAAATAGGAAGCAGATTATATTGTAACATAAACAACGCAACTTAACTCTTCTTGGTTGCATTTTATCGTGTCTCCATTGTACCACTTTATACTTCTTAGGATCGAGTAAGCACACTCATTCTCTGTTTGCTTTGGACACCTAGGGAACTTTGCTTCGTTGAACTTCTCTGCGAATTCTGAAAATTGTGACTAGGATATGCCGCTTTAAGAAGTTCATCTATTCTTTTAAGCTGTTTTCATGAAATGCAACATTTATTGATCAGTATTCTAAATAGTGCAGTTGGAAGATTAATATGAACGTAATGTTCTAACCATGATTAGTCCAACGTTGCTGTGATATTCTGCTCTTGTTTTAAACAAGTAATCCTTGGTTTATTTCCTTGAGTCAATTATGTCAAGTCGACCTCCACTGATATACATGTTGAGGGAGTAAACTGTAAAGTGAGAGCTGTAGACAACATGTATTCAATCTGCAATGAATACATAACAGTAAGTCCACTAACAGAAAAGTTTATTTCATTAATAGTAAGCTCTCGAAATTTATTGTATAATCCTCTTCGAAATAGATGTTTTGAAAATTTAGAGAAACTTACCAGTTTTGCTATGTCTGGTTTAAAAATTTTCATCAATGATTTGAATTGTTTCACACATTGTTCTGTGCAGATCCAGTTTTCCTTCTCAAATTCTGTCAGCGCAGAGACTGAAAGGTTGCATATGAATCTTTTGTCTCTGTCCACAAATCCTTTGCAGGAATTGCTTATCATAAATATGTCTATGTAATGTTGAACCAATTGATTGTCATCCATCCCTCCTTGTTTAAGATTGTTTTTCCGATCTCGGGTTGTCCATTCTGCTTCTATCATTACTCTAGATTCTATTCTTAGAATCTGAATAATGATTTTGCCGTACAGATCAGAAATGTTTGTTGTCATTACTCCAAATTATTATGGTAAAGCAAGTACTGATACTTATTTTCCAAAATTGTAATTGTTTTAAACCTTTTATTATAAAATTTAACAAATCTTGATGCATTTAAGCTTTTATCCTTGGAACAGTGAAAAGTTAGCATACTATCTATTACTTTTATATGTGCATGTTTTAAACGAAAACGCTAGAAAAATGGCGCCCTCGCGAGAGTGTTTTAAATGAAAGATCTGAAATATGTATTTTTTTTAGAACAACATTAGTATGTAAACACAACTCTATATTATGTCTTACTCGGCATATTTATCTTGAAAACTTTCATCCAAGATAGCCTTTCGAGCAGCGGCTACGTGCTTCTTGTATTTAAAAGGACCATGCTTGAAAACTGGAAAGCTATTTTGACCTTGCCGAGCCGGCATTGATGGCATGCTCGATGTTTCTGTTAGTGCTGTAATAGATTCAGATTGCGACATTTTCACCACAGGTGTTTCATCCCTGGTTTTTTTGTTTGTGGTTACTCTTTCGAATGTTCCACCCTTTTCTAGACACATTGTCAATATCATAGCCAAGGTTTTTGGCTCTCTGCTCTTCTTGACCTTTTTTCCCACTATCGTGACTGGGTTAATTTTCAATGTCCTTAGCCAATCTGAGTACTTCCATGTCTGTGAAATGGAGTTGAGCTGGACTCCTTTCGTCAATCAGCAATCTATTTGTTTCGTTAGCCACCGACTCAAGAGACTGCATGACAGTGTTTTGTTTTGCATCTGTACTCAAATCAAGTTCAGGAATTCCTACAAAACAAAATCAAAAGCATGTTGTTAGTCTGCATACATCATGATTGTAATTGTATAAATTGAACTTCTAATTGTTATTATATTATTGTTACATTATAACGCAACATATCTTCGGTATTTGTAGTCAACCCATTCAACAGTATATTGGTGTTTTCCATTTTGTTGAACATTCTATAGAACCACAGGTTGTGAATAATAGGCATGTCTTCTGCTGTAAATTCTGTGTAAGAATCCATTACTGTGATTTCTATCGCTTGTAGCATCATGAAGGTACCATCTTCACTAGGAATTGAATAAAATGTAATAATAAATTATCAATTAATTCTAAAACATAAATTGATATATCTAAATTTAAAAACAAGGGGAGCAGTTAGTGCTTACACATTGATATGTTTTGGCATATCACCAAACTCAATGTCGAAGCTCATTAATTCTTGATGCTCATGACTGAACACATCAAGCCATAAATTTTTAACATTGTTTCTGACTTTGATAACTATTGTTTGTAAACTCTCATCGTCTAGATTTCTTCCTGAGTCCAGTATTCTCATCTTTCTTGATACGAAATCAATTATAAATAAGAAGTAGTGATGTTTCACTTGATTCTTATATGCATATGTGGCATCTGGTATAGTAATCATAACCTATAAAAATGATAGGTATCATTACTAATTATGGAATATGTAAACAATTAAATGTAAAATTTCAGAATTATATTACTTGATGATACGTGTCTTCCACTTGAGCCGAAAATAGATTCCTTGTCCTTTGTGGAATTTGGTTAATATCAGCAGTCAAAAATACCTACAACAAGCTTACATTGTTTACTATCATTTAAAGAATTGAAAAAAAGTTTTATTTTTTATTTTTTGCATGAACAACAAGGTTATGTTGAAATATATGTAAACATATTTATTAACATTATATATGATATACTAGTTTTGTGAGTTTACCCCTATGTTAGGACCAAAACATTTCGTTCCTTATTCTGCTTTAGAAATTGCAAGATAATCTACAACAAAATCGAGAACATTTTTTATATAGTTCCTCTATCACGGAATGAATCTGCAATTTCTCCTGCAGTTACTATCTTTCCTCCTTTTCTTTTTATCAAAATGTATGACCTGTATGAATATTGTGAATAAGTTAGTTTGATAATAAATTTTAGTATATTATAGCAATATTAATATATGTTAGATTAGTATATTTTTTTCTTGAAAAAATTGCCTTTGCGGTTTTTCTGTAGTGTGGAATCTCAACATCATACTGTGAAACTTTTGAATAGTAATCTGCTAGTCTTCATATGCTTCCTCCTCTGCAACTTTGTGATAAACTATGTTATTTCGTTTACGTAGGATTATAATTTTTTCCTTATTACTGTTTTTGTTTGTAAAAATCACCTTGGTTGAAAGGCGCCTCATCGCGAACAGGTACTATAGCACCAGGTTGTTTGTACTGCTTTTTGCCTGTTCCATGAGTAGAAACATACTGATATCATCATGGTTATTTGTAATAACAATCTTGACAACCAATAATATTTTTTTTAAAAAAATTCAGTTATTCACAGGTTAACCTTTTTTTTTACAAAAAATCTATTCACTATAACTATACTTATTATCTTGAAGATTACAACCATGTAAATCTGTAGTAGCATTGCCGTCAGTAATCCAACTATCTACTTCGGCATCAAGGTCTGGGTTTTCTATGTTCCTACCATCGTCTATGCAGCTTTCCTGGTTAAATTATACTTTTAAAAGTAATCAGATATCATAATATAATGTTTATAAATATACGTAGAAATAAAAAGAATAAATATAGTTGGTAAGATCTAAAAGATAGATAACCTGTTGGTATGGCACGGTTTCATTAAATTGAACTCCCTGCCAATTCAATTGATCCATATTATCAACGGCGTTGAAATCTTTCATGCCATCGATAATTATGATTTCTTCATCTGGCATTGAGTTATTTTCAAAAGAAGATGCTTCTGGTTCTGCTTGATGTTCAGGTGTGTGATTCTTTTCGTTCTCATATGGCAGTCTGTCATTAGGATTCCTCATTGCTTCATCTTGAATAATATTATTATCCATGTTGCATAATTCATCTTCTTTTTCTTCATTGTGTCTTTCCTGCTCAGCCAGAATACCATATGTGTTGTCGTCAATCTTTTTCTCCACAAATGTAACAGGTGTTACAACTGCATTTGACGCAGTGTTTGCAGGTGTTCATATTTGCAATGTGTTAATAACAATTTTTGCATGCGTCAATTCATCCAAAACATCACCCTTCGTTGAATACTCATCATCAATTGATGTTTGGTTTTCTCCTTGTTCTGCTGGTTGCTCAGTTTCTGTTTCGTTGACTTCAACATCCTGCTCCTGGTCCTGTGTGCTCCCTGGATCAATTTGTACCTCAGTCACGAATTGATGAACTTCATCTTTAGCTCGTTGAAGTTCATCGTTGTAATATTCAATCTAAATATCAGTAATCCCCTCTGTTAAATCATCATGACATGCATTTGTATCTGCTTTACCATAACAAGAATTTTTTCTGTCGTAATCTCAGGTGTAATTATTGTATCACTGGGATCATTCCTTCTCTGGTCGCTGTCTTCTTTCATTCCTTCGTCAACAAGTGCTTCTGACTGCTCACTGATAAGTTCAGCAACTTCTATGCCAGGTTTACTTGATGACGGTACGGTGGTCTCTTCAGCATGTGAGGTGGAATTATCTTCAGTGTTTTGCTCGACAGACCCAACAGGTGTTGTAACTACAGACATCGCAGTGTTTGCAGTTACTAGTATTTGAGTTGTTTCAATAACATTTGATGCATCCGACAGTTCTTCCAGATGATCACTTGTCATTGAATATTCAGCGTTGATATTGGTTTTGTCTTGTACTTGTCCTGCCTGCTTCTCTACTCTTGTTTCATCGTGTTCCACAGTATGATCCTGGTTCCTTGTGGTTGTAACTGAAATTGTGCATAACAGAGGCACGTAGACATCAACTTTATCATTACCATATTCAAGTTTTCTCTCGTTGTTAACAACCTCCATGTTGTCTGCCAGATGTGTATCATATACATTTGTATCTGTTGTACCAAAACAAGGCATGTTGTCTGCCGCAATCTCATGTGTAATTTGAGTTGTACTAGCATCATTCATTCTATGGTCGCTATATTCTTTTTTCCATCGTCCACAACTTCTGTAGCTCCTTTACTTAATTCCATTGTTTGGCCATTGATCAATTCATTGACGTCTGTGCCAGGTGTACTCAATGATGGTATGGCGGTGTCCTCAGCATGTATGATGGGGTTCTCCTCACTTGAATCTGCTTCTGGTTTACATGAAGAGGGTTCAGTAGATTCTTTTAGCACCACCTTCTCTGGTTTATTTGCTTCGTCCACTTCCTCCATTTGGTCCATGTTTGCCAGAACTTGTTCATACTCTACATTATGTATGATGATGTTTGATATGGCCATTTCCTTCTCCTTGGCCGTAATATTGTTCTTTTCCACGAGGTCAACCTTCACAATCCTTAATCTAGCTAGAGATACTTCCAGATCCTCCTTTCTTGACCGAACAATCTCATTGAGCTTACCAATCTCCTCTTGGTTAGATGCTTCATCATCTATGTTTTGTATCAATGGATTGTTGTTACCAATTGTATTTATGGTTTTGGTTAAAAAGATATTTGCTGTTTCAGAACCTGCGGTACCATCTGAGCTTTGAGAAACCGTTAGGCAAGTAGTGTTGACACATCTAATTAAGTCTGAAAGTTGATAATCACTTCTTGCCTGCAGTATAAAATAATTAAATAAACACAGTCAGACGGTATGTTCGTTATCATAGGTGTTTTGTTGCATTAGAGTAGATTATTTCGTAGTAGTGATTAATTTTTGTTGACTTGGATAATTAACATAGTTTAAATTTATTTGACTCAAAACGAACCAGAAAAATTCTTAGATGAAGATATAAACATGATTTTTATAATAAATACAACTTACCCTAAGGCTTCCATAGCTTCTAGTGTCACTGCTCCAATCATCTGATCTGATTTCCTCCAAATATTCCAATTTGAGGTGACCAACTCTTGGTGCAAGGTTATTCAAGTTTGCTTTCTTGTGTGCACGAGTGTCCAAATAATAGATCAGAGGCAATGCTGTTGGAACCTCAGCTGTGTTTTTATTTCCCTTCTTATCTTGGTATTTTCTCAGCCCTCTCCTTAGCTCATCAAGGAGAACTTTACAGAGGTTCATCTGTTGAATTTTCTTGATATCGAGATCCATGACCATACCAGCCTCTCGTCCTATACGTGCATTACTCGTTGCGCATGTTGTCTTGATGAAGAACACAAGAAATATGAGCTTTATTGCCAGATCTGATGTTCCACCATTCTTCACATGATCGTAAAGCTTACTCAGTATAATGTTATCTGACTCACTCAAACTGAGCTGCTGTTTCAGTCACCGCAAAGCTTTTGTATCGCGGTCACTTGAAGGTCGTGGAGCATCAAACATATTCTTCTTTGGGAAACCATAAATAGCTTGCACCACATCTTCTGTTATTTCAAGCTCTTCCACTTGTTCAAGAACAATTGTTAGAGAACCAGGTCTGAATTTACTGTATAGCCATAGCATCATCTTCTTGGAAATGTTGCCGTTCAATTTGAAATCAACTACGAAACCACAACCATGATTCCTCAAATAAATCTTCTATTCATTTGTTACATAGTTTTCCAGAAAGTTGTGTAATCTGAAAGTGACTCTCTCACTATGATCTCACCATCCTTCATGTCTGCTAGTTCTTTGTGAACTGTGTCACATTTTTGCTTCTTGAAACCAGATTTATCTATGAAAGCTCGAGCAACATTAGGGTTTTCTTGAGTACCAGACCCAGCTTCTATGTTTTCATCCATACTATTGTGTTTCCTCTTGGTTAATCGTCGTGTTCCATGAGATGAACAAATACTCAACTATAGAAGTTTATGTTGAAAAAATTAAATCATGCACTATAATTTATATTTTACACTGTGATGTTATTTAAAAAAAATTAATAACAGAGCAACAGTTAAACACATACGTAATTTAAATTACTAGAATCAAGTGAATAAATTAAGAGATGTATAGTCAGCAAAGAGCTCATGAATCAAGAAGAATCAACTAGTACGAAATCAACACAGGTAAACAAAATTCCTGGCAGTGCGTTTCAGTTACTAAATTGGTGCAGCAAAGGTGCAAACTTTCCCACCAAAGTTTGAACTGTTAATCTGTGTACTCGGTAGAGGAGCAGTTCATTGAAGTTATAATTGGCAGTTCTTATCTGAAAACTATTTCATTGTTTCAAATTTCAACCATGTTGTTGAGAAAAATGTTACTTCACTACGTACATTAAAAACAATAAATCAAAAGAAACCCTAGATTAGTTTGATTAGTGGTTTTCTTGCTCGTGGTTTGTTATTCTCAAAATTATTCAAACCATGTGCGATGGCCATTTTTTAATATATGCTTCACTCTAAACTATGGCCAGAAATAATCAAAATACCTTCATTGAACCTTCGTGACTGCGATTTCCGTCAGCCATGAAATCGATGAATAAGTGTTCTGGGGATGAAAATTCCAGGAACCTTCTGTGGGCGATTTCGATCCGCATTATATCTATCCTTTTTTCCCTGAGAAAACCCTAATAAAACTTCAATTAGTGCTCATAAAATCGTATCCAAACTAAATGGAGAACGAGAGGAAAATACTTCGTGGAATTTCGGACAACACTAGGACGAATCTGGGATGAGAATGGAGAATCTGTGATACCTGTCTTGTCGCCGTACTGCCAGTCGACAATCTGGAGTAGCAGTAGTCCTTAGCGCTGGTGAAGCTTTTCGCCACCAAGGAGTTGTCGCCGTTGCTTGCCCCCGTGCAGTTAGGGTGGAGGAAGAGAGAGAAAGTGGAGCAGTGTCGGAGAAGAAGAGGAAAAAAGAGTAACCGTGTAATCATAGCCGTTCGTTCGGATGTATTGTTGTATGCACGTGTGTTAACCGTCAGCGGGTTGACGCCACGTAATTTACATATGAGCTCAACTAAGGAGCACTGCCTCTAGATGCGAAGGTGCACTGCTTGGAGATTGCTAAGTAATAGAATATATTCTCACACTTGACAAATGCAACATATAGTTCTTCATGATCTACGGAAATTTAGCATTGTGTAACAGAGGCACGTATATCAATTTATTTTATCGATATTCACCACAGTGTAATAGTACTACTAGAGGCAGTGCAAACAAACTTCAGCAAAACCACTATATTAGAACGAAATAGGCAGGGCAATTAGTGTTCATATTACAGTTGACCCACGTTGAATGGTTGAATAATTACTAGCCACCTGGAAACTGAATTTCACCGCAGTCGCTTGTTTTTTTTTGTGTTTTTACGTTATGTGACTAGTGTTGTAGGACACCTAAGTATTGTTATTATCTTTATCAGTTATACAAGATTACCAGGAAACAATACTTTTAAAAATGGTCGTGCAATGTTTTGTGATTGCCAGCAAAATAGATAGATTCTACCTGATCAAAAATTGTCAGGACTAAACGCAGAGCTATTGTACTATTTTAGAGCAGTGCAAACAAAATTAAGCGAACTTCAATCTTAATAATTCCACTGTATTATTTTGTGTCTGACAGAAATATAATAAAAAATATATCTTTTAGTCCATATTACAGGCAGGAGAATACTAAAACTGGCAGCGCATAAAGCCATAAGAGAACCAACTATATTAGAATATCAAAAAACATTGAAATTCGTGCTCAGATGGAAGTTCAGTTAACCTAATTGTCGGAGAAAACAATATATTGCACGTGAATATTGTAGCAATATTAAACGTAGTGCGATAGAACATTCATAAGCAGTGCAAATAACTATATGCTAACAAAGTTAAGTATTATAACAATAGCAGTGCATTCTCTGTTAATAAGGCAGTTATATGGTGCGGAAGAAAACAATGCCCTTTAGCATCTTATCGTAAGAAAAATGGATATTGTGCACTCCGTGACCACAGTTACATTTCTATAGGCAGTTGGATGGAATAACCACGGGCAGTGCAATAATGATTAGAGAAGAAATCATTACAAAATGCAAAAAAATCAGTACTCGGTCACAAGGCAGTGCACATCTATAAGAGCGGTGCATTATGTGTTTTGAAAGAAGTAGTATTTTTCAGTATAGAAATGTATTAATCACCTAGTTCGATGCATTATAGACCCTTTGCACAGCGTGAGCAAAGTAATATATATGGTTACATCAAGAGTATAGGTAGCCTTATATTTGTTCACAAGGCAGTGCTTATGTTCGCAGTCAGCTACGTCTATAGGAAGCAACTTTATGAAAAAATAAAATAAGAAGTGCAATTATTGGTCCGAAGCAGTGCACATATACAAAGGCAGTGCGCTATGAATTGACGAGGCAGTAATACGTTGCCGTCAAAAAAATGTATTAAGCAGCCTATCCGACGCAAAATGGACCCTGTGCACTGCCTGAGGTAAGTCATATATCGCTACGTCCATAGCACAGGCAGTGCAATATAACTTCCGAAGGAAAATGCAAACACCGACTAGAGAAGAAAGCATACTTCAATGTAAAGAGCAGTGCATTATTTGTTCACAAGGCAGTGGACACGCACAAGAGCAAACAAGAGCATAACACTATGTGTCAAGAAATCACCCTTTTCCGAGCTTTAGCGCAATCAGCTACACCTATAGTCTCGGCAGTGCGATATAATTGCCACAAGGAATGTAAAGAACGAATAGAGAAGCATCCTTACGTATATGTTTACAAGGAAGTGTATAGGTATAGACTTGAATAATATCATTGTTATCTCCACGATTTCAAGCGACATGATAAACACAAAGGTAAGATGAAATTTGTCTGGCAGTAATATTCATATACACACGCATGGAAACAATATTGTATTGAAAATAAGCATCCTAATTAATACATTCCACGAACTTCTGCTTAGAAGAGGATACTGTTGAACATCTTCTTTTTCCTTGCATTGTTGAATCTATGAGGAAATTGTATGACCCTTTTCTGCAGAAATTTCTGGATCGGCAACTTGTTCTTCTCCTATGGTTGGTTCAACCACGCCAGGATCATCTTCTAAACCTAGATATTGTGAACCATGCTCTTCCTGATCCTTTTCCTCATCGTCTTCTTCTTCTTCTTCTACTTGAGGTCCTTGTTGATTTTGTGCTATTTCCCCTTCAGGCTCCACCGCTTCTTTGACGACTCCTTCCTCCTGGATCTCCTCCTCCATTTGTGGTACTACCGGTGCGGGCAACTCAGATCTATGCGCGTAGCATCTTTTGGTTGATCTGAAAGGTGTAAAGCTAGCGGAGTTTTCTCCGTTTGGGTCTGGCGACAAGGGCGAAGGTGGGTGCCGTTGTTGGCGACGGCGAAACATTCTGGATAGGTGTGGTTGCAGGTTGCAGCTGGACAATGTTGAGGGCTATAAATAGAAATCCAGTGTTGCTAAATTTCCTGCATGACGGGATAAATACATGTTAGTGGCGGGAAAGATTGATGAACTAATCGAGAAAGACGGCGGGAAAGATTGATGAACTTATGGAGAATGACGTGATGCGCTAGCTCTCCGTGACAGCCAAGAAAAGGAAGCATACGGCAAATCAAGTAGTATATCTAATGGTGGTTCGTCCATAATATTCAAACAGAATTTCAAATGTCTTTTACTATAAATAATTTCATTTCGAAAACCATTTACTAGTTCATGGTCTGAATAGCAATCAGTTTTGCATGTCGAACTCAAGTAGGTTAGTTATATACAAAACTCTTATTGTAAACACGGAAGCGGAGATAGTGCATATATATCTGCATCCGGCACGGCGGTGCCTATGTAATACACGGGGATACGTTGTTTTTTCTTTACCATAGAGAACTGCACTGTTTGGAAAACAACAACCCTACTGCTACATAATAAACATATTAATTCATCGTTTTTTATAACACCACAGTATACAACATCATTGTTTATTTTCAGCTCGACTTAGGTGCCAAAGCTCTCATTTCTTCCGGTAGTTCAGCTTTTGCTTCGTTGGCCTCGGAGAACAGTGCCCAGAACAGATACTCCTCCATGACCGAGCTCGCGTCCATCTGGTCGAATGGTTCAAACGAATCAACAAGATATATTGGTAATGTCAATCAAAAATTTGTATTTGGTAAAACTATTGATTCAAAACTGGCATTACTTACATATTTAAGATCATGTACAAGTTGAGTGTCGTTGTAGTTCTCAATGCTATTTAGAATCAAAAAACATTCATGTCTTCAACTCCTTTTTATACCTTCACATGTTCTGATCTAATTCAATATTTCCCCACTTTTGAAGCTTGTTCTTCGGGTAGAGTTCGTCAACGAACTTGTCAAATCTCTTCAGCTGAAAAAACCAGTATGTAGAGCATAGTTAGTCACATAATTTTTTTCAAATTATGCAGATTGTCTTTATCTCTATTATAAAGATATAAATGTAAAAAAACGACACCATTTTTTCCCCAATTTGATTATGGTAAGCTGGTTTAGACAATCCTTTTCTCTGTGTTATGTAATCCCGTGTGTCAATAACTTCAACGCGACCACCTTGGGGGTAGTTGTTTAGGATGTAAGTAGACACGTGATTGTCAAATGACACAGGCAGAAACATCTGTGATGGGCAAGGAAAATAGTCACATTGATTATATCTTCTAAATGAAAATATGGAATATTTATGTATGTTATTAATGAGTTATGTATTAAAAAACGTACCATCTTAGCTTTGCTCAAATCTGCATTTCCAATTAGAAGTTTGAACTATTCAATCCTGGAGACGGCTTCAAACTGATAAATTTCATCTTTTCCTCCAGAATTTGTGAAATTCTCCTTTGTCCCAATGTCACATAAACGAGCAACCCCTAGTGGCAGTACTATACTATCCTTTGATTCCTGAACAGACATTTGTACTCCGGGATAATGCGCTAGCTTGAAATTATGAAGTCTATCATGTCATCATCTAGCTTGCATTTTCCATTGAAACATGCTGCAATCCTTACTGCAGTCCAATATTTTGGTATTTCCAGGCCTTGTTCTAGAGTTGACAAATATTTCACCATAACCAGCCTGAGATTTTCCACAGACAAAAAAAAGGATCAAATATAAAACCCGGGATCCATGATTGTGTGACAACATACACATATATTTTACTAAAGGAATCCACAAAGCATAGTTTGGTGCTTACTCTTCATTTTTCTCTAGAAAATCCTTGCTTAGTACCAGTCTATGAGCAACTGCGGCATCTCCCTTGTACTTAAATGTGGAGGGAACGTACACAAGCAACTTAAGTTTTAAGATGTTTTATAGAGGCCTCTTGTAAGCTTTGATATTATCTGGGGAATTATGACCAAGAGCCTTGCTCCTTGTAATAGGTGTTCTTAATCCTTGCTCTAGCAACGAAAATGTTTTAGTTGGATCTTCTCTATAGCATTTTGATCTGATACACGAGGTGTCTGCATTGTCAATTTGTGTTCTTACATCAGCTGTATCATGCAGATGTCCTTTCTGAATTGGTTTTTCAACAACAGCGACCTCGTGGTTAGAGGAACCTTCTTTGTGAGTAATTTCTGGTAACAACATGGTCACACCTGCAGCAATATTTGTAAAAAACTGTGTTATTTCCACTTACATGTTATTAATGTAAAAAACATCGTCTAATGTAAAAACCAAGCATCTTGACATAATGTGATAGTACCGTTGTTGAACTGCGAGGTTAACCTGTCTTCCTCGGCTCCTATAGCATCTTTGTTGCATCCTTGTACTTGTTTAGACGAGTTTCCTCCTGCATCATTATTACAAGTAGTTTTCCTGTCAAGCCCACTAGTAATTTTGCTATTAGCAGCATATCTACAGAATACAACAATACCATTGCTAAGCTGTGTCGTTGATCGCTGTTGGTCAGTTTCAAATTGCTTAGAATTGTCTTCTCCTTCTCCCGTAGTATGCGTTGTTACTGGTGTCGGTGTAGCCATACACGCAGAACAACTCTGAATAACACATCAAATATATCAGTAAAAAATATAAAAAATGGACAAGTTGTTACGTTACACTTCTATTTCATAGATTGTTATTTGGTTGTGCTCGTGTGATCGAAGTAGCTAAATACACGTCTAAGATATACAAACCTGTTCATCCAAGGATCTTGCGGTGACAATGCCGTGCTCCTCTTCTGGTGCTGCTATATTTTTTATTCTGTCCATGTACACGATTCCTCTATCGTCAAAATTCCAGGGCGTGTTGTTGTCAGCTGAATCCATTTTATTCACTGTTACCGCTGCTGACTTGCCTGTAGTAGAGCATTCGTTCCCAACATTAAGGTCATGAGTTGCGGCCTCGGTTGTATGCTTTGATTGCTTGATTCGACTGGTGCCTGAAATGTTTGCAACGTTGCTCAGGTCATTCTCGCATCTATCAAAACATCTTAGCACGTCAGTTGCACACTGATGGGATGCTTGAAAGCAGTTAGCCATTGCTTCCAGTTTACTTCTTTTCAGGTCCCTGTGCTTCATGGTAAGTTCTTTATATATTGTTGCAGCATTTGTATCATCACTTATTATTTCATCACCTGCTTCCTCCTCTAGCAGTATATCTATATACTTGTCCATGCATGGATCTAGCCTCTGGGACTTTGTTCCTGAACCCTCTAATTCTCTGTTAGAGGTTGAGGTTATCTTGTTACAAGTCGTTTCTGCCACAGGAGGTTTCAAATAATAGCTTCTTTTGTCACAACTTTTCCACTGCAAACAGTAATGAAATATTATTTCCATGGATCGTGAATAACTGTCAGAAGAGGTAATTTTAAAATAGTTCATTTGATATAATGATTCTTTATGTGAAACAAGATGAGCTCAAGTAGAATACTTACATTCAGTCGTCCCCACCTCTCTTTGTCAATGACATCCGCTTTCAAAACAGCAAGCAGATCTGATTTGTCCAGATATTTGATCCTTGGTGTTTCTTTTGTCATAATTGATTTTCTGCATTTGAGCGAATCCAGGTATATTATTAGAGGAAGGACTTCGCAACCTTCGGCAACACTTTGATTCATATCATCAACATGAAACTTTATGGCTGCCCTCTCGATCTCATCAATTACAAGCTAGCAAAAGTCCATTTTTTCCAGAATTCTCGATATCAAGGCTTTTCACTACCCCAACTTCCCGGCTGATGTGGTTGTTTAAACCTGGACATATAAGCTGTGTGCAGATTACAAGTATTATGCATTTCATTGTAAACTTGTCCGTTGCACCCTTTTTGATATGACGGGTCAGGTGTTGCACCGTTGCAGTGTCCCTCTCTCCCAAACCCAATTTCTTCCTAAGCCACAGTAAAGAAAAGGTATCGCCAGCTTCTGAAGGCCGAGGTGCCTTTATAATGCCGTTGGGTAGACCAAGGGCAGAATGCACTGCATCTGTTGTTAGAGCTATAGTCCTACCACCGGTAAACTCCATTTTAAGAGTTTCTACATCAATCTTCTTGTATAGCTTAATAATCAGGGGCCTACTAATGTTTGAATCTAGCTTGTATTCCAGGATGAAACCCCAGCCAATCTTCACGAGCTCTACTTTTTGGAGATTGTTCAGATCATGTTTAATCAATCTGTTGAGCTCTTTGAGAGAGCACCTTACTGTGTAATTTGATCCAGTCCTAATACGAGGCTTCTTCTTCTCCCTTGCATATTTTTCAATTGCCATCAGTTGATTCTTGGACATATCCTGGTAGTTTATAGAAAAAACATATCAAATATTGATAAACTTATTTCTAAATTTCTTAGTGCAGACTGTAGTCTCGATTAAGGAATATGACATGCATTAACATTACGTAAGCTTACCATGACAACATTATTCTGGTTGTTCGGACTTCCATGTTGTTCTCCACCAATCTTTCGTTTCTTCTTACGTACACCACCTTTGATGTTTGAATCTATTTTGCGTTTCTTTTTCAGCTCCAGCTTTATTTTGTAGTTCTCAATCTTCATGTTAAGTTCATTTTCTGACACATCAAACTCATCGTCAGTCTGTGCCATACCGTCGGAAGATTCTCCATCATTAGCATTGCAAGAGCTCATTTTTCCCTGGTGGAAGAGACATAGCAATCTTATTTCACGTTATAATTTTTGAACCGACCACCTGAAGCACTTCAATTCGACATGCTTAATTAAAATTTTAAATTATAACTACACCTAGTTGTATAGTGTAACATCAAGTTGCAGAATAGGACAGGTGCAAGTGCAGGTGCAAGTAGTTATAAAATTATGCATGCAATAAAAACTGAGAAAAAAATTAAAATAACCAGAATGCATTACTAATCATTCATTGAATTTCGGAATTGACTTGAAGTAACAGTAAAATATAATTTACTGAAGCTGATCCTACTTGTGAAAAATATTGTGTATGTTGTCCGAGTGCATAATAAATATATTTTTTACTTACCGTACGATTTATGCAACAGGATTTCCCATAGAAAAAATATGATGTAGTAACAAAATGCTCCCTCCGTTTTAAAATATAAGATGTTTTGGCTTTGTGACATGAGTGTATCTAGACCCCATTTAGTATCCATGTTCACTCCACACCTTGATGAACCTACACACTAAAAGAAGTCTAGATACACTTCATTCACAAAGCTAAAACATCTTATATTTTGAAACGGAGGTAGTATTAGATATAGTAAGCTAGGATTTCGATATTTAAATTTTACTAACCTATTCCCTCCGTCCTAAAAAGGATATCAAAAGTCTGTTTGAATTTGGATGTATCTATATACTCCCTCCGATCCAAATTAATTGACTTGGATTTATATAGATTCGGTTGTATCTAGTACTAAAACATGTCTAGCTTCATCTGAGTATAGACAAATCCAAGTCAATTAATTTGGATCGGAGGGAGTACTAAATACTGTCTACAATCGTATTTCGCCGAAACAAACTTGAAAAACTAATTTAGACTATAATAGTCTTTCAATTTATCGTGGACTTGATCTCAATACCAAGGTTTCCATAGTATGGACGACGAATCAATGATTCTACAAGGAAATCTTTGCTATCAAGTAAGAGCGGTAAGTTATTCGCAACTTAGTAGTAGAAGGGATGATCTCGAATCCTTATCAGTGGGGATGTTTTGTTAAGTTGCTATAGAGAATCCTTACCTCGGAAAGAGGACGGCGCCGACGGTTCCTTCTGCTGCAGATTTTCCGCAATCAGCGGAAGAGTTGCTCATCTTCTGGGGATGAGACCAAGTAAGAGCGGTAAGTTCTTCGCAACTTAGTAGTAGCAGGGATGATCTCGAATCCTTATCAATGGGGATGTTTTGTTAAGTTGCTATAGAGAATCCTTACCTCAGAAAGAGGACGGCGCCGCCGATTCCTCCTGCTGCAGATTTTCCGCAATCCGCGGAATAGTTGTTTCTCTTCTGATGATGGATAGTAGAGGAAGCAGATGAAGGCTAATTAGATACAATAACGAAGAACCGTGTCTCCCGTCATCCATAATAACTGTTGTAATGCCCAATTTTATTAAGATTTTTTCAGGGCAGTGCAAATCTTTTTTAAAGGGCAGTTCAATAGTAAACTAGTTGGCAGAACAATGATTCATGGGCAGTGCATCTTAGTGTGTATGGCATTATAATGTCAGTACCACGATGCACCCAACGAGCAGTGCATGATTGATATTCGAGTAGTGCACAGTAGGAGAAAAACGAAAATGTCCTCGTTACTGAAACAATACCCCACGTGTCAGAAGTCTATGTTGATACAGATAATGTTACGCAGTGCATACTACGTACACCGGCAGTGCACATGGCTGTGCATAGCAGGTGGAGTGCATTGCACGGTCATTGAACTGCCATAGAAACTTGTCTTGCACCGTGTGTACAACACTTTACGAAGCATTTGGAAGGCAGTTCATATGTATTCCAATGGCAGTGCATACATGTTTTTAACGTTATTATTGTAGTAGTATCCTGAAGCGCTCTGTGGGTAGTGTATGCTTTGTTTACCTGCGGTGCATATGAGTGTGCGTAGCATACGGGGTGCATTGCACGGTAAGTGCACTGTCCTCGGATGTTATCTTGGACCTTTGCGCACAGCAGTTTACAAAGCATTTCTAAGGTAGATCATACAGAGCTTTAGCGCAGTGCATCTCGTGTGCATGGAATTATAATGATAGTATGACGATGCAATCAACGAGCAGTGCATCTTAGTGTATATAGCAGGTGGGATTGAATTGTACGGCTAGTGCACTGCCATTTCATATTATCTTTCACTGAGCAGTGCACAGTAGGAGAAAAACGAAAAGCTCCTCGTTATTAAAACAATACCCCACGTGTCAAAAGTCTACGTCGATACAGATAACGTTACGCAGTGCATACTACGTACACCGGCGGCAGTGCATGATTGATATTCAAGATGTGCATCATAGTGTATATAGTAGGTGGTATTGAATTGCACGTCTAGTACACTGCCATTTTATATTATCTTTCACCAAGCAGTGCACAATAGATGAAAAACGAAAAGGTTGAACCAAGACCCAATATGTCAGAAGTATACATCGATACAAATAACGTTCAGCAGTGCACCTCGCTGCGCATAGCAGATGGGGTGCATTGCACGGTCATTGAACTGCCATAGAATCTTGACTTGCACTGTGCGTACAACACTTTATGAAGCATTTGGAAGACAGTTCATATATACTTCATTGGCAGTGCATACATGTCTTTAACCGCATTGTATTAGTATTATCCTGAAGCGCTCCGAATTTGCTTGTTTTTTACGTGATTGCATATTGCTTTTAATTGAAAATAATGAATACTAGTTGCTTATTCGTCTGAACGAAGTTCTGTGCAGTATAGATGAGAGTGCTATATTTATAGTATAGATAGTGCGTGCACTAGTACATTTTTCCGCTAATAAACAACTTTTTATTTCTCACAAACTGTGCACTGCTCGGTGCAAGATAATATGAAAGGGCATTCCCACTTGCTATGTACACTGAGATGCACTGCCCGAATACAAATTATGCACTGCTCGTTGAGTACTTCGTGATGCTGTCATTATAATACCATGCACATGAGATGCACTGCCCCAAAATTGTAGATGAACTGCCCTAAAAATGCTTTGTAAACTGCTGTCAAAACAAATTTATAAATTTAATGATCCGATAGTGGTCTGAAATTTTAAATGTTACTAATCCCTATTATAATTAATTCGACTATTTTTTGGAGTGCCAACAATTCCATCGATAAATTTCTAGTCATGCCGAAAATGCACGTCAGGAATTTGTTTCTGAATGAAGCAGCATTATTCATCATATTCATCACTCCTGCGAATCAAACAAAAAACAAATAGAACTTCACTGAATGATGATACACACTGAATAAATATTTATTATTCTGGTGCAATTATAGAAGTACATACATCTGTATTGACTGACCAGTTCCTTAATCTTTCTTGTGTACTTTTCATTGAACTTTGACAAAACCATGTCAAACGTCAGCTGTTCTTGCAAGGCTTTAGTATTAGTCTATACAAATAAAAGTTCATATCAAATAAATTTTAATTTAGTGCTGTTTTATACTAGTGCAAGTATGAAATTAAGTCTGCCTCGAAATTATACTTACAGACTGGAACCAATGGTCAACAACACCATCGTAAGATTTGAGCAACCTCAGCAAACCTACTCCGCTGTCTTTCCTGCTCATTTCATAGACATACCCATATTTCAGCTTGTTTGATATATAACTTTTAATAGGGCAAGGATCACGCAGTGTTAACGATACTTAACTAGTTTTCATTCTTAGATATCAACTAAACAGGTGTGGTTCTCATATTTCGAAATTCAACACTGTACGAAAAACTGTATGCTTCTTCAAACGCAAACTTGAAGTTGTTTATCATAATGACTGCTTCCTCTTCAACAGTCTCTTTCATGACGTTTGAATAAACAATATCATATTTCCGACCTTGAAGGTCAGCAATCACGGGATACCACACATCATTTGGCCGTAGAGGTATGATGATCTAAACAAACAAAGAGACGAAACAATTGGCTTGCAGATCTAAAAACAATGTCACTAGAAAATAACTTAGACACTAAAATTTAAAAATTACCATTGACACATTCGCCAGGTTCCATCCAGTGTGATTCTACGATAAGTATCGTTTGAACGATCTTGGATTAAATTCTTGTGAGAAAAAGCTAATAACATAATTTTTTAGAAAAAAAACAAACCAGTTAGTAGATATCATAATTTCTCTGTTCATGGATTGTTGTATGCGTGTTCAGTCGCACATGGAAACATGGATAGATAGAATGGGTGTTACTAAAAAAACTTTGTAACTGCGCTTACTGCATCTTCGTGCATCATGATGTACCTGGTTGGGAACAATTCATGATTGTTTTGATTATTATCTAGGTTGTGTTTCTATTCTGTCATGACCAGCATTGCCATATAGTTCATTACGTGTGAATTCACACTTCCATAAACCTGCATTGATAAACCAAACACTCTCTAGCAAGCCCATTTCTTCCTGCACAGAACCACCTTGTCGCTGGTAGAATACAGAAAAAATAGAATCGAAATACTCCATTATTACAATGCGATGAAAACAATTAAATATATTTTCATAGTAAAGTATGCGAGACAAAACGTTACCTTCTCGCCTTTTGATTCGGAGTGGTCTCTACTATGAATTCAAATAAAGCTACTACAAAATCTTTTGATTGTTTCATAGCAGGATATGGAATTCGGCGGCGATTAATGTCTGTTCTTGTTTCAGCATTGTCAGCACTGTTTGTTTGCATACCTAATCCAATGCTTGGTATGGATGCTGATGCAAAAGAGACATGTCTTCTACAAGATTCCTGCTCAAATGATGGTCCAGCGGTGCAGAATGATACATTATTATGCCATTTCATATTATCTTTCACCGAGCAGTGCACAGTAGGAGAAAAATGAAAAGGTCGACGATATTAAAACAATACCCCACGCTTCAAAAGTCTACGTCGATACAGAGAACGTTACGCAGTGCATACTACGTACACCGGCAGTGCACATCGCTGTGCATAGCAGGTGGGGTGCATTGCACGGTCATTGAACTGCCATAGAAACTTGTCTTGCACCATGCGTACATCGCTTTACAGAGCATTTGGAAGGCAGTTCATACGTATTCTAATGGCAGTGCATACCTGTTTTTAACCTTATTATTGTAGTAGTATCCTGAAACGCTCCGTGGGCAGTGCATGCTTTGTTTACCTGCAGTGCATATGAGTGTGCGTAGCACGCGGGGTGCATTGCACGCTAAGTGCACTGCCCTCGCATGTTATCTTGCACCTTTGCGCACAGCAGTTTACAAAGCATTTCTAAGGCAGTTCATCTACATCTTTAGGACAGTGCATCTCGTGTGTATGGCATTGTAATGACAGCATCACAAAGTACTCAACGAGCAGTGCATGATTTGTATTCGAGCAGTGCATCTGCATATAAAAGCAGTATCACAAAGCTAATATGGTATGTTTTTTAATACCTAACTAATTAATAACATGCAGAAATACTCCGTATTTTCATTTATAACATATAATAAATGCTACTTTGAACTCCTTTAAAAGGAGTTTCACAAAACTGGTGGGGTGTATTGCAAGGTGAGTGCACTACCAAAGATTGTTATCTTGCACCATGCGTACAACACATAGGCAGCTCATTTTTTATCTGATAATCAGTGCATTATGAAGCACTTGTAAGAGACTTCATATATAGTTCACGAGCACTGCATCTCGTTGTCCATGGCATTATAAAAGCAGTATCACAAAGCACTCACGACCAGTGCATCCGTTGTATACAAGTTGTGCATCTCGGTGCACATTGCTGGTTGTATATGAGCGGTGCAAAACGGATAAACAGAGCCACGAAACCCAGCACAAATGTACTGCCTCTCCCCTGACGAAGGACTAGTTAGACAGTAGACCCCGCATATATGTCGCTATCAATACTAAAGTGTTCTTCTTGGAAAAGGGGCAATGCATTTTCGTACTGAATTATGACCCACCTGTCAGACAACTTGTTTTCCGGAGATAAAACCTTCCCACCCGTTGTTGGTGTTTAAAGAAGGAAGGAAAGGTAGGAAAACGTATCTTCTACAAACTATTATAACCAGCTAATGCTGGAACAACCCATAACTTTCTCAGCCACCGCCGCCGCCGCCGGCATGTCGATCTAAGGAAAGTTTCAACCACGCTTCAAAACAAGCAGTAAGATATCTCCATCTCACCAAGGCAAGGCAATGGAGAGAGACGTCGTCATCACTGGCGCCACAAATCAGGTAACCAGATATTGAACCTACTCAAGCGATTGAAATTCTAGGGATATATGTGATGAGGCGATTCAGCTTGTACTTCGTCTCTATATGGTAGACATGGCCGGCAGCTACATTGTAGCGACAACGCAACAGTTTTTTGGAAAAAAATATTTGCCAACAACGTAGCTGATTTTTATCTTGGGATTCACCGGAGATATAACTTCCTAGTTTTAAAGCATAGAGCATAGTTTCTATAGTGATGGGAAGAGTTTAATAACCATCCTAGTGTAGTACAATTGATATAGCAGAAATAGTTATATACGAAACTACATGACCATTTGCTACACATGTAGTTTGAGCAGCAGATAGCAATATGTGTAATCACAAAAACTTTTTCACAGTGGATTGATCATTTCAATTGTAGGCTACACCAGTTCGTTCATTTTCTATCAAAGTAATGTATTACTCTATGTACTTAATAGCAAGAGATTATACAATACATTGAGAAGTTCAGTCGATGTAAAATAAAACTATGCTCTAAATATAATTCAGCTATTCCTAACAAATACTATTTATTATTATGTATATAGTCAGCAAGGTTGTTGGTGGTTGTTGCAAAAAAGGTAAAAGGAGGAAATAATACCACAGTAAATTTCAAAATATTTCGGCATACATATTTCAACTGATTGTTTTTGCATCGAAGCCTACTTATATAAGTTATATAGCAGATAGATTATTATTGTTGATGTTATAGATACGCAAGCAGAGTGTTGATTCTTTATCTGTGAGTTATTTTTTACTAAATCTAGAGAATGAGATATATGCTGCATTACACCAAATTGCAAAATTCTGCAGGGACCCAGATTATCTCATTTGAATGATCGTACATTGGTTGAAATAGAAATGATGAAAGGTGCGAAATTCCAAGCTCCATGCGTAACAGAACGTGTTGCACGTCAATTCAGGATGGTATATATACTTTTAAGAATAATATATGATTTTTTTATTTAAATGCTTTAAAAATCAAAAGATTGACCTTGAATAATTACGGTGCTACTATATTAATTATATCATGGTAGAGACGTCTTAGAGCACTACATAATAAGTGGGATAAAGAGCGTGAGCAGAAACTGATAGCTCTCGCGGCGTCAAAAGAAATTGTACGAAGATGTAACGCAGCACGCGTAAACTTGAAGCCAAAGCTGGAAAAAATTAACATCAGAATGTCTGCTTCACAAGTAATTTTCAGAGACCCTAGTGGTATAACAAAGCTACGATGCCAAGATGAATCAGGTGTTTCAGTGAAAGGCAATAGCGCAGTCAAGACTAGTTGTAAATTGAAAGATGTAAAGTGTAATGAGAATAGTTTGGTGAGTTTGCTTTTGCAATCAGTAAATTTTTTAAAAAAGAAAATAGTTTTCAATGAGTACTGCTAACAATTATTTTATTCTATTTCGGTTTTGTCAGGTGCAAATTGATGTGATGGTCTCAATGCAACAAAAGGGTGGTACTACTGCATCATCTTCTGCACAGACAAGGACATCAAAGGACACAGATGAAGTAACCAACATTCAGTTCAGGTACAACGAGAAAAAAATCAGATACAGTGCAAGCAGCTCCTGCAAGCCAAAGAATCCTCATGAATACTTCAACACAGAATGGTCAGACACATGCAAACATCGACCTAATAGCTGTCGGAATGGAAATTAGTGGCACAGAAGGAGAAGCTTTAGTAAGGTACGCTGGTAGCTCTGCAGAAGACAAAACAAAAACAATCATCACAACGAACGTACTCAAAACAAGCATGATTGTTCAAAATTGCCATGATAGGACAGTGCTGAGCAACGATGAGGAAAAAATCGAAAGCAAGATAGTATATCCTAGATACGAGAGTAGCATAACAAATTCAGAAGAGAAGATCACACATGAACAGATTACAGATGAGCAGAGTCTTGCAAGTGAACTAGTCAGCAACATTTTTTCCAGTGCAGCCAGCAACCATCACTACAAGTGCAGTAGAGTCACAAGCTGGAAGCATTGATAAACCTAATTGTTCTGATGCAGGCAAGAGAGATTCAACCAGCATGCTGAACACACAAAGAGAAGAGAATACAAGTCATCAGAATGTCAATTGTTCAAAGGAACCGGCAGAAACTGTATGCACTAACACCAACTCGAAAGCAATGAGCAATGAGCAGTCTGTGCCCCAGTACGATGACACTATTCCTGAAAAAGAGATTAATCCAGGAGAACCTATGGAAGAAGAGTTAGAGATGGACATAATGCTTAAGAATGAGTACCCAGCTGTGGATGAAATTGGTGATGCCACGACACCAGAAGAAGGAATGGAATTTCAATCAAGGGAAAATGCTTTCCAATTCTTTGCACTGTATGCAAGGAAAACCGGTTTTTCTATAAGAAAACACACCAGCCTTAACTCCAAGAAAACAAGCGAAATGATTAAACAGACATTTGTTTGCACAAAACAAGGTCAGACTCAGATAAGTGAGAAAGTTGTAAAAGAAAGGAAAACAAGTTCTACTATCAGGTGCTCTTGCCTTGTATCCATTGTGGTAAAGAAAACAGAGAAAGGATGGATGTACAAAACAGTAAAACTGGACCACAATCACCCTTTGCACCCAACATATTGGCTCATCAGGTTTTAAAAATGCCACAAGTCAATGACACAGCAAGACAAGGAATTCATACATATACTACACCTTGGAAAGATTCCACAGAGGAGAGTGATGCAAATATACAGTGGAATGAAACTTCTAACCAGAGGAGTTGGTTTCGACGGCAAACACGTGTCAAACCTTAAGTATGCTAACAAGAAAGACAGCAGAAATAAAGATATAGAGAAATGCTTGAAGAGGTTTACCCATCTTCAATCAAAGGTTCCTGGGTTCTCATATAAATTCAACAATGACCACACAATCGCCGTTCGTAGCATCTTCTGGACAGACGCAATGTGCAGGATGAACTACGAACTATATGGTGAATACGTGTCATTCGACACAACGTTCCATACGAATGTATACAACATGCCTTTTGCACCAATGATTGCCGTGAACAACCATGGAAACACTATTTTGTTTGGGATCAATCTCCTGCAGGACGAGTCAGCTGAAACGTTCAAGTGGCTGTTCAAACTTTTGTCTTGGAAATGGGTGGTAAAGCACCAAAGTACATAATCACTGACCAGTACAGAGCAATGAAGCAAGCAATTGATGAACTGGATATACTACTTGACACAATCCACAGGTTCTGCCTGTGGCACATCATCAAAAAGATGCTAGAAAAGCTTACTAGCATTTTGGCAAGAAATGAAGGCCTGTCGAAAGAACTAAGACATGTGATAAAGAACTCATTGACTGTAGAAGAGTTTGAAAAATGCTGGAGGCAAGTATTGGAAAAATACAGAATTGCAAACAACAAGCATCTGCTAGATTTATGGGATATCAGAGATCACTCGGTACCAGCCTACTTCATGGACTGCTTCTATCCCTTTTCCTCGTCAACTACAAGAAGCGAGAGCACCAAATCCATGTGGAAATACTATGTAAACCACACAGATACAATACTGAAATTCCTAGATTCATATGAGGCAATTCAGAAGAAAAGCTTGAGTGCGCTCGATAGGAAAAGGAACAGGACTTCAGAGAAGACAACACCAACATGGAGCAGATATGGACTTGAGACAGATGCAATAAACATTTACACTACAGACATATTTCTCAAGTTTTAGAAGCAACTAGCAGATAACACAACTTTCGAAATAACAAGGGAAGAAACAACTGATAGAGAAATGAAATACGAACTGACCAAAAGAATTCATGTCACACATCCAGATTTCAACATAAATGTTTATATAGTTGAAGTGGATAATGAGAATAAGATTTTCTCATGCAACTGCAAAAAAAATGTCAAGGGATGGAATGCAGTGCTGTCACGTCCTCAGGGTTGTGGTACGTCTTGGTTTAGTACATAAGATGCCAGACAGTTTTGTGAACACTAGATGGAAAAGATGCAATCTACATCAGCCATCCAACTATGTTTTTCGTCTTCCTGATGGTAACAAGAGCAACGCAGCAGGTCCAATACGTTATGTGATTGAGTTGACTCGTTTTGCTAAGATCTGCTCAAAAGCATACAGTACAGACAAATCATACCAAGTTCTGGTAGAGTGCATCGATGAAATTGAGAAGAAAGTGAATGCTTCAGTAGACCAGGATGAGCAAAGCAACACAGAGGGAATGGCAAATGGCATCGATAACTTACATGAAACAATTCGTACTGCGTTGAGAGATCCTCCAATCATAAAAACAAAGGGTAGGAAAAAAGGACAAAGACTAAAATCAGGGTTAGAGCAGACGAAAAGAAAATTCGGTACCTACGGAAAGAGAGGGCACACAAAACCTAAATGTGAATTCTGGCTTAAGGAGAGAGAGGTACATATATATATACACATGAATATTTTTTCTTATATTTTACAAAGTATCGTACCTAGCGACAAAATATATCTATGTAGTTTTTACTATTGCAGATTGAGGTTATTGAACTATATATAAACTTTTGTTTGCAGGGCAGAATGATCCAGAAGAAGCGCAAGATAAGATCAAAAGCTACAACAGAGAAAAGTCCAACTTCAAGCAGTGATTACGAGACGACTGATGCTACTAGTGTAAGTTTTCTTGTAAAAAAATAATAATATTCGATACATTAAGTCGAACTAATATTTTAACAAATAATCTTCAGGATGACCTGACACCACCAAAGAGAAGAATTTTTCAGAAAAACACAAGCCAGAAAAGTAAATCAAAACGTGGACGCAGTTATGCTGACAACACTAGTACAGATGAAGTAAGCTTATTTTACACAATGATACCTATTACAGCATATCTTGAACCTGATTGTAACCAGGCAGGACTAACATTTTGTCTGCTTTTTCTAAAGAAAAATTTGACTCCACAGAAAAGAAGAAGAGTATGGAAAGAGAAGGATCAACAAACTCCATCAGCAACATCAAGTGATAGCAACTCAACTGATTCTGATAGAGTATGTATTATATGAAATTTATAGCTGGTGACTTAGAAAATAGGAAAATTATTGGACATGATATTTGTTAAGTCGTGAAAATCAAACGCTTGATACATGTGATGCAGATGATATCAAAACCACAAAAGCAGAGGAGAAGTTCAGTAGGAACAACACGAAAATCAAGAGAAGAAAGCAATTGTACATGAGGGATTGATGGACAAAAGTCTGACATCAGAAAAAAAGATCTCATCCATATCCCACACGGAATGTTGTGAATATGTATGAAATCCCACAGACAGATGCTAACCTCAGTGGAAATGATGGAAATGTTTCTCCAAGTTATGGTCAGTCAAAACAAAGCTGCAGAACGGCAGAAGCAATGAACAATCAAAAAAGGAAGTGCAGTACAAAAATACAAATAAAAAGAACAGTGATTACAAGGATCAGTCTAGTGCAAACATCCGTGTCAAGCCATGAAGGACCTCAAGAATAAGTTGAGAGGAATATACAAACAAGAAGCAGCCCTGTGAATTCAGTACAGTTCAATGTACACAAAAGTAACGGTAGGAAAAGTCCGGTGATAAGAATAGTCAGAACAAGACAAAGCACCGTTCAAGATGAAGATCTCGACAGTGATCGGTCTAAAAGCAATAATAAAAAGGAAGGCACAAGCAGTTCAAAAATCCCCAAAAAAGGACATGGTCATCTACAATGGTATTTGACTGGACAAGTTCAAGAGCCAAGGCAAGTTTTAAATTTCATAATATTTAAAACATTACAATTAGGATTGCCCAAATAGTTTGATCTACATACATGTTATAAAAAATGATTTCTAACAATGTTTCTTTATTTTATGTAGGAGAAGCAGCAGGATCAGGTCATGATACAAATATTGTTTTGTAGTAGACAGACTCAAAATTAAAAATTCACTCATAATAAATGTAAGAAATTATAGAGCAGATTTTGTATTCTTATCAACTTATCATAAAGTTATAGAGGAAAGTTTTTTGTATCATGGCATCACTTGTTAGTTACTGGTATAAAAAGGATAAACTGACTACAAATACATACATACCATTACACCAGTTTTGCAAATAAGATAAAAACATTAGACGCAATAGCCATGAAACTCTAGAACAATCTACTGTAGTTCGAAACAATAGTTTTGTATCGGATATTCAATGGAACAATGCTTTAAAAAAAATAATTGCACTATATATATCATACAAACTTAAGAACTAGAAATATTTTACTTAACAAAAAAATTAGAACATTTACATATTTTTTTGGTTTTGAAATAATTCACATATTATTCTTACAGACTATAAGATAGGCCACTCGTGCATCTATGGAATCACAATATAACAGATGAATCAGAGAATTAAAAATGAAAAAGGAACCAGGGCAGTACATAACTAACATCTCTGGCAGTACATGAACTGCATTAAAATACATTAGGATAAAACAAAATAAAGCAGTGCATAATCCTTTAGAGAAGCAGTGCTATGCTTCAAACAACAATGGGCCTGTGAATTGTATTAGTGGGCCTTTCTTGTATGGAAGCAATAGTTTTATGGTTGTGAACTCTTGAGGTATCGTATAGACAATTTCGTAGTGGGCCTTAATTTTTATAACTACTAGCATGATTTGCATGATCGGTTGGTTATAAGGATACGAGGAGTCGTGGAAGCGATAAAGGTGTAAGTTGCAACAACGGCGCACCAGTTCATCATTTGCAGCGACGAAACTCAGAAGAACAAGGTGTCTATCTAGCGCATAATTGTATATAATTTTGTAGTCCATCACATACTTGTTCTTATTAGATCCATCCTTGTTTACTACTGCAGAAATAAACAGATTCAAGCCATGGTACCAGACGTCTTCGTCCCAGACATGATGGATGACGGGCTTCAGACCACAGAGACTCATAGCATTACTGTTCACGGAACGACGGTTTTTACTGTGGAGTACACCAACAAGGAATCAACACTGAACAGAATCCTCTCCATGTAGCAGGCTTGGCTTGAAGAGGTCTGTACCCATCCAACTTACCATCTGATTCTATTCAAACGATTTTCATATGAATTATGCATGACTACAACACAAATGAATTCAAGCTAGTTTGATTCGTATAAAATAGTTTACCATATTAATTTGAACTAGTTTTTCCTAACAAGTCCTTTTCACTAGTTTAGATACGAATCAAACATCAACCCATACATATTTTATCAGAGTCCATTGATTTTCCAACGGTAGAAACAAATATACTGTGTATCATATGAATCTCTACAGGATTAGAGTGGATATAGGAAATGCATTCCTACATTATCAATACTCCTACGTCTTTCATGTCATAAGAATCAATAATACAAGTTCTAAACTGTATCCTTCTAGTGTTCATTTCACCAGACTCTGGTACTAATAATCACATTCATTTGACACCGGGATAAGACCAAGTACGTTGGACTAGACATTGAATATACTGCTCAAGGAAGTGAAAAAACCATCGCCGTCGTACAACTCACCGTGAGAGAGCACGTCCTAGTTTATCATTACGCTAGGGCCACGAAAAAATGCCAGGCACTCCGTGATTTTTTCAAGGAAAAACATATGAAAGGGCATGTATGCCCCCATGTGTGGTTTTGGTAATTAATGACAATCCCTATGGACTAATGTGCAAATTGAGTCTCACTTGTAGGTTTGTCCATTGGCATCGCTTGGACCATGTGTTGGTTTCAAGGATGAAAAAGAAGAAGCATTGTACAAAGGCTTTGTGCCTATTGGAATCAAGTAGAAGAAGAAGAAGAAGAAGAAGATGATCAAGTATTCCTTGAAGAAGAAGAATAAGATGGAGTTCCTCATGGCTTTCTTCAAGACATCATCATCGAGATTTGTTGTGCAAGCTCACGGTGCGCCATCTCTAGAAGATATCATGCTTGGAGCTTGCCATCCTCGGCATTCATGGAGTGATGAAGACAAGGTCAAAGAAGAGGTTTCCTCATGGAGTATGGGGGAGCCATTTGAAGTCTTCATCAAACAAGAGCATGCAATAGAAATCAAGAAAGGTGTTCCATATTGAGAATGACAAGACGGTCTACATCAAGCTCAAGTGGGATTCTCAAGGCAAAGTTATGATCTTGATAGGGTTTCTATTTTACCGGTCTCTTGTAGTGTTCTTGTAGTGTTGGGAGACCGGGTTTAGGATAGATAGCCGTACTACCAAGAGGGGCTCTCGAGTGGGTGACTCGTTCGTATCTTTCGAAGAGAGCTCAAACCTTTGCATACATAGCATCATATTTCTTGGTTGATTTTTTGGTTCTTGTCCATGTGAGGATCTAGAGCTTGTGGTTATCTTCATAACAAGCTCTAGTTCATCAAAAACGGATTTGCCATGCATATCTTATTGCGTTTTTGATCTTGCGGGTTTTCCGGCTCCACACCTTGGGAGGTATCTCACATATATATTGATGGTATTTTCTCCCTTGGTGATATCCAATATTTTGGTTTCGTCTCGTTTGGAGTTCCGATGTGAAAGTTATTGCAATTTTGGTTTCAGAAGTTTCTCTGACCGGAAGTACTGACCAGGCCCTGGAAGTACTGCTCGGGAAGAAATGCCGCTGGTAGTACTGGTCTTAATTCCGGCCCAACTTCCGGCAACCCCGATTTTGGTTATGTACCATCTCTGTCTTTGTGTGCGTATTTGATGGAACTTGGATCGGATTATCAGGCGGTAGTACCGCTAGGACATTCTTGCCACTGGTAGTTCCGGTGAAGCGACGATAGTACCGGCCAGGATCGTGTTTTTGTTCTTTCTCTTGTTGTTTTCTGACCGTTGGCTGGGTGCCACCGGTACTACCGGCCACCCTCCGGTACTACCGGCCATGCGTGAAACTGTGTATAACGGGCAGATCGGGGAGCCTTTTAAAAGGAGCTCCCCTTCCCCCTTTGGGGTTAACTTGCTTTTTCTCGGTTTTGGCTTTCTCTCTCATCCATTGTTGACCTTGAAGAGCTTGCTCTCTCCCCGTCCCCCTCCTATGATTCTTGCATCTTTTTGAGGGATTTGAGAGAGGAGATCTAGATCTACAAGCCCCACCAAGCAAAATCCCTTCTTTGTGAAGGAATCCTTGGGATCTAGATCTTGGAGAGTTTTGTGTTCTCCTCTTGTGTTCTTCCTCCCTTATTCCCCCAATAGCTTTTGTAGCTTTGGTGGAATTTGAGAGAGAAGGACTTGCCTCTTGCATTTGGTGCATAGGTTTGAGTTCTCCTCGGAGATTCGGCGAGTTCAAGCCCTTGGGCTTGTTTCTCTTGGGTTCTTCGAACCCTAGACGGTTGTGTGGAGTTGTTGTGTGTTCTTGGGGCTCCAATTGAGTTGTGGAGGTTCCCCAAGCTTGTTGGCCTTTTGTGGCATTGTGGAGCCTTTGTGGTGTTTCTTGGGAGCCATCCAATTGAGTTGTGGAGATTCCCCCAAGCCTTGTACGGGTTCGGTGACCGCCCTCAAGTGTCCCATAGTGGAACGTGAGTAGGCCTTTGTGGCGAGCTCATGGGAGAATAGGGTGAGCCTTTTGTGGCGTCGGTAGGTTGCGTGCCTTCGCATCTTGGGGTGAGGCCTTGTGTGGCGTTGGGTGAGCATCGAGCCACCACACCTCGAGGTGAGCCATTTGTGGCGTTCGAAGTTCATTGCGCCCCCGCACCTCTCCAACGGAGACGGAGCTTCTTTGGAAGTGAACTTCGGGAAACAAATCATCGTCTCCGCGTCCATCGGTTATCTCTCAACCGAGCCCTTTACTTATGCAATTTACATTCTGATAGCCATCGTGCTTGAAGTATTATATCTTGCTATCACCTTGTTGCTTGTCTTGCTTAGCATAGGTTGTTGGTGCACTTAGTGAAACTAGTGGATATAGGTTTTGTCTTGATAAATTAAACGTTAAGTTTTTTCCGCATTTATTAGAGCCTAGACCGTAATAATTTTAAAACGCCTATTCACCCCCTCCTAGGCGACGTCCATTTCCCTTTCAATAGATCACCTTCATTAGCGTCGACAAGAGGACGGATTCAAAGATGTTGATGAAAGAAAAGTTTTTCATCCCTAAAGAGTACCATGTAGATATACAGGGAATATTCAATACATTCCAAGGTGACAATTACAGGTATCGCATGGCTAGTATTGCAGCAGTACTCATTGATTCATCATATAGTGAGATGAAGATAGCAGCAAGTGACTCAGAAATGCATAACAAATGGGAGTGGAAGCCAATGCCAATGGAGAATCTACATTACTCAGCAAAAGATGGGTATGTAAAATATGAGTTGTACAAGAGAATAACATTTAGCAGCTACTGCCTCCGTTTAGGAAGACAAATTCTCAATGATAGGCTGTGCACCGGGTGTAAAGGAGGTAAAGGATACAAATTATACAAACATTTTTTGGAGGTAGGTCCATCAGCTGATAACAATAATAAGTGGGACGACGAATACACGATGTGTCTGGCAGTAGATATCGACAGGTGGACGAAGAACGACGAATGGTGGACGAAGAGAGACGATGATGAAGAAGACTGAATTTAGCTAAAGACTGTGATTATATGAGTACGGTCTGCTAGTAATCTTATAATTCAGTTTGTTAATTTAGTTACACAAAAGTGGTTATGATCTAGTATATTATATTAGGAGTATAATGTAATTAATGTGTGTGTGTATAGATTAAACTACTTTTTATCATTATTCTGTAATGTTTGTAATTACAGCGTATGAATGTATACTTGTATTTCATATGTACATTCCTAATTTAGTCTCGAAGGCAGGCAAGTTAATTGTAAATAAATAAGCAAAATCCCATTAACAAGTTAAAATTTCCTAAAAATTAATTGAACATTTGACAATTGAAACGAATTCTGATGTATCCAGTTGAATATTCACAACACATCAAACAAAATCAATAAAAATAACGAAATGCATTACCACATAACAAGAAGTTCAAAACATACATCAAGCGGTTCATAACAACAAGCGGTTCAACACAACTTACATCTGCACTAAAAAACAATTAGAAGGAACTACAGTCATCATATAAGAGGATGTCAATGACAAACATTATCTTAATGTTTTGATTTGAAGTGGTCCTGCCAGTGACGAGAATTGCTTGCCCAACTTGCCCAACTTCAAGACATTCATGATGACATTCAACAAAGGTCTTCCACTCAGGGGTGCTGAAGATAATTCGACCATCACTCCCTGTCTTGTACGAAATGAAGGTCACGGCACCATTTGCACCAAGCCGTACTCTAGCCACGCCTTCTTCGGCAATTTCAAGAGAAAAACCATTCTCGAAGGTAGTTTCTAATTAACTTGCAGAAGTTAGAAATCTAATAACTAACAAGCAATAAAAAATTAAGCAAGTAGAATAATAATGATAACTAATAACATACCATATCATGACGACGAACATGCGTCCTGGTCGAGCGAGTAACAAGTGCTAGGCCAACGTACAATTATTTTGAAGGAATGATGTGGAGAAGATAACACTTTTCACTCCTGGTAAGCTTGCATCTCTGAGCAATAATTGTATTATCCAATGGTCCTTCTTCCTCCTCATCCTCCCGATCCTCCTCATCAAACTCACCCTCTTCGCCATCATCCTCGTCATCCTCGGTCTCATCATCCTCGGTCTCATCATCCTCGTCCTCATCCCCCTCATCATTCATATGCATAACAGTGATACTTGGACAAGGAGCTCCCATTGAAAATACCAGATACACACCAGAGTCGATTTGGTTTTCACCAATAAACCTTCTCCATGAAGAACCTGCAAGGCGAGTCATTGCTCGCTCTTCGCACACGTCCACAACATAAATTTTCCCAAGAGCTTGAAACTCAATGCTTTGTCCTGTTATTCTATTGAATTCTCTCCTTATATTGCATGGGATAGTCTAAATTGAAAAAAAAAATTAAATAAATGACAATTGTATGGAAAGAAAATTCAATAAATGTAAAAAGCAAGAATTATATGCATACCAATGAATGCTCAAATCGACCATGTACAAGACGGACAAGGAATAGCGAGGCTGATTTTGTTTCATCACTACAGTCTGTGAAACAAACCTGACACAGTGCCATGTCCTAAAAAATGTAAAGCACTCGTTAATTTATGATAAAGCTAGCTAAGATTAAAAAAAGGGCATCATATTTGGAATGAACATAAATTAATTTTAGGGACGGAGTAAGTGAGCCAAGTAGGAAGCACAAATAAATATTTTTTTTTCATATACCAGAAGGCTAAATCACACCACCCCAACCATTCATTTCATAATCATATTGTAACTAATCAATAGGAAAATGAAAGTACAAAAGCATAATCAACCTAAAAGTGTATCCTCATTGCATCATCACATTGAATGCTAACTAAAAAACTAAATATCTCCATATATATACAAATTGAACAAAAAACTTAATATCTAAAACGCTGTCAATTTTTTTTTATCTGTACAACTTATAATATGGATCGATGAAAAATATGAATACATCTTATCTAGAACAATGGTTTGAAACAAACAAGACTAAAATGTTCAAGATTTATAGGATAAAAACGAGGAAATAAGTTGAGCATACCTTGAGAGGGAGATTGGGGAGCTAAACAACGGCGAAATCCTTCAGATCCGATGGTTTTTAGGGGAGAAATTGAGAGGGAGGGGAGATGGGAATAGGAGGCGAGCTCTCTCTGTTAGTCCTGACGGCTGGGGACGACTAGGTCGGGATGCGAAGGTCAACCACGCGCCTGGTGCTACATTTATAAGTGTATGACCTTTATGCTAGGCGATATACTGCCAAACCACGTTGTATTCCACAGCTCCCTCAGCAGTACAATCTAAATTATACGGGCAATACTATGTAAAGTGGATACATTTTGCATATGCCCGTTTGCATCGAAAGTCGATTACATACCACGGTGAATGCACTGCCGTTGCACGTTATCTTACGTCGTCCCCACATCACTGTATCAAAGACTTAAAGAGCAGTGCACAAGATTTCCACAGGCAGTGCATCCGCTCTAAATGAATAGTACGTGTCCGTGTCCACCGCACGTGCCGAAAGTCTTGCACACTTGGCACAACACTATATTGTAGCACACAACATGCAGTCCACATAGGAAGTCCATATACCGCACATCACTATATTGTAGAACACGACATACACTCCACAGAGGCAGTGCATATGGTAAGAAAGGGTGGTCCACTCCTACCTACGGATGCGGTGCACAAAATTTCCACAGGCAGTGCATACGCGGCTGCATGGTAGGTTCAGTGCAATCCAGCATAAGGATGCAGTGCATATGCTCTACACAACCATACGTTCATCGCATGTGGAGAACACACTGCACAGACCGCACATGCAGTGCAACCATAACTTATCAGGGCAGCAGACGACATGCAGTCAACACAGCCAGTGCATATAGATGTCAATAGAAGTGCCTTCTTGGATGGCAAAGAGACGCAGTGTATCTTCGTGTGCATGGTAGGTGTAGTCCATTCCATGGTCACTTCACTGCCTACGCACGCGTTAAAAAGGTCGGTCAGCGTTATTAAAGATAGCGCAGCACCCAAGCGGCGAGGCATTATGGATTTGGTGTGTGCTGTATAAGCGTGCAATTATTTGTAGCACACGACATGCAGTCCATATAGGCAGTACGTATACCGCACAACACTATATTGTCGAGCATGACATGCACTCCACAGGGGCAGTGCATATTGTAAGAAAGGTCGGTTCACTCCTGTCGACGGATGTAGTGCACAAGATTTCCACAGGCAGTGCATATGCGGCTGCATGGCAGGTTCACTGCATTCTAGCATAAGGATGCAGTGCATACGCTCTGCACAACCATACATTCATTGCGGGTGGAGAACACACTGCACAGACCGCACAGGCAGTGTAACCATAACTTATCAGGGCAGCACACGACATGCAGTCAACACAGGCAGTGCATATAGATGTCAATAGCAGTGCCTTCCTGGATGGTGAAGAGACGCAGTGTATCTTGGTGTGCATGGTATGTGTAGTCCATTCCACGGTCACTTCACTGCCTGCGCACGCGTTAAAAACGGTCGGTCAGCGTTATTAAAGATAGCGCAGCACCCAAGCGGCGAGGCATCATGGATTTGGTGTGAGCTATATAAACGTGCAATTATTTCTAGCACACGATATGCAGTCCACATAGGCATTACGTATACCGCACAACACTATATTGTAGAACACGACATGCACTCCTCAGGGGAAGTGCATATTATAAGAAAGGGCGGTTCACTCCTGCCGACAGATGAGTGCACAAGATTTCCATAGGCAGTGCATATGCGGCTGCATGGCAGGTTCAGTGCATTCCAGCATAAGGATGTAGTGCATACGCTCTGCACAACCATACATTCATCCGGGTGAAGAACACACTGCACAGACCGCATAGGCAGTGTAACCATCAGGGCAGCACACGACATGCAGTCAACACAGGCAGTGCATATAGATGTCAATAGCAGTGCCTTCCTGGATAGCAAAGAGACGAAGTGTATCTTGGTGTGCATGGTAAGTGTAGTCCATTCCACGGTCACTGCACTGCCTGTGCACACGTTAAAAACGGTCGGTCAGCGTTATTAAAGATAACGTAGCACCCAAGCGCGAGGCATTATGGATTTGGTGTGAGCTGTATAAGCCTGTAATTATTTGTAGCACACGACATGCAGTCCACATAGGCAGTATGTATACCGCAGAACACTATATTGTAGAACACGACATGCACTCCACAGGGGAAGTGCATATTATAAGAAAGGGCGGTTCACTCCTGTCGACAGATGAGTGCACAAGATTTCCACAGGCAGTGCATATGCGGCTGCATGGCAGGTTCAGTGCATTCCAGCATACGGATGTAGTGCATACGCTCTGCACAATCATACATTCATCGCGGGTGGAGAACACACTTCACATACCGCGTAGGCAGTGCAACCATCAGGGCAGCACACGACATGCAGTTAACCCAGGCAGTGCATATAGATGTCAATAGCAGTGCCTTCCTGGATAGCAAAGAGACGAAGTGTATCTTGGTGTGCATGGTAAGTGTAGTCCATTCCACGGTCACTGCACTGCCTGTGCACACGTTAAAAACAGTCCGTCAGCGTTATTAAAGATAATGTAGCACCCAAGAGGCGAGGCATTATGGATTTGGTGTGAGCTGTATAAGCCTGCAATTATTTGTAGCACACGACATGCAGTCGACATAGGCAGTACGTATACCGCAGAACACTATATTGTAGAACACGACATGCACTCCACAGGGGCAGTGCATATTGTAATAAAGGGCGGTTCACTTCTGCCGACGGATGTAGTGCACAAGATTTCCACAGGCAGTGCATATGCGGCTTCATGGCAGGTTCAGTGCATTCCAGCATAAGGATGCAGTGCATACGCTCTGCACAACCATACGTTCATCACGGGTGGAGAACACACTACACAGACCGCACATGCAGTGCAACCATAACTTATCAGGGCAGCAGACGATATGCAGTCAACACAGGCAGTGCATATAGATGTCAATAGAAGTGCCTTCCTGGATGGCGAAGAGACGCAGTGTATCTTCGTGTGCATGGTAGGTGTAGTCCATTCCACGGTCACTGCACTGCCTACGCACGCGTTAAAAAGGTCGGTCAGCGTTATTAAATATAGCGCATCACCCAAGCGGCAAGGCATTATGGATTTGGTGTGAGCTGTATAAGCGTGCAATTATTTGTTGCACACGACATGCAGTCCATATAGGCAGTACGTATACCGCACAACACTATATTGTAGAACACGACATGCACTTCACAGGGGCAGTGCATATTGTAAGAAAGGTCGGTTCACTCCTGTTGACGGATGCAGTGCACAAGATTTCCACAGGCAGTGCATATGCGGCTGCATGACAGGTTCAGTGCATTCTAGCATAAGGATGCAGTGCATACGCTCTGCACAACCATACATTCATTGCGGGTGGAGAACACACTGCACAGACCGCACAGGCAGTGTAACCATAACTTATCAGGGCAGCACACGACATGCAGTCAACACAGGCAGTGCATATAGATGTCAATAGCAGTGCCTTCCTGGATGGTGAAGAGACGCAGTGTATCTTGGTGTGCATGGTAGGTATAGTCCATTCCACGGTCACTGCACTGCCTGCGCACGCGTTAAAAGCGGTCGGTCATCGTTATTAAAGATAGCGCAGCACCCAAGCGGCGAGGCATGATGGATTTGGTGTGAGCTATATAAATGTGCAATTATTTGTAGCACACGACATACAGTCCACATAGGCATTACGTATACCGCACAACACTATATTATAGAACACGACATGCACTCCTTAGGGGAAGTGCATATTATAAGAAAGGGCGGTTCACTCCTGCCGACAGATGAGTGCACAAGATTTCCACAGGAAGTGCATATGCGGCTGCATGGCAGGTTCAGTGCATTCCAACATAAGGATATAGTGCATACGCTCTGCACAACCATACATTCATCGCAGGTGGAGAACACACTGCACAGACCACATAGGCAGTGCAACCATCAGGGCAGCACACGACATGTAGTCAACACAGGCAGTGCATATAGATGTCAATAGCAGTGCCTTCCTGGATAGCAAAGAGACGAAGTGTATCTTGGTGTGCATGGTAAGTGTAGTCCATTCCACGGTCACTGCACTGCCTGTGCACACGTTAAAAATGGTCGGTCAGCGTTATTAAAGATAACGTAGCACCCAAGCGGCGTGGCATTATGGATTTCGTATGAGCTGTATAAGCCTGCAATTATTTGTAGCACACGACATACAGTCCACATATGCAGTACGTATACCGCAGAACACTATATTGTAGAACACGACATGCACTCCACAGGGGCAGTGCATATTGTAAGAAAGGGCGGTTCACTTGTGCCGACGGATGTAGTGCACAAGATTTCCATAGGCAGTGCATATGCGGCTTCATGGCAGGTTCAGTGCATTTCAGCATAAGGATGCAGTGCATACGCTCTGCACAACCATACGTTAATCACGGGTGGAGAACACACTACACAGACCGCACAGGCAGTGCAACCATAACTTACTAGGGCAGCAGACGACATGCAGTCAACACAGGCAGTGCATATAGATGTCAATAGAAGTGCCTTCCTGGATGGCGAAGAGACGTAGTGTATCTTCGTGTGCATGGTAGGTGTAGTCCATTCCACGGTCACTGCACTGCCTACGCACGCGTTAAAAAGGTCGGTCAGCGTTATTAAAGATAGCGCAGCACCCAAGCGGCGAGGCATTATGGATTTGGTGTGAGCTGTATAAGCGTGCAATTATTTGTAGCACACGACATGCAGTCCACATAGGTAGTATGTATACCGCACAACACTATATTGTAGAACACGACATGCACTCCACAGGGGCAGTGCATATTGTAAGAAAGGGCGGTTCACTTCTGCCGACGGATGTAGTGCACAAGATTTCCACAGGCAGTGCATATGCGGCTTCATGGCAGGTTCAGTGCATTCCAGCATAAGGATGCAGTGCATACGCTCTACACAACCATACGTTCATCACGGGTGGAGAACACACTACACAGACCGCACAGGCAGTGCAACCATAACTTATCAGGGTAGCACACGACATGCAGTCAACATAGGCAGTGCATATAGATGTCAATAGTAGTGCCTTCCTGGATGGTGAAGAGACGCAGTGTATCTTGGTGTGCATGGTAGGTGTAGTCCATTCCACGGTCACTTCACTGCCTGCGCACGCGTTAAAAATGGTCGGTCAGCGTTATTAAAGATAGTGCAGCACCCAAGCGGCGAGGCATTATGGATTTGGTGTGAGCTATATAAACGTGCAATTATTTGTAGCACACGACATGCAGTCCACATAGGCATTACGTATACCGCACAACACTATATTGTAGAACACGACATGCACTCCTCAGGGGAAGTGCATATTATAAGAAAGGGCGGTTCACTCCTGCCGTCAGATGAGTGCACAAGATTTCCACAGGCAGTGCATATGCGGCTGCATGGCAGGTTCAGTGCATTCCAACATAAGGATATAGTGCATACGCTCTGCACAACCATACATTCATCGCGGGTGGAGAACACACTGCACAGACCGCATAGGCAGTGCAACCATCAGGGCAGCACACGACATGCAGTCAACATAGGCAGTGCATATAGATATCAATAGCAGTGCCTTCCTGGATAGCAAAGAGACGAAGTGTATCTTGGTGTGCATGGTAAGTGTAGTCCATTCCACGGTCACTGCACTACCTGTGCACACGTTAAAAACGGTCGGTCAGCGTTATTAAAGATAACGTAGCACCCAAGCGGCGAGGCATTATGGATTTGGTGTGAGCTGTATAAGCCTGCAATTATTTGTAGCACACGACATGCAGTCCACATAGGCAGTACGTATACCGCAGAACACTATATTGTAGAACACGACATGCACTCCACAGGGGTAGTGCATATTGTAAGAAAGGGCGGTTCACTTCTGCCGACGGATGTAGTGCACAAGATTTCCACAGGCAGTGCATATGCGGCTTCATGGCAGGTTCAGTGCATTCCAGCATAAGGATGCAGTGCATACGCTCTACACAACCATACGTTCATCACGGGTGGAGAACACACTACACAGACCGCACAGGCAGTGCAACCATAACTTATCAGGGCAGCACACGACATGCAGTCACCACAGGTAGTGCATATAGATGTCAATAGCAATGCCTTCCTGGATGGCGAAGAGACGCAGTGTATCTTGGTGTGCATGGTAGGTGTAGTCCATTCCACGGTCACTGCACCACCTACGCACGCGTTAAAAACGGTCGGTCAGCGTTATTAAAGATAGCGCAGCACCCAAGCGGCGAGGCATTATGGATTTGGTGTGAGCTGTACTCCTCTTAGGCTTATAAATAGAGCCGGCACCTCTTCACACTTCTAAACAGCATTAGTACCAGGGATTACTATTCGATCTCACATACCTATCACCGGCTTCATAATGCATCGCCGGTTACCCACCTGTTGGGCCAAGTTCCCTCTGGGTGCTCGCATACCACTTCCAACGCCGCCTAGCTCTAACGACGAATAAGAGAAAGAGGAGGTCTCGTCGCAGGAGTCGGTCACGGCTCAAGGTGTGGTAACCGCTGCGGAGAAGGAGCGAAGCTACACGACCCTACATGAAGACGCCTCTTCCTCCGCCGACAGCAACCAATCCTACGACCTGATGCTGCCGCCAGCCTCAACAAAATTCAACTCGTTCGGTAAGGAGAAGAAGAGGCAGGAGGATGCAAGGAACTGCGAGGAACAGACCGTGTTCCTCGCTTCCGTGGAGAGCGAGAGTAATCTAGCGGCGCCGGAGAAGGATATGGAGGAGGTCAAGAAGGAGAAGGAGGAGGTCGACTCATTGGAAAGGGAAAAAAGAGGAGGGAGGATGCCCGAAACCACGAGAGGGTCGCTGCGTATACGGCGCATAGGGCCGCCGTTCATGAGGCCAACAGCATAGAAGTTCTGGTGATGACCAATCAGTTTCGACAGGCAGCGGAGGCGAGGAGGAACCAACGCGCGGCAGCGGCAGCAGTAGCGCAAGCGGCTGTAGCTCCAGCGGTGGCGGCGAACGACGACGAGGCATGTCCATCATACATCATCCACATATACAGCGACGAAGACGATTAGGGGATCTAGCTTTATATTAGGTTTTTTTTATATATCCATAAATCTCATTCAAATCTTGTAAAATATCTCCTGATTTGGATGGACTATTAATTTATCTGAATTTCGCAAAATGCCATCAATTCAGCAGTAACCACGGAAGAAATCCGGTCCATAGTCATCGTACCGGGCAGTGCATGACCTTTATTAATATACATCCCGATCTTACAAACCAAGGCAGTGCATAGCAGGTTTGAAATGCAGTAGTTAAAAGGCAGTGCTCCTTTTCATGGGTTGCCTGCTTTAAAATTGCCATCTCCTCATCAACATTGTATGGAAGCAACAAAGAAGTCTTTGCGCTGTTTGTTTGACGCTGGGGCTCTTTTAGTTAAAAGTCCATCGGCTAACAAACTGTCGGATCCTTAAGTTTGTTACCAAATCAAATGGGCTTGTGCATAACAGGCGTGTATTTATAAAGCAGACATGTGGTTACGTACTTTTAAGGTCTAAAATGTAGTGTTTTTAATTAGTTTTTGTATTTTTATGTAATATGAGGCAGTGCATAATACTTTACAAAAGCAGTGCTATGCTGCAACTACCAACGGGCCTGTGAACTATATGAGTGGTCCTTTAATGTATATAAGGAACAGTTACATGGTTGCGAAGTTTTGAGGTCTTGTATGGACAATTTCGTAGTGGGCCTAGCAGGATTTGCACAATCGGTTGGTTATAAGGATACGAGGAGTCGTGGAAGCGGTAAAGGCGTAAGTTGCAACAACAACGCACCAGTTCATCATTTGCAGCGACGAAACTCAGAAGAACAAGGTGTCTATCTAGCGCATAATTATATATTATTTTGTAGTCCATCGCATACTTGTTCTTATTAGATCCATCATTATTTACTACTTTAGAAATAAACAGATTCAAGCCGTGGTACAGGACGCCTTCCTCCCATGGACGACGGGCTTCAGACAACGGAGATTCATCACATTCCGGCTCATGGAACGATGGTTCTTACTGTGGTGTACACCAACGAGGAATCCACTATTGACAAAATACTCACAATGTACGAAGATTGGCTTGATGAGGTTAGTACTGATCCAATTATATAGAAATTTTGCAGTACCTTTTCCTAACCAGTACTTTGAACCAGTGTTCATTTGAATCAAACATTTACCCCATACATCCTTTTTCAGAATCCATTGTTTTTCCTATGATCAAGCAAACTATTTGTAATATGAATTAATGTAACCCCATACATACGTTTTTTCCTGTTTGGCACATGCTATTTTTTCTCAGTATTCGGAAGATAACGTAGTATCTAAAATTACTGTAGTTTTCAATAGTTTGGGAGTTTGGCCACAGTAAAACACAAAAGTTTCAAAACTGTGGTATTGCAAAAACTGAGGTTTTTTTTGCACGTTTCAAGAAAGAAGTCTGGACCTATTTTTTTACAAATACTATGTTTTTGTGCAAACTGTAGTATTGATTGCCCGGCGTTGACATACTATGGTTTTAGAATATTTTCGTTTGACAAAAGCCAAGAAGTCAAACGGAGCCTTAGAGTGGGCATGGAAAATGCGATCCTACATTCTCCCCTACTCCTATTCTTCACGTCGTAAGAATCAAACATGTTTCACTAGATTCTGCTACTTACTAAATGATCAAATTTTACTTGACAGGACGACATCAGCAGGTACATAGGACTCGACCTAAAGTACACTCCTAGAGGCAAACAACAAACCATCGCCGTAGTACAACTCGCCATGAGGGAGCACGTCCTAGTGTATCATTACGCCAGGAGCACTAAGGAATGCCAGGGGCTACAGGATTTTCTAAAACAAAAATAGATCACGTTCGTTAGTGTGGACAAGAGGACAGACATAAAGATGATGGAGAAAGAGAAATTTGATATCCCTGACGAGTACCACGTCGACATACAGGATATACTCAAGTCAATGCCACGAGATAATCACAGGGATGGCATGTCCAATCTTGCAGCAACACTCATTGATAGGTCATACATTCAGATGAAGATACTAGCCCGTAACTCAAACATGCATGACATATGTGAGTGGAAGCCAATGCCACCAGAGAATTTGTGTTACTCAGCAATAGATGGATATGTCACATATGAGTTGTACAGGAGGATAGCATTCATCAGGAATCTCCTCGATTTAGATAAACCAATCTTGGATGACAAGCTCTGCATCAGATGTCATGGAGGTCATAAACCGTACAAATGACATAAACAAGAAGGTCCATCAGAGGATACCAATAAGATATGGTAGAAGGAGCAATACGGCATCAGTCTAGAAGAAGATGTCGACAGATCGAAGAAGCAAGAAGATGGCTAGAAGGAAATGTGAATTCAGTAAAGAATTTCGTAGCATGGCTACGATATTATATCAGTTTGGTGATTTTAGTTGATAACTACATATAAAATGTGGATTTGATTTAGTGTTTGATGTTTTCCGAATAATGTCATTTCAAAAAGGTTGAAACCTATATAGTTTGTGCATTCTAAATGTTTTATTCCAGTAAAACAAATCATATATCCATTTTAAATACAATATTTTAGTTTGTGTAGGATTATGATGGTTACTCTCATCATTTAACTGTATAGAATACAAAAATTAATAAAGATGCAAATACAAGTAAAAATGCAGTGCATACACAGACACTCAATCAGCCAGTATGACTCCACGCAAAAAACTCGGAAACCGGAAAACATAGTGGACAAAAACAAATAAATATTCAGGCAGCTCATAATCCGTATGATCAGGAGTGCATAACTGCGCATAAGTTAGGCAGTCCACCCTTTAAAACCTAGGCAGTGCAAATAGCAGAACTTGTGCAGTACATCAAAATCTAGGAACTCGAAAGTCGAAAACGTAGTGAAAAAAAATAACTTATCAGGACAGTACATAAACTGTATGACCGGCAGTGCAAAACTTATCTAAACACACATTCTGACCTTACCGGCTACGGCAATGCTTATTCCAACCTAGAAGCACTTAACACAAAACTGCGCACAAATTAGGCAGTGCACCTTGAAAACCTAGGCAGTGCAAATGGCAGAACTTGTGCAGTGCATCAAAACCTGAGAACTCGAAAGCCGAAAACACAGTGAAAAAATAATTAACAGGGCAGTACATAAACTGTATGACTGTTAGTGCAAAACTTATCAAAACACACGTTTTGACATTACCGGCTATGGCAGTGCTTACGCCAACCTAGAAGCAGTTAACACAAAACTGCGCATAAATTAGGCAGTGCACCCTTTAAAACCTAGGCAGTACAAATGGCAGAACTAAAGTAAATAGGACTTAGGCAGTGCACCCGTACAACTTAGGCAGTGCACTGGACCAAGAGAATACAACGTCACTACCCCAACACTAAAGTAAATAGGACTTACATCAAATACAAACTGTGTGCAAGCAAAGAGAAGTAAACATATATTGGTCAATAAGAAAGCAGTGCACGAATTACAACTTAGGCAGTACACTCCGTACTACTTAGATACAGCCGGTGCAGTGCATCAATGTAATCTAATAAGGCAGTTAGTCAAATAAAATTATGGCAGATCACCCGAGGCGTCAAAATTAAGCAGACACAAGGCTGTGCTTTGATTCTAAACAAGGGAGAGCAACCAAAACTACCACCCCATACACGATTTAGTGTTCCCCCTAGTATCCAACCCACAGAAAGGTAGTCCGAAGAAACAAAACCCGCAGAAAACAGACTCATTCTGCTACCGTCATCGCCGTCGACGAGGAGCAAATCGCCCAATGCCGGCAGCCATGAAAACTACCACCTTCCCACACCGCCAACACCAACAACACACACCACGCTCCGCCAACAGCAACCACCCCAGATCACCCCGCCCCCGCCGACCCACCCCAACAGAATCTAGTCCAACCTTTCAAATCCAACCCACCACCGCCCGCACCAAACAATCCTCTGATGGTAGCAAGTTCGTCCTCAGCAACCTGCACCGATTTGGAACGGAACTCCTCGGCGATCTTGATAGAGAGGATACATTCACAAAAAGGTAAACGGCGGAAGGCGAGAGTGTGGCGGAAGGCCCCTGCTTCCTCTTATTCAAGAAACAAGTAAGCATAGGAACCTACAACAAGAGGTACGCCGAATTCATATCAATCAAAATCATATAATTCCGGTTTAACACTAGATTCTTCACAAATCTATAACAGAAAGTAAAATTTATAGTACATACTATCTAACTCCACTTTTAATTCATTCAATTCAGTTCCTTATCGCCATACAAAGCATATGTGACTAACAGTTTAGAGATTACATATGTATAGTTGTTTTTCGTAAGTAATTTTTGAGAAAACTAGGGAAATAGAATTCATATATAGAAAGGATAGACAAATATATTAAAACATCGACTCAGTGAAAATAATTACTAAGGATTAGAAGATTGTATAAATAATTACTAATTTTCTGCCACACTTATTAAGAATTGTCTTATGCTAAAAATATTATATAATTATTAGGTGAAATGGAGGACAACAGAAGTCCTAGTACTGGGAAGGTATAAAGCAATATACAACATACGTTGTAGTCATCACTAACATAAATATAGAAATAGCATTTATTTAATACAAATTCTTTGAAGAGCATACCTGATATTACGGATGCTGACGAAAAAAAGTCATTGCTGACCCAAGGTAATGCTGTAAAACAAAGTAAAAGTACATATTATTAATGTTTCTTCTTCATATAGTAAGGAAAAATATTGCCCCAAAACAAATAACCAGGACAACAGTCAGGTCCACACCAGCCAGCTATCAATAACACCATCACAAAGTGTGGACTGCATAGAAACATCCACACAGGAATGGCAAGTGGAAGATCAACTAGCAGAAGAGGAAGAAGAAAAAGAAAAAGAAAGTAGTAAAAAAAAGAAATTGAACCTGGATAAAGTTAAGAAGAAACTACCTCTTGCATCAACCTCTGAAGAAAGTGTGCACGATGAAAAAAATGAACAAAACATACCCAGGATGACCCAATCCCACTGAGTGTTTAGCTTCTACAGCAGTACTACAGTAGATTTATAGTCCAGTACAAGAAGATTGAAGAAGAGGAAAGCAATAGTACTAGAAGAGGAAGATAACCCTTAGGAAAAAAAGAGGAGAGCATCTAGAATATCAAAGTAAGAAAAAGGACATTTGAAAGAGCAAGAGAACAACATAGATGAGGATGAGAGCAGTGGCGACGACGATGAAGACTACAACATTCTTCCAGAAGGAACACAATCTGAAACAGAAGATGATGATGCTACTGGTGATACGGAAGAAAATGAAGGAGAATTGGATAATAAGGTTAGTAAAGATTTACATAAATAAATTAACCATATGACATTAATTTTGGAAAATCCATAGCATGAACTGACAGCATAAAATCTTACATGCAGCAAGCTGGGAGAAAACGCAAACGCAAGGATCAGAGCAAGAATATGATTCAAGGAACCTTGACAATAGGTGACAAAAAGCTACACAAGGACACATGCACAAACTACACAGTAAGGTGTTCACTCAAAGAGCTCAATAAATTGCTTATAGAGGTCCTTACCGAAGATCAAAAAACCGAGCTATCAAATGTTGGGTGGGGATTCCTGTTTAATTACAGAGTAACATCAAACCTATCACGACCAATGATCTTGTGGTTATACGAGAAAATTGATAGAGTTACAATGGTAATGGAACTTGGAGCCGGCGTAGACATTGAAATAACACCAGAAGTTGTGAAATCAGTGTTCGACTTCCCTGACGAACCTAACGCAGCTCCATTACCATTAGTGGATGGTAACACAGAAGCTCTAAATGGCTAAGGAAATAACTTGGAATAACAGCGACAAAAAAAGTTCAACTTAATGATTTGTATAAGCAAATAAAGAAAGGTGGCACACGTCCTTTCACAATGCAATGCATATTTCTGGTCATTTTCAAGAGTATTGTCTGCCCCACTCTACACGCAAGGATAGGCCGAGAGGCTGGAATGATACACAATGTAGACTACAAGAAGCTTCAAAAAATGGATATCTGCCGCATAGTAGTGGATGAACTGAAGAGAGGAGTTTAGAATTTTTTTGTAGAAAAGAAAAACACAAAAAAGAAAAAGGGTAAGGGTCCTGTTAAAAAAACAAATACCAAAGGAGCTGAGGGATGCACAATTCTGCCTTTAATAGTCTATCTGGACACTAAAAGGTGTGAGAATTCAATCAACACGATTGAAACACCACAGCTGCATGTTCTTGGCAATGAATTATTTTCATCCATTGTGAAGAAGGACAAACAGAAACATAACATTGAGGAATTCAAAGCATTGAAATATGTAAGTACACATACTGGTAATATGTATCTTTGTATTTTTTATTGCATATCTGATTTAATTCCGTAAGATAATAAGATTGAGCATAAAAATATCTAAATTGTCCTTTTCACATGAAGCAGGTTAAGACTAGTTCCGAGCTGCAGCACTACAACAGAGGTTTTCATACAAAGAAAAACAGTTCCTCAAATACAGTGGTAGATAATGACTAGGAGAACCAGAAGAACAAGTATGCAATAGTTTTTGTCGGCGACAACTCAAACATTCCAACTGAAGAACCTTCTGTCTAGCCAAATCCAATCGGAGGTCTCATGACAGATGTTGAGAAGATGCAGCAAGCAATAGATCTCCTGAGACAGATTGCAGACAACCCAGAAAACATATGTCAAAATTTAGAAACTAACAACGAACTAGGCCTCATCAGTAACTACAGACAAGATGTCAAGAGAGCAGGACTTGAGATTCTAGACTCAATGGATAAGCTTAAGTTATACATGGAGTCGGCAAAAGATATAGCAGTTAGATTAACAGCAAAAAGAGGACCTGTCAGAATGGAAGATCCTGCATCATGTTCATTGCCGCAGAATGAAACTGAGAAAAACAACTCTGGCAGTGTTGATATGTCTAAAAAACAGAAGACACAACGATCAAAGCTACAAAGGTAATTTATATACCTATTGCAAGTTATTGCATGATATAATAAGAATGATTGCTCCTAGTTTAACTATGCTGTATTTTTATTTCTAAATGGATTGGACAATCAGGCAGATGATACCAATAATGAAACTACAGCAGAAGGACAGGAGCATGCAACATCAACAATAACAAAAGACAAATCTCTAAAGGTAGACGCTCATTTAGTAGAAAGGGGAAAAATATAAAGCAAAAAAAAATCTGATGATGGTTATAACATTCATAACAATTCAACAAAGAACTAATATAAATTCTGATTGTAGGAGGACGCAGGAGGAGATTCTAACAACCAAACCCCCTTGACAAAGCAGCAGCAGCAGCAGCAGAAACAAGCATACGCTCATCTGACACAGCGAACAGGCAGGAACAGGATAAACAAGAGGAACATCGGACAGAAGATAAAGAAAAACAGAAGATCAAAGTTAAAGACAGTGAAGTTAGACACAAAGCAGAAGATTTACTGCCAGTCAGTACCAATCTGACAGCAGAAGGTCTCTATGAAAATTAATTTGTTGAACAATTTGATTCATTTGTAAACATACCATGCTTCTACTGTTGTAAATAAATTAAAGATACACTTGCAAAATAGAGCTTGCTAAACATATCAAAAAATCTGGCTATAATGACCATGAAGAGATTTGTATGAACGATTATGGTTACAAGTACTAGCCAGTCTACCATTTGCACTTGTCATACACGACAGTTGAACTAGTAAACTGCCTCAACTACTGTAAATGAACTATCACCGAACTACCATTTTGATGCACTGCCTAACATCAGTCATTGCACTGATTTTTCTGCACTTCATTTTTTCACACACTAACAATTTTTTCTTTCCACAGATACAGATAGTGGAGACCAAGCAAATAAGGACAGCAAGCAAATACAATCAGAATGGACAAAATTGTATAACCTGATATGCAAGTTCACAGACAAAAAACTGTCAAAAGAAGATACAACTATATTAAAGTGAGATGATTTTTAAAATTATCATTTTGCACTTTGCATATTTTTTAGAACCATGTTATAATAAAAATTACTCCACTCTGCATATCTCAGTATATCTTGAAGCACGAGAAAACCAATATGAAGGTGCCACTGTATTACATATCAAGTGCTTTCAGAAACGAACGACTGCTAGGCGATACAGAGGGTGAATTTGTGTTAACCTATCTTGAAGAACAACTTAGGAGAACCAAGTCGAAGAAGAAAATTATTCATTACAGAGCAACTGTAAGTACTACAGAAAAAGCAATTGTAAATAATAAACAAAGGTTTTATATATTAAGAGAAAACAAATTAACGGTTGTTTTGCAGAAAAAAACTTATTAACATTAGAGCAGTGAAAGACGATAAAAGAAGTATGCGTTGGGTAGAGGACTTGTTTAAACCAGACGCAGCAGACCGTCTAGACAAATACGAACTAGTAAGTAGAACAATAATGTTCATTACAGTATATTTTTTGACAACTTGAAGAACACCATACTGCGAAAATACAAGCTTGTATATTCATTTTTTAAATAGAAAAAATATGTTAACAAATTTTAAATAATTGCTCATGCAGATAATGTTTCCTTTTCTTGAGCGACTTCCTAAGGGAACTTTAGGTTCAGTAGGTCACTGTTCAAATTGACAGTAGATATTTTGGCGAAGAACTTCAGAATTTATGATTCTTTGAGAGAGCCAGGGGATATTGATCTTGAAAAAGTATGCTCAAAATTGATCAGGGAAATAAAGACATTATGGAGTGAAGGTTTTGGAACAATAGAAACAAAAGTCCAAACGCTGGATGATTTTGAGGTAGTATATGAACACATGCCTCTACAAGATAACGGGTAAATGTTCATACATAACATAAAATATAGTCTTGCATTGAACTACTTATCTTTGTCAACTTTTAACCATCTGACAACAACTAAAACGAAAAACGTTATGCAGATGTGACTGTGGGTCCTTCATGCTCTATATGATCGAGAACTGCACCAGAGATCACGTTCTGGAATTCACGAAAAAAGATATTCCGGGTTACAAGGAAATGCTTCTCATGAGGATGATAACATCAGACATCTTCAACATAAACATCGAAACATTAAATGATAGAATATTAGGCACTCTTTTACATAGTTTTTTGACTAGTATTGTTCATACTACACTATGTTGTTTCATAACATTGTTACTATCAGGTGCAACACAACTATTTACAAATTTGATGCATCTACAGGCCATTCCAAATATCAAGAGATATTCACAAGAAGAGATTTCCAGGATTTGAAGACAGATATGTTGCTAGGAATTCAAGAGAAAGAAAACAAGATGTCAAACAAATCAACGATACAACTGAAAGAAACTAAGGAGAAAGAGATCTTCAGAGAAAGATATAGAAGAAATCCAAAAAAGTGCAAGGTTTCCATGGAAGAACAGAAAAATCGAAATCCATAAGAAAGACTTGTTTTCATTCCAGCAGAATTTAAAGAAACATAGAATGCAAGGAAAGTACGGCAACAACTAATCGAATATGCATCAAAACCAGATTACGGAGAGTAAGTGTAAAGCTTAACTTGATACAGCTAGATCTCTTTTAATTAGCCTAGATATTTTTGATCTAATCTAAACTAACACCCCTGTAATACTAATCCTGTTTTTTGTAATACAGTAGGAGAGTTTTTATCAAGACAACTAGATCCAATGAATCAAGAGATTTTAATCTGACATATACTGCATGTGAACTAGTAGATAGTTTCAAAGAGAATGGATGGATAGACAATGAATTTTTAGATGCCGTCATCCACACATGGAGAAGTAATGATGAGTTCAAATATCTTTTCCAGAAAGGTAAAAGGGTAATCCTACCCACACAGGTAACATCAGTATTAGATTTTATGGACAAAAACAAAAAATTCGAACCCGAAGATATTGCACGCACAATTGATTACCTCATAGGAACAGACGACCTTACAAAAGCAGGCATGGTGAGTTATTTTAGAAATAAGCATAAATTTCTATATTCAGTATTAAGACACCTCATAAAACTAAAAATTACCACATGTTTAAAACTTACTTGAGTATTATATCTACTTCCATACACAGATACTACTACCGGTTCATTGCAAGAAACATTTTTCAGTTTATGTCTTAAATGGATCTGCTCGGAATCCAAAGGTTGAGATCATAGACTCCTTCGCATACAATAACAGTACAGAGATGCAGGATTACCATAGTAACATAGGACAAACTATGTTAAGACTCCTACCAAACTGTAGACATTACTAGAAAACTTTTACTAGAGTAAGAGTGTTATTTCTAAAAAAAACATATCAGAACTTACTAGCCTTTTTATCTAACAATGTCACAATAATGTTTCAATATACAGCTAAGCATGTTCGAACAAGTGCTAGAGTGCATTTACAAAGATGAGACATTGCCAAGATGGAGTGCATCATTCAAAAGTGCACGCTATGTCAGAACTAAAAAACAAGATAAAGACGCATGTGAACTGTGGACATTATATTACCTGTAGAGATACAATGGAGAAATTATAGAAAAAGGAAAGAAATCAAGTGTAAGCAGTAGTTAGATAGAAATTTTTCAAAAATGTTGATTACATATACTTGAAAACTAACAAGACTTTACAATACTTATCAGGACACAAGCTCCAGTATCAGAGATTAACAACTGTACACAATGTTGTTCCACAGATCTAACCAAGCACTGAAGAACCTACCAGCAGATCTTAGGGAGTTGGGCCAAGACATGGAGATGCCACAAATTGCAATAATATTAAGTGATTAGAAGAAGATTCCGAAACATGTACATTATTTCGTCAAACCTAACTAGACAGAGGCAAGGAAATAACAATATCTGTGGGTGTAAGTACACGCTTGTTAATCTGTAACAGATAACTTGATTTCTGAATTTAAGTTGGTAGTGCAATATCTACTTGTAGTGTATCGGCATCTATGGGCCAGTGCATCTGCATTCACTCTTGCATAGCTATGTGTAAAAATTATAATTTCATCACAATGAACCAAATAATAACTGGAATCTATGTGAGCAGTGCATATCACAAACACATACAGCGATAAAAACAATTGCATAGCTATGTGTAAAAATTATATTTTCATCACACTGAACCAAGTATAAACTACTTCCACATGACGATAATAACCAACCCAGTATAAATTTCCTCTAAGTAGTCTTTAAACAAACTGCTTACATAGGTATCCTTGCACTACCATGGACAAATTGCATACATAAGTAAAGAAGGCAGTGCCAAAAATCAGCACAAGGCAGAATATAAGTATGTACGAGGCAGTGCACCTAAATTTACGTGGGTAGTGAATGCACCACTAAAACACTCTTCCATGTGAAAATTATATTTTCAGCGCACTCAACAGAGTATAAACTGCTTCTAGATGATCATTTCAAAACTGCCTAAATAGATATCCTTGCACTACCATAGAACCATGAGTACATTAGTAAATACGATAGTGCAACCAGTCTCGTCAAGGCAGAACAAATAAGCTATATAACACACAGGGAAAGAATACTGCAGTGCACCGTAGCTAGTCAGAGCAGTGCAAATAGAAAATTCACTGACAGACAGACACTTGCACGTACGTACTTACTAAATTACATACAATCTTGCTCCATCACATTCATTAAGTGCTCTTCACAAACACCGTTACAACACTTACAACATGATAGGCCAAATTAGCTAGCATTTAAACATGGAAGACGCTTCACAAGTTATTTGGACAGTTTCTTATCAAGCTCCTTGATCTCTTTGTGAATGTCATCCATGCACTTTGTGTAGTTATGACGGCGCTCAAGAATATCTTTCAGAGATTGCATTCCATGTAGCCTGTCAAGACGTGCATTTTTTTGTTTCAATGTCTTCAAAACGATTGGCTATCATGTCGGCAAATTGCTCATCAAGCTTCTGTCTATCAGCTAGTAGCTGAGCCATATCCATCGTCAGAGTATCCCACTCTAAATCCCAGGCTGCAGCGTCAGCTTTATACTTGTCCAGCTCCACCTTCATCATAGCAGCATCTTCGACAACGTGCTGCATTCCGACGATCTCGCATCGAAGATGGTCACACTCTACAATAATAGTCATCTTTTCTGCCTCCTTCTCGGAGAGCTTGACACACAATTATGATACCTTAGCATTCTCAGCAGCAAGTTTATTACGAAGCCTCTGATATTCTCCATCAACATGATTACTGCCATCCGAAAACTCCCGTAACTAATGGCAATGAATCCTAATATTTTCACAGAAAACAACAACAAGATTTAGTGTAAATAGAACTGATCGTACTAAAAAATAGCCAACATACAAATACACGCACATTGATTAGCCCGCTCGGATGCACCACAGGAACAAACGGCGATGGAGTAGATGCCAAATGCGAGCAACCATGAACACGAGAGGAGTAATCCCTATATGTAAGTTCCAAACGTCAATGACACAACAAGAGTTTCAAAAACCTAATCCGAAATCTTAGAAATGAATACAAGAAAAGATAAAAAAAAAGCAAAACTAACCCGGACTCGTTGATCTTGCGACGGTTGCATCAAGACGATGACGAACCTTCGGCAAAGGAATCCACGATGGTGGGCAGCAGGGGAGCGCCCTCCGAGCCCCGTCTCCTCCGCTCAGCAGCTTCCAAACGTTTCGTAACAACTGTCTGCTGCTTTCTAGACAGAGGCTTCCTCATTGGATCCATGGCAGAAAGAACTAAAAATAGAACTGGAAGAAGAACCGTCTAGAGGAAAACAAACCGTCTAGTAGAAGAGGAACTGGGACTGGAATGCGAAATGTTAAGCATCGACGTTTGAATTTTATAATGTAGTTATACACATTGAACAGTCGTCTCACCTACCAACAATAAAACACATCCCACACATCATCCAAAACCATAGATTGACCAAAGCTGTAATACTATGCCTAATGTAAACGCAATTAACAATTCCGCGAATGAAACCAGCACACGCGGATTGAAAGTTAAGTTTACCGAGGTTGCGAACAACAATACGCATGATACTGTAGTAAAATAGAGCAGTTCAACATAATACAATACTAGGGCACTTCAACAAGCTAATAATATGACAGTGCACACAGATAAACTTTGCAGTACTCAATGTAGAAATTTTATAAAAAGTATAATACTTTGAGTAAAATGAACTATAAATTTCAATTACCCCGTAAATAACAAAACATAATATGCACTGCCAAAAGTGTCAACTATGAACTGCCTGGATGTACAAGTTCAGATTTGTTGTTCGTCTGTTAGACTTTCAATTTTGTTGCATAGGGACAGAGGGATTGTCATCTCAGATGGTAAACGATAGGATACCTCAGACAGTGGACGGGGGAACAACACGTCGAAGCGTTAGCACATAACCGTTTAGTTGCTTGATTTATAAATGCAGGGAAACCGAAGAGACCCCGTTCAGTTCTCTCCATCGCTCTACCACTACGCACGTCCAGAGCACTTCCCGAGAACAGTTCCTTAGAGCAGAGCAGTTTCTCAGAAAAGTTCGTCCCCTCCCGATCTGAGTTTTCTCCTATAATTCTGTATCCCTTTCCTTTTCTTTATTGGTTTGAGTTCTAATCCTTATTTCTTTCTTCATTTCAAGAAGCTTTGTTCTTTTATTTTAATCTCCATTCCATTGTCTTAGTACAAATTGACGGTTGAGTTTTACATCACACTTCCAATTTTTTTTTAGTTTCCTCGTAATCCTTTATGTGTTCTTCCTATCATCTTATCCCTGTAATACTATGCTGTAATTTATACCTGATAAATGATCTGTTTGACACTTTTCTACATTAGGAGTTAATGAATAGTTAACTCCTTCAATGCATTATTAATTTTATCAGGTGTTTCCTGGAATGGATTGTACAGTGTGCGGCCAACCTGCCAACATGGTGTTTAGGGCACAGAGGAGAGCAACCAGCTTCCAGGTTAACATGTTCAAGGTTTTCCCATCAATGGTTGTGGTAACTTTTTACATATTTAGCAGAAGTTTTCGAAGGTTTTATTCAGAAAGTTTGAAATTTGGCATTTTATGTAATGTTTCTTTTACTTGTCTTGTTGTCACATGAACTGAACCATGTTGTTTACCTTTAGGGTAGTGCCATGCTCATTTAGGGAAAGACTGAATGAATTTCACTCCAAATAATTGGATGGTTGCAACCAGTGAAGCATTAAGGAATTTGATTTGTTCCTCAAGAAGTCTAATGTTAGGACAATAATTTGTGGTCCATACTGGAAGTCCCCGATGAGGGTTTATGATATAGCACTTGGAGATATAGTGGCCTTTTGAATATGAAGACAACCAACTTGATGATGTTGGTTGAACTTGACCAACTTATTTCATGTCACTGGTTTACTCTAATGGTGAAGGAGAAAAGATCATGAAGCAACTGGCATTTCCCTTATTTACTGTAAATAATTTGCACATAGAGTTTTTCCTTATCCTACTACTATTCATCATAATAGCATTCTTTAATACTCAACATGTATTTCCACTCATTCATCAGATGGTGGGAGATGGCCTACATCCATCAGAAGCATCTGCACAGGACATCTTCTCAGACATAAATGCACTAACTGAGCAGCAAATGGCTTCAATCCTATTTGGCATTTTTCAAAGATCTTCATGTCATAGAACATCAGTTTTTTGAAAGTAAAGATGAAAAGCATTTCTGGGTACACATGATGAATATGGATAACCATGACCATAATGCACTGGTTAGTTTCCCACATATTTAATAATATTTTATGTTTATATTAAACATATAATTTAGTGAAATTGTTAATTTAGAATGCTTGTTAAAATACTGACTTTTTTCTTTATTGCAGTTCATGCCAATTGAGGCTGTAGATGGTTTCAGGTACCCAACTCAGGGCATAGCACATCTGTACAGACAGGGACATGATCTTGAAGGAGAAGAAGAGAATTATATTGCATGCGCATATACTGTACAAAGGGACAATGGACGTGTCAGCTTCACCACAGGATGGTCTGACTTCACATTTGCTGCTGATGTTGGATGGGCATCACTACTTCTCATTAAAGTAGAGCATATGCAGGAGCACCTTGGTCTCAACTTTGTTGAGATTGTCATCTAGTGGTTAACTTGGGAAAACACTGTTCAGATAGTCATCTTTTCTTGTTTAATCTAGTGCTGAAGTGTATTGTACCCGTGTTGTTTAGTAAATTGAACATCTTTAATCTACTGTAATGTCAATGAATGTACTCAGTAAGTTGAACACTTTAATCATCTTCTAAATATTGCATATGTGAATCTTGGACATTGAATACTACGCACTGCTCAAGCTACAACAAATGCACTGCCTCCTATGCTACGAGCAAGCAATCGATCTCATCCTATAAGCAGTGCAAGACCCAGCAAAGCGCAGATGATCAGCACTGCACTATATACACTCCCAATCTGCAACCAATGCACGCACTCCTGTAAGCAGTGCATGCCTCCTGTAAGCAGTGCACGACTCAGTACAACACAGATGCCCAGCACTACACGCCATGCACTGCTCAAGATACAAACAATGCACTGCCGCCTGTGCTACCAGCAAGCACTCGAAATCCTACTGTAAGCAGTGCACTGCCAGCAAAGCGCAGATGCTCAGCAGTGCACGCCATGCACTGCTGAACATACAAACAATGAACTGCCTCCCTGTCCTACAAGCAAGCCACTCGAACTCCTCCTGTAAGCACTGCATGGCCTCCTGATGCACAGCACTGCACGCCACGCACTGCTCGGGATACAAGCTATGCACTGCCTCTATGTCCTACCAGCAAGCCACTCGAACTTCTAGTCTAAGCAGTGCACGGACTAGCACAGAGCAGATGCTGAGCAGGGCACTCCATGAACTGCTCAGTCTACAACCGGTGCACTGCCTCACTGTGCTACCAGCAAGCCACTCGAACTACTCCGGTAAGCAGTGCATGGACTCCTGTAAGCAGTGCACGCTCAGTACAACGCAGATGCCCAGCACTACACGCCATGCACTGCCCAAGATACAAACAATGCACTGCGGCCCTGTGCTACCAGCAAGCCACTCGAAATCCTACTGTAAGCAGTGCACTGCCCAGCAAAGCGCAGATGCTCAGCACTGCACGCCGTGCACTGCTGAACATACAAACAATGAACTGCCTCCCTGTCCTACAAGCAAGCCACTCGAACTCCTCTGTAAGCACTGCATGGCCTCCTGATGCACAGCACTGCACGCCACGCACTGCTCGATACAAGCTATGCACTGCCTCTATGTCCTACAAG